>OZ004600.1:46855026-47455026 GCA_963924605.1 Malthinus seriepunctatus
CTGCCGGGCCGGACGGTCTACGTCCATCGGTATGCAAGACCCTGCCTATGAAACTGCTAGCCCTCACTATAAATGCTATGATCCATCTGGCACATGTGCCGCCGCCTTTACGTACGAATCGTACCACTCTAATACCAAAGGGCAATGGAGATCCCTTAAATGTCGATAGCTATAGACCCATCACAGTCGGGTCCACTCTGTTACGTTTAGTCAACAAAATTCTCGCGTCACGAATGTCTGACCTTCCTCTTTCGTTCTCCCAGCGTGGCTTCCGGTCGGTGGACGGCTGCATGGCGAATCACCTTCTTCTTTCCGCCATGTTAGCTCGAAGCCGCCGGGAACTTAAACCATACCACGTTGCCGCATTAGACATCTCGAAGGCATTCGATTCCGTCAGCCATCATTCAATTAATCGCGCTCTCTGTCGTTTAAATGTTGACCCGGTGCTTCGCTCGTTCATCGCAGCCTTATATAGAGATGCCTCAACACGAATCACGGTTGGCAACAACACCTCAGCCTCCATTTCCATTCAGAGGGGCGTGAAGCAAGGCGATCCGCTCTCGCCCTTACTCTTCAATATCGTGCTCGACGAACTTATCTCGGGGTTCCCGCGCGAGGATGGTCTCCGCCTGGGCGATACCTCCATACCGATAATGGCTTACGCCGATGATATCATATTGGCCTCCACATCATCCAGCGGACTGGAACGATTTCTCCGGCGCTGTGAGGCCTTCTTCAACAGTCGCGGCATGAACATTAACGCAGCCAAAAGCCTCTGTCTGTCGGTCGGCATACTCGGAAAGCGCAAGAAGCTTTTTACTTATACGGAACCTCAACATAAGGTCGGTGAGGTCCACCTCCGTCAATTAGGACCCACCGACCTCTTCCGTTATCTTGGCCTGCCATTCTGCCAAGCTGGCACTCTGCCACCTAATGCCAATAACATCGAGGACGCCCTCCAAAGGTTAAGGTCCAGCTCCTTGAAGCCGCAACAAAAACTGAACTTACTGCGCAACTACATTATTCCGCAGTGGATGCATGCCCTGCAACATCCTAGGGTCACTAAAAAGTTCCTGTTAAACATCGACCGAATGATTAGGATAACGATTAGAGCCTTCCTTCACATCAATCGAACATGCTCGTCCGCGTTTTTACATGCTTGTACACGGGATGGTGGCTTGGGAATACCTGCTCTCTCACTCACTATACCACGGATCATGAGTGATCGGCTGGCCAACATCGTCGCATCCGACGACCCAGATATAGCCGCGCTTGTCAACTCTGGTTACTCCCAACAACTTAACCATCGCCTGACCAAAATCGCCGCTCCTGTGCCACTTACCAGGGGAGCAATACAAAACTATTGGCGCGACACCTTAGAAAACTCCTACTCTGGAAACGGTCTTTCTCAGGGCGCATACTCGGGAGTTAGCTCCGCGTGGATCTATTCACCTCCGCCCTTTTGGTCTGGCTCAGAATACAACAAGGCCATAGCGCTGCGATCCAACATGTTACCAACTGTGGGAATTCCGTCCAATCCACCTGAGGCAAAGAAATGTCGAGCTGGTTGCGACCGAGTCGAGTCGCTTTCTCACGTTCTCCAGCGTTGCCCTCTGACCCACTGGCCTCGCATCTGGCGCCATGACAAAGCAGTACATCACATCGCCAAGAGATCTCGCCATAGGAATCAGGTACCAGTCATCGAGCCTGCCGTCCGAACAGCTGACGGAAGATTGTTCAAACCCGACATAGTTTGTGTGGTCGATGGTGCGGCCGTAGTAGTCGACTTTACCGTGGCATGGGAGGGTCCCTCCCCATTGTGTGTGGCAGCGACCAACAAAAAAGCATATTACCAGCAGCCGGCCGTACTGGACGCAATCAAAGAACGTTTTGCGGTCAACAACGTGGTCGTAGCACCCGTCGTCGTGGGTGCTCGGGGTACATGGTGTCCATCCAACGATGAGGCCTTCTTCCACCTGGGCCTCACAAGATTCGACCAAAGAACAGTAGTCAATATGGTAGTCTTGGGATCCATCAAGATCCATGCCAAATTCTCAGCCTTGGTTTGGAGAGATAGACACCACGGAATGATGCGCTGATATCGTGACAGCGACGAGTGAGCTTATTGTTCTTATAACACTTATCTTTTGTGCTTTTTTTAGATTCCTTTACGGAGCCGGGATTCAACCCGACCAGGACCAACCGTCAATTATATATAACTATATATCTGTTACAGGAGCCGCTCGCCTGCACTCGGAGCATCACCCCCGCAGCACCACAGCAGCCATTCGCTGGACACACAAATCCTTTCCCTCCCCCTCCCCCAATCCCATATTATTCCAAAGATTCCATTCAAGTTGAGAGAGTCCATGCCCTTAAGGCTCGGCTGGCGGTTTCCTTCAGAACTCCGTCCAGCCATAGCTCGGTCACTCCTCTAGGGCCGACGCTATTATTTGCTTAAAGCCCATCAGGCGCCACAGGAGTGGCTTCCCTTCAGGAATCACTTCCTCGCAACACTGAAGCCCCTCAGGCGCCCATAAGGCATGGAGTGGACTCCCCTCAGGAACCATCTCCGAATGTTGCAGCCACTTCGGCTTGACCCTTCAGGTTCAATTGGGTACCCCTCAGGTCCCTAGCAAGCAGCCGGAAGTCGCCTGGACACCGGCTAGTGCAGACCATCCTCTATACATGGACTACATAGAGAAGGTCTTTTTACTATGCACATAACCTTTACTCTTCTCTTCGCCCCTCAGGCACTAGATTGCTGCTTTCATAACATCGCCCTTCAGGCCCCTTTTGCCGCTACTCTGCGATCGTCGTCCGGGAGGGCATTTGCCCCCATTGGACTCGATCCGATTCTGCCTCACCGGGGCTCACACCTTACCGGTCAATTTCTGCCTTCGGCTCATGATGATACATGTTCAGCCTCTCTGAGTGCAGACATATTCTGAGCCCGACCATTGAATAAAATAACAGGAAAGAATTTAGCTAAGAAAATGGATTGGGGTTGGGGTTGGACAAAAGGGATCGCTGATTTGATCAAACGATTCGGTAGTGGTTTGGAAGCCACGCCGATTGCCGTTTTACGGATGAGAGGGTCAGGCGATGGTTGCTGGTAGGCGATGGGTTGTCACTATGATAGTGGGGACTCTAACCTATCTTTAGCCTAACCTAACCTAACGGCAGAATGCTGAAGACCACCAGGTCGTGATCTTAGCTTCTGCTTGCTATCTCTGCTTGACGTAGAGTCAGGTATGAGACGCACCAGTAGCAAAGTTATATGTAAACATAGCATGGTCGGTAGTAGGGGTCTGCTTCTGTACCTGGAGTGGAGTGGGGTGGGAGGATATGGTTACTGGTTGACAGTAATCGATCTTGGCCTAACTTTTTGTTTTTGAAAACCGTCCGGTATTCAGTGTTAGCAATCGTGGTGGGAATGACAGAGCCGCCACAGGCACTGCCGGGATTACATCAAAAACTTGTTAAGTATCGACGTTCCGCTGGCTCAGCCTCGGGGCGCGATGGTAATAAGAACCCGCTCACGTGTCGAGACTGGGTGTTATGATTACCGAGATACTTTTCGGGCGGTAGTCCTGGGGTGGCTGTTGAATGTCTGAGCGAATTGAGTCCGGGCCATTGAATAAAATAACAGCAAAGAGCCATTTAGCTAAGAAAATGGATCGCAATGTTTTTCTTAATATAGTGATTTCCGGTAAATTTCTCCAATAGAAATGGTTGCTTATACTCCCACTTATAAGGAAAGATTATGACAGCCAATGATAATGTAAGCTCGACAAAATGAATGAGTCATCCATAGTTTTCCGAAATGTCATTTCCGTCGCATTTTTTCTTGTAGGCAACGGTTGCTAACCCTCCTTCAGGATCTATTTATTCAATGGTGCGGGCTCACGCTATCCCTTCTATAGTTACGTACCTGCTTAGTGATAATAATTCTTCTAATCGTGGCCGACTACAGTAAACCGTTTGATAGAATCAATCAAGGTCTACTGCTAGCTAAATTGCATAATCTGGGCTTCTCTGGCTTGTCTATTTTCTTGATAGGGAGCTATTTGGGATTTTAAACTGTGTCTGTTCTTGTTTAATATTTATACTTTAGTTTTTATACCTTAGCGGATTTTTCAGGATTTTATTGTACTGCTAATACGTACGTGTACGCTGATGACACTCAGTGCTAAAACATTGTTGATGCTTTTGGGATTAGCTGTCTCAAAAATTGTCTATTGATTAGTTCTTATTAGCATTTGAAGAGCCAAAAATACAGAAATTACTTAGAAAGTTGGTCACTCTAATTATTCATCATAAAATTATCTAACTTCTATTTAACCGCCCTTATATCGACGGTAATTTACAAAAATCTTCATGTTTATTCTCAAATCTAAAATACGCTGGAAAGTGCCGAAGTGTAGATCAAAATATATAAAAACTATATAGCAAATAAAGATAAATGACATTTAAGAAACGTAACAGCCCAAAAGCCTAACACGTAGATGGAGTAATGATAAATGACAATGATTTACATTTATAAAATATAGTTTATTTTCTGCAGTCTACAGTAATTTAGTTTAAATAAAAATTTATTTCATTTATTTGTAATTTTATTTCTCAATTTAAACTAGGATTACTAGCAGCGTCAACGGATTTAACAGACACAAACCAAAAGGTACAAAATATTTAAAAAAGCATTACAGTTACTTAATAATAGTATATTGTTTTATAAGGAGTAAAAGTGTCATTTCTTACGATGAGTAAGTAAGGCTTGTCAGACGAAATGAAGTTGAGGCTGTCAACTACTAAGAGCCAACAAAAAGTACTTTTACTCTGCATGAAACATTTTATTGTTTCTTAAAACGTAAAAAATTAATTAAAACTAAAAATAGAAAATTTTGAAAAACTTACTTTTACATCCTAGGAGGTAAAAAGTTCACTTTTACCTTCTCTTTAACCTTACTTATTCAGTAACAAAATGTCAACTTTTTTTGACGTTTTAAGAAAAGATCTAATATTTATTTTGAATAAAGTACCAACAAATTAGTAGTAAAATAGTTTGATTCCTAACCTTAAAGTGAAGAAAAGAACTGAAAACACGAATACCAGAATCGTCCTGTCATAAAATTAGAAATTAGAAATACTAATTAGAATAGAATAGAATAAAATAGAAATACATTAGAAATACTGATGAATTTCTAAAGCTATGTACACACGTTAGGACGCAAAAAGAGTTTTCATGTAAGTGTGTGGACGAATGAGTCGCCTGCAAGAAGGCTTAGATGCGATTAAAATAAATATGTCGCTTAAAAGCTTTCTGCTCAACAACGGCAAATAAAAAGAGCTTGAGCATTCAATTTTCGCTACAACAGAATAAATATTTGCAACTTTACTGCTAACGTTTCTTAGAATAAAATAAATTCTTATGCAAAACTTGTATCTAAATAATTTTTTTTATTATTTTCAGGTGAGAGCATGAGGAGGAGGATTTTATGCAAAAGCAGTAAGTCCAATAAATTAAAATAGTTTGAAATAAACTAAATAGTGTTGTACAAGGCAACCGAATCAAGTGCTTATAAACGTTCCATGTAGCTATTGTTTTTCAAGTCATAGTCAGCTTGATTACATTGTTAATAATTTTTTGATAAACTTGGAATACGATGGTAATTTTTATCTTTACTAACCAAATGACAAAATTGTAAACTAAGAGTTTGCAATTAATTTCTCTTTTATTTTTTATATTTTTATTGAAAAAATATGAAATATTAAATTAATCCCAAAAAGCCATCTTAACATTTTACCCAAATCAATTTACTTATATTGTAAAGAAAAATTCCAACTTTTTACCTGCTTTTCCTTTTTTTTGCTCTAACTTTTTCGACTCGCAAAAGTTTGTTCAAATTTTCCAATTTTACTTGTATTCATAACTTTATTCTCATCAAACTCTTTAACTTGAAATATTTGACATTTTTATCCCCTTTTCAATGCTTTCAGCGATTTTAACATCAATTTCTTTTACACCTATAACTTTTACACAAACACGATACTTAGTGTAAGTACGTAAGATACCAAAGTTGGGTAAGGAGCTTTTATGTGACTTATGTGCAAGTCGCGTTAGTGTCACTGTTTTATATTATGTTTAAACAGAAAAAGATAGTAAATACGAATATCGTTAAAAGAAGAACTATTTATTTAAAATCGACCAATCTTAAGAAACAGTCAGTTCTTAAAATTATAGAAACGTCTGGTAATAATAGGCAATTAGAAACATAGTGCTGGCCACACTATCTTCATTATAATACCGGATTAATGCTATGCTTACATCGTCGATCAAAAAATTACACTTGAATACCTTCGTGCATAAATGAGCATTTTTGGGAGTTTTGAGCGATTGTGTTATATTTTGACACCATCAATAAAATAATTGTGTTTAAACAATTAACAAATTGCTAACAATGATATCAGTATTTGTTCATATTTGGTCCTCAACAGTCAAGGCAGGAACATTTATTTAACTCAACTAGCAAATTACAGTAACAAGCATGAGAGATAACGACAACACTCCCAGAATAAAATTAATTTTATGTAGCTGAACTTTTTATATAATAAAGTGATATTTATTACTCTTTCGTTTGTATATTCTTGATCTAACACTACAAGGTTCTACAACGAGCAAAAAGGAAATGTGATGGGAAACATGTCTAGTTGATTTTGTATTATTTGTATCGACAATGTGTTCCTTAAAAATGCTTTTATCAATTTAAAGATTGAAAAGATACACATTTGAATTCAATTTATAAAATAAAATGAAATTATAGTACTTATTTTTGTTAAATATTCACTTAAATGACTTCAAAAGAATAGTAAAGTAAATCAAAGTATTGATCTTTACCCGAGAGACTTGATTTTCTTACTAACCACTTATAAACTATTCTAACTAACCACCAAACAATTCTAGCTTTTAAAGAAGTTTCTTCAAGTTACTATCTAGTAGCACTTATTTGAGACTATTTAAATTTAAATTTAAAACCTTAAACGCTCTTATGCGGCGTTTACATTTATCAAGTTACTTGAAGCAAGTCGACTTGAAACCAGCGACTTGAAAGTGGTTGACAAATGTAAACAGTGTTTCAAGTAGTATCAAGTGAAGCTTGATAAGATTAACGTTTTGTAAGTGTAATTAAGGATGTATTTAATTAATTGTTACGCATATATGACCATGTTGTTGAAAATGCGTTATTTTTAAAAAAAAAAAAAAAAAAAAAAAAAAAAAAGTGAAGCTTGAATTCTAGTTTTCACTTGAATTCAATAGTCAAGGCAAGTAGACGATCGGTCTACTTTTCTTGAAACTTGAAATCATTTGCATCGTCTTGCGCACAAATATGCGGCGTTTTATTTTGTTTACTGGATTGTAGTAAATAATAAAATGGCGCCAAATGGGGTAACGCAGAAAGCAGTCAGTCAGTGCAGTTATACCTTTTTTATACAATATTTTGATAGAAAAATTATTTACGCCACTGGGTTTACCTATTTTAATTTATTCATAATATTGAAGATTTAATGTTTTGACCCTCTTTTTTAAAATCTCACATGTGGTCTGTCGGCACTTCAATGGTCAATTACTTTTTATTACACCTTTTACCATTTTACCCTTTTTAATCCTTTCAAATGTACCTTTTGTATAGTACTGGTAGACATAAATGAAAAGCCATAAAATTTACCTGAGTATCCTAAATTATAAGCCGATAAGTACACAAAGCTGGTGAAAGTATAAGCAAAGAAACAGAGCCGGACTAAATTTTAAATTATTTATTTATGATTTTTAGATTTTTAAAAAGCAATTTTTAAGTTTTTTTAAACTAGCGCAAAGGTTTCTTCCCATGGTCAGAACATATTTGAAAATAATCACAGAAAAATCACAAATACACCACAATTCAGTTTACTAAAAACGGTAACAAAAATGTTTAAATACGAGCCATCACCAATTGCAAGAGATACCCGCTGTGCTACCTGTGGAGTATTCTAAGGGTGTCAATTACAAGCTTTATGGTACTGCCAGAGTACTTTGATGTTTTAATTATGCTTATATAATAAATTGTTTTTATCATCTTCATTTTATTCCTCACAATATCTATATTTATGCCATTGAAATGCCCCCCTTCATTTAATTTGTAGATTAATTTCTTGAAATAATTAGACAAGATGTATGTAGAACAAAATTAAAAATATGAGTATATGACCGGAAGGGATACAAACGGGCCGATCATTCGAAGTATTGCTTTCAAACATGTGTTTGTAATAAATACATCACTATCCTGTCAAATCCCTACTGGTATTGTTATATTTATTACTACTTAAAATTTTTGAGGAACATTGTGTTTGTTTGAAATTCTTTTCTTCATTCAAGTTTCAAGAAAAGTAGACGGGTCGTCTACTTCACTTGATTATTGAATTCAAGTGAAAACTAGAATTCAAGCTTCACTTGATACTACTTGAAACACTGTTTTCATTTGTCAACCACTTTCAAGTCGCTGGCTTCAAGTCGACTTGCTTCAAGTAACTTGATAAATGTAAACGCCGCATTTTGCCGTGGCCGCAGAGTAGTGCGGCTACTCAAAATTCGCTTCAAGTCGCTGGCTTCAAGTCGACTTGCTTCAAGTAACTTGATAAATGTAAACGCCGCATTAGAGAGTAAATATTCTTCTGTTACTAAGTTGTTTAAAGCCCAGTTTCATAAAAGTGAATTTAAAGTTTAATCCGCGAATAAAAATTATATTCCTTATACATGGCAACGTAGCAACGTTACGATGCGAAAGTTTGACGTTTGAGCATAAATATTAAAACTTTTATTGTAATTTTTAATATTTATATACAAACGTCAAACTTTGACATTGTAACGTTGCTATGTCTAAAAAATATAATTCTTATAATTCTCTTTTATGAAACTGGGCCTTAGTTTACTAGACGATTATGATACGATACGAGCGAATAAGTATACAGTGGCGTAAATAAAGGGCCCCTAGGGCCCGCGTTGCGGAAGTGTAATAAAAGGGGCCCCCGAAAATTCCGTAGTTTGTACTATAAAGCTAGCCTTACATGATAACTTCTAGAATCCAGCTTCTTTTTTTCAAACCACTATAAGATATATTTGACCCACTTTTTAGCGTCTGACGCTAGAAATGCCAGGTTTCTATTGGCTTAGAAAAAGAAGCTAGCTTCTGGAAGCTGTGGTGCAAGGCTAGCTTAAAGAGGCACTTTAAAAATGTCCGTTTTTTTAATTATGTATTTGAAAATTTAAAAAAAAATAGGTAAATAATTTTCTGTCCTTGTAAAATTACACAGATGTTTCGATAATAAGCAACTAAAAGTCGCTCGGTTGTAAAAGTTTTAGAAATAGTCACAAATGAACCTTAAATTCAGTGACGTAAATAAAGGACTAGCAGGACCCGCATTTCGGGAAGGTTCCAGAAACATCGTTTAGTATGAAATTTCGTTATAAATCCAGTTGTGGTCAATCAAAATGATTATTAACGGGAATGGGTAAGAACCCCAGTCTGGATTTTGCGGGAGAACCCCCAAACTCTTAGTTAGCTTCTGGTCGACTAACTGACTGTAATATAATAAATGTATATATTTTGAAACAATAATTATTGATAGAAGCACTAATGTGGAGAAATAAGTAACTTAATTAGTCATTTCTTCAAATCGTACGGAATATTTTCAAGTGATCAAAATTGGAATTTTATACAAAGAGCTGCCAAGGTTGCTTTTTGAGTTTGTTCTTGCATTTTCTTTTAAGAATTATCATAGAAACTAGTTCCATGTTTAAGTATACAATTTAAGCTCCTTTTTCCTTTCACAGTTTAGCTTTTGATTTATCTTAATCCACGAGACATCCGCATGAATATAAATAGAAAAATATAAAGGAGATAAGAACAAATTTTATATGAAATAAAAATTAAACTAACACCCTAATGTTTGAATAAAAAATAAAAGGTCGAGGATAAGGATGTCGTTATTGCAAACTCCGATGCTTTCGCATACATAATGCAAGTCCACATCGAGAGAGAAAGAAAGCTACTAGCAAGCACACTTGGCGTGATTCAGTCGATCTTTAATGTTTTTTGTTCTCACAAGTGGCGCTGTTTTTATAGCCTCAACTCTTTCATAGATTTCCAGATTTATTTCTTTCAACTTTTAAATTACTTCATGTTTCGAAAGTTATATCTTTCTGTCTATTGTTTAAATATTAAAGGTATATGTGTCATAAAAAAATAAAGCAACAAAAAAAGCAATATTAAAGAAAAGTTTCGCGTACAAAAGTTTACAGCTGTTTTTAAGGGTGTCATTTGGCATTTATTTCTTATAGAAAAATTAGCTACTTGCATGGAAAATGTTGCAGATTTCTGGTAACCACTGAAATAATTTTTAATGATAAATGGGAAATTCTTAATAAAATTCAAATTAAAATCTGTTTTTTGTTGAAGAAAATATTTTTCAGAAAATCGACTCGAATAATAGTCCAGTCAACGAGTGCCCAAAAAAGAGGTGTTGAAGACATGCAAAAAAGTAGATTTTTTTAGAAATGTGGTTGGAGTAGTTAAGAAGTAAAAACACTGAAGTTTCCGGTCCTAAGTAAAGTAAGAGAGTTAGGGGAGTGGAAAAGTCAAGTTTTTGAAATTTTCGCTTATATCTCGAAAACAGTGAATCTTATGAAAGAAATTATCCATTAAAAAATATATTCCGAGAACACCATTCATAGCAATAGCTCTTGGCTATTCTATATACATGGTCGATGATCGTTACTAAGGTTTTTAATTAAATCCGAACAACCGTTCAGAGAGTAAACAGAGGAGATTTGTTTTACCGAAACGCCCAAAACGCTTTTACTATTAATTAGTGTTATTAATTTTGAGCTATATTAATAATGAGCAAATGGATTTGATAAATTCCTGAAAACCCCAAAAAATAATACTTGTTGAAGTTGTAATTCTCTCCTCACGTCGCGACGCTCTGGTAATAGAAACGTTACACGATTGCTAAAAGTTCAGGTTATGTTACCCAATATCCTCAATATACTAAAATTTATAACAAAAGCTGAGTAATAAAATATGAAATCTATGGATAAGTTGAGTTTGAACAAATCACTTTAAAATAGCAAGTGCAAAGTTTTAAAATTTAATTTTATAACGTAACACTTGCTTTTATTACCTCAAGTGACTAGGGTTGGAACTAGGGTATTTGTTGCCTCCACGTAAACAATTTTGCGTCCTGGCCCTTAACACACAATAATAATAATTTGACAAAGGGATCTGCTGTATTGAATTTGACAACGAAAAGACCTGATGGCCTGAAACTGTTTTTCGATGTCCCGAAGTAATATGTGAATAATACTGTAACAATGCAGAATTTTATCCGGATGCTGGACCCAAATACTGGTACACTATTACAGCATTCTGAAAATTTTCAGAGTACAAAATGGAGCTAATTTTTATATTCACTTGTTCAGTCTTCAAGCACCTTCATTTGATTCCAATCTCATCAAGATTGAAATAGAATTACCGAACCTTAATTTTTGTAGTTTCACTATCAGCGTTATCTGTGATAACAGCTGATTTCCTTGTAACTCGACAATTATAACAACTAGAGCTCTTGTTTTATTTTTAGTGTGACTCTGGTGTCATTTTTAACCCTTTTGAATTTAATTCAACCTTATCAGTTCATTATTTATTAATCTAAATTTTTTAAATATAAGTTTGTAAAGTAATTAAATGTTTAAATTCCATTTAAAACCACGTGGAGTTTTATAATTTGTGATAGGATGTAATTAGGGTTTTTTTCTTTTAATTCCGTGATTCATATGGCACCTGTGAATATTTCCAGCCTTTAATTAATTTTACCATGAAGTTTTAATTTAGAATGATAAATTTAATACCGACGTGTTCGTAATTTTAGTGCGATTCCATTTAGCTAACCTTTTTCCTCGAGTTCGTGCTAATTAAAAGGTATTAATTTAAGTTATAACAATTAATTGATAGTCTCTCTTATTAACCAACCATGTTGTGCTCGTGTCTTCCAGGTCAAGTGGTCTCTTCTTAAAGGTCTGATAGGTCTTGAGGACAGGTCTGGTGGTCTGGAGATTCGGCAAACCCCTTCCGTGTCTTCAAGGTCAGGTGGTTTCTCCTTAAAGATCTGATAGATCTTGAGTACAGGTTTAGTGGTCTAGAGATTCGGCAAATCCTTTCTTTGTCTTTCAGGTTCGGTAGTCTCTCCTTGAAGGTCTGATTTCTTTTGGGGACAGGTCTGGTAGTCTGGGGATACGATCACCCCTCTCGTGTCTTCCAGGTCAGGCGGTCTCTCCTTAAAGATCTGATAGGTCTTGAGGACAGTTCTGGTGGTCTGGGGATACGCTCGTCTTTCCCATGTCTTCCAGCTCAGGTAGTCTCTCCTTAAAGATCTGATAGGTCTTGAGGACAGTTCTGGTGGTCTGGGGATACACTCGTCCTTCCCATGTCTTCCAGCTCAGGTGGTCTCTCCTTAAGGTCTAACTAGGACAAGTCTGGTAGTCTGGAAGAACAGTGGCTGAGTCATAACGTAAGAGATTTGTATCTAGATGGTTAAAACCCATTTATATGTTTTTTCCTTAAGAAAGGTTTTTTATTTTGTACGTGCACCTTTGAGGTACGTAGACTTATTTTTTTATTTAATAAATAATTTGCTTTATTCCATCTACAGTGTGTTTTATTTCTAACTCCAAACCCACCCCTTCTCCTACTTCGAGTGAAGCTAAAGGGAGAATTTAATGCAACACCCGGTTTTAGGTGTTACATTACGTCATCCTGAATAGCAAATCTTTGATAAAATAAACCACTACTAACTAGAGTTACAGGAGTAACATTTTAAAGACTTTAAAACATCGTCCAGAACACATTAAGAATCGGATGCAAGGCTATATTAGCAATACAAATGGAAACTATATTAGACGATGTAGAAAAGCTGTACTAGAAAAGCCACGACTAAATATTGTCTACTAGGTGGCATCCTAGATTTTAAATCCAATCTTTTGTCGTTCCTTTATTTAATTTTGCAATACTAAAAACTTTTCCTGCTGTTAATTCGCTGACGTCTGCAGTTCATGTATTATATTGTGGCTAAGATATTCTTTCCATGCTACAAACATTTCTGTCATGTAATGTTATTTAACTTGAATTTAAAATGTTTTCATCTCGTATAATATTTTTGTTTTGTTTTGTGTATAATGCATTTTTCTGCCGAGTAATGAATTTTTAGTGGTTTAAAACTTTTTTAGGTTTGGGTTTTATAGTGTATCCCTCTTGGTCGAGCTTTTTTTTAAATTATTAATTAAAAATGCTATCGGTGCCTGCTAGACTATAATGCCACTGCTAAAATATGCTGTTTTAGTATTTGTGTTTACTCTTTGAAGTAGATTCAATTTTAATTATGAATTGTCAATAAATTAAATTTTACACGAAGAAAACTTTTTTATTAACCCCATAAAGGTAACACAAAAAACGTTCTAAAAAACGCTACTATGTTTTGGGGCTAGCTTCACGAGATTCCTTTTTTGAACATCGAAAGCACCCTAATATACTCGTACATACAACTTTTCATCTTTTGGTAATATATTCTTAAATCGGCATATAAACATTTTTAGTAATCCAGCATTTCATTTAAATATAATACGTAAAAGGCAGAGAACTTCAATAGGATTTTCGCGTATGGGTTTAATACATAAATCGCTTCAAAATCAGATTATTATTGTTGTTATAACCACTGAGATCCCAAAACCAATTTTAGTTCGCTAATTTTGGACTCTTCCTAAAGAACATTATTTATAAGTCGTAAGTAAGTTATAAACTTATTCCAAAAGCGCATTAACATCTCAAGTTTTTGTTTGAGTCAAATTATGAGAAAGTTTCCGAGTGGAAAATTGTTAAGCTACAGCGAGGTATTATGAAACGAACACCTGTTCACAGAGTTATGTTTAAAAAATTGTATTTCGAAATATCGTAAATTTTGAAAATTTGCTATTTCTGCCCTCTATTGGATTTTAAAAATGGATCAATATTTTGAAAAATTGCTTTATACTATTTCTCTATTATTTGTAGTATCCTGTCAATTTTAGAACCAATGAGCCATCGAAATGCGAAATTTTGCACGTTGACTTAGTGAGTGAGCAATGTTTTTGTGTCGTTTTTACCATTTTCGCTAATACTACTCACATATATTATACGTATATAAACACAACATCGTTATTAAATAACTAATATTATTAAAAATGTCAGTTATTATTGGAAAATTATAAACGTGCTTTTCTTCAATACAACCAATTTGGATGATTTAAACTCGTTTGCGAAGTGCGATTATTTAATTAAACACAAATAATTGGTCAAATTGAACATAAATGAACGTAAATCATCCACAAAAATTATATTAATGAATATTTATCAGATCCGTATTTTATTAACGAGCAACTCTTGTATGTTTATGATGAATATTGAATATTAATATTATTGAATGAATATTAAATTCTGAGGTTAAGTTCTTTTTGTGTCGAATTAAGCGTCAAGCTTTGACATTCTTACCTATTTATTTATTTTTTGAGTAACGTTGCCATATCTCAGGATTATAAATCTGTTGTATTGTACTCAGAGGTCGATTGGCTTCTAAGCCTTACATACCTGCGACCAGTATTGAGCTTTTGTTCATAACTCTACTCGTATTTATGTTCTCAGGAATTCAATCTTGCCAGCGAAGCATAGAATATCCCGATAAGTTTTATTTTCACTTTCTCAGGCGTCAATTGAGCCCGCCTTAAGTGTTTCAGCCGAATCCAAGCCAATGCAGAGAATGTGTTCGGCGGATTCGATCTCCAATTCACAGAGTCTGCATAGGTCACTACCCTCCAGTAAACAGACCCGTTATGAATCTGATTTCGTTCTTTGATAGTAGAAGAAGGTTTTTAGCATTCGTGGTCGAGTACTCAACGAATTTCTTCGACTGTCTTTGTCCTGGTGTGTTGTTCCAGTGAGATATTTTGTTCTCGGTTTTCTCAATTTTTGGATTTTCCTCCCTTCTATGTGTTCTAGATAGTTTACAGAATGATCAGGGTCCGACCGGGAGGGCATTTGAACCTGTTCTAACTAATTCATCAGCTATTTCGTGTCCTTCAATTCCCTCGTGACCCGGCACTCAATGAAGGGCAACTTTGTTGTCCCTTGTCAAACTTTTGCTGGATTGTCTGCATTCCCAAGTGGATAAGAACTCAAAGCTATTGACTTTGAGTGCCTTTATAGCAGCTTGGCTGTCAGACGTTATGTAGACTGTTCTGCCCTTTAAATTCATTCGTAGGAATTCTCGAGCACATAGTTCTTTTGCAAGAGTTTTAGTTTGCATAATTGTGGAGTGGGTTCCTGAGGCTATTGATGCCCTATATTTTGAACAGTTTTAGACCCATCTTAATAATACCAGATTGAAGAGATTATAAATCTCTTTTATACATTCGGACATTACTTTTTGATTTGTTTTCTTAGTAATAATGACATTTTTACCATATAAACAAACTAAAGATCTAGACCTAGATGACCCAAAAATGTTTATAATGCACAGTTTTGTCATCTATTTGTCCAGTCACATTGTAAACGTTTCTAAAGCCTTTCAATACAATCTTTGATCGCTCTATACAAGATCTTAAAATGGAACTATAATACAGAATTTTGAAGTATTGAGACTCTTGTAAAACACATTTTTTTAAATTTAGAGTTAATTGGTTGTTAATATTGAAATATTCAATTCTACGCTTGTTTCATAATATACTAAACAAAATTGAATTTCCATTGAATAACAAATGAATAATTTTTCTTTTTCAATAGTGTAAAAATCAATAGAGTTGTAATTTAATAACCTCAAATGTTTCATAAACTAAAAGAATCACTCGTGTTCGTTTTGCTTGCAAATGGCAAGCACATCGAGCACTCGTGAGAGTGATGTAAAAATTTTCGACATCACTTCCAACAGTCGTTATAAGTAAAAATTACTTCAAAAGTTTGGAAACTTTTATCAAAATATTTGTAACTTGTCTTTTTATTATTAAACGAATTTGACAGGTTTTAAATTGAACGCTAGAAGAGGTAAATCAAATAGTAACAAAATATTGTAGAAGAGTCTGATATTTAATTCTCATAAGCATTGATCAACTCTCTTCCACACGTACAAGAATTTGTTCGTTCAGAATAAATTCCAAAGCTAACAAAATCTTGTTTTTCTGTATCTGATTTTTCAATAACTTGGTCGTATTTTAAAATACAAAGCACTCAAATGTTATTTGTCGTCAAGAGCAGAAAATTTTATGAAATCTTCCCCAATTGTAATAATTTTATAAATTACCAACTTGAATTTCCTTATTTATAAAAATTTAACAATGACAATTACGGAAGGAAACTCAATATTTTATACGATTTTATTCAAAAAATTTTCATTGTATGTTGAACGGTAGTGTATTCCTTTCCGGAAGCATTATAAATCAATGAATTATTTATAATAGAAAACATTTTGTTGTCGTTGCATTGCACGGTCGTTGAAAACTATCTTACAATTTATTTTTTACTGGCATTTTCTATTCTATATGGCTGAATTTGCATTGCATTACGTTTTCTAGGTCTCTTCAATTTTATCACTATGACATTATCGTTCTTTTTACTATTATATTATCACACGTATTTTTCAGTTTTATCTGCATTGGCGAATAAACAGTCTTGGAAAATCTATATGTAGTGATTTTAATTACAAATTTTAGGAGCTGATAAGGTGTACCTTCAATTAACAACTAGTCGTCCGAGTTTGGAATAATAAGCTGACCTCATAAACTTGCAAGAACTTATGTCTTCTAGTCAAGGCAAATTACGGCATTGCAGCACACTGACAAAAGAATGACAATTCGTTTTCTTGTATTATTTTGTGTTGTCCAATTTTTTTGCATTTAACTGCGCTTTGCATTGTACCCAAAGAACAGTGTTCTTTATAGTATAGGTATACTGTATAGTTATTTAAAATGACATGAAAGGAAAATGCTTATTATTCCAGACATTTATCTTTAAAGTTGAGTTTTTTATTAACCGTTTTTGTGTGCAACAGTAGCTAAATTTGAGCTTCTTTTATCAACTATAGGTTCTTTTACTTTTATTATACGAAAGAAGACTATTTTTATCTATCATGCGCTACATCTTGCAGAAAAATAATAATAAGTTTGTTTATAAAATGGTTTAAAACTGTCCTACTTGTACTTAGTACACTTCGTTCCACACAAAAAGGAGCCAGGCTCCAGAGTTATAGAAATATTGTTGAACTTTCATGTAAAAATTAATGAAGAAAATACTCTCAAATTTAAATAATTAGAGTTAGAAGGGGTTATTTGAAAATTACATTTTCCTAGAGCAAAATAAGCAAGAGTACTAGCGTCTAAATACCTAAACAATAAGTTACGCGAGAAAGCTGTCTTAAGACAGTGAGGAAGACTGATATTTCAGTTGTCCTTTTGTCAACTGCTCTTACATGGTTTAGAAAGAATTCTTTTTCTCAAAAATATTGATGATACAGTTTGCTTTATTACGTTTGTACAGAGTATAAGCATAAGAGATTGCCTTCGGTCAATGAAAACTAAACACTGATAACAAATCTACAAAAAATAACCAGTCAACTATTTTTGATTAAGGTAATTGTTCGTAATCAGTAATCAATAAAAACCATTAAAAAAGACATTTTTTTTTAACAGAGTGCAAAATTAACTGTTAAATGTAGTAAATCTAGACTGCATGTATTTTTAAAGAAATCAAATATCCAATAGGATATATCCATATCCATTGTATAGTTCATAAAATTGCTTTTTAAATTAATTTTTCATTTTAACACTCATGCAGTAATTTCTATGTATCCAATAACCTAACTATTATTGATTTTTAATTTTTTTTATACATTCGTGTTGGAACTTAATTATTTTTTTAACATTTTACAGTATAGCAAGTTATAAAAATACCTCATATTAAAGGACCTACCTTATTTAAGTAATTATGACTATTTGAATTTCTTTTTCCGTCTTCTTCGGTCCTGTTTTTGCTGAAACAAAATAGAAATATTAAGAATTTTTGAAAACGATAATAGAAGTGTTTAAAAGCTATAATAGGTGTAACAATGGGTAGGATTTATAATAGTGAGCTAGCTTCTTATAGTGACTACAAAAAAAAAGAAATATGTACAGTCAGCCTCACAATTATTGGCCAATTATTGGCCAATACGTTTAGCACGAATTGTGGATGAAACCATCATAACACCCCAAACTTAAATTGAGGGGTAACTTTAATTTGCCAACAAGTAGTAAATCAACAACTTCCCCTTCTGTCCTTTTGTCGTTGTTAGCTAATAACCGCCCTGGCGTGTAGCCAGGGTGGCCAATAACAATGTACAGGCAGTACTGTACACTATATTGAAGTGCTTAGGTATAATAGAAATTTATATGCGAAAAAGGGAGGTCGGTCAGCATAAGTTTCAGCACCATAAAGCATCTAACTGCAAACAATAGATTATTATGCAACTTTTCGGGTGAACCGGAACCCCATCTATCGAAAGACCTGCGTATTATTATCACTATTATGAAACGTATAAACGCTGGAATGGTTCAGTTGAAATGATATAAAAATAAGCTCAATAAGGGGCCATTCATGCTGACTCTTAACATAAGAATAAGCTTTTAGCTTTAAGCGTTTAGAATAGTCGTAGACACACGGTTCATCCACGATTTACTCTTATAGCTATCAGACGTGCGCTTTCGTGGCTTCGGAACCGAAACCGGAACTATTCAAACCCCATCTATCGAAAGACCTGCGTATTAATTATCACTTTTATAAACCGTATAAACTCTGGAACGGTTCAGTTGAAATGATAGAAAAATAAGCACAATAAAAGGTCATTCGTGCTTTCTCTTAACATAAGAATAAGCTTTTAGCTTTAAGCGTTTAGAATAGTCGTAGACACACGGTTCATCCACGATTTACTCTTATAGCTATCAGACGTGCGCTTTCGTGGCTTCGGAACCGAAACCGGAACTATTCAAACCCCATCTATCGAAAGACCTGCGTATTAATTATCACTTTTATAAACCGTATAAACTCTGGAACGGTTCAGTTGAAATGATATAAAAATAAGCACAATAAAAGGTCATTCGTGCTTTCTCTTAACATAAGAATAAGCTTTTAGCTTTAAGCGTTTAGAATTGTCGTAGACACACGGTTCATGCTCGATTTACTCTTATAGCTATCAAACCCTCAATATTAGTGTGTACTTTATTCATGAGATCATAAATATGATAATCACGAAATGGGTCGAAATTAATCGAAGTTCCCTAAGGAGAGAAAAATTTATTGTTATTGAAAATGCTTACGACCAGCGTAAACCGTAGCATTGGTTTCTCTATGACTGATCTTTTCTGCTTATTCTTATTCTTATGTTAAGAGCCAGTATGAATGACTCCTAAGTCTCCTGAATGTGTGTAACCGGGCCTCCTAGGCCCGCTAAAACTTGAATTTGACTACAACTTCTTTAAATAGAGATTCAGCTTGTACTTCTAGCAAAGCTTCAGATTATTGTTAGAATCGCGAAAGCTGAAGGGAGAGGAGGGGCTCATAAATGTCGAGTACACTGATGTAAACTGAAGGGTATTACATTGGAAGCTTTTAAGAGCTAGGTCCTTTAAAATGGTGTCATCTCATCATAAAGCACTCAAACACTAATACACGAAAGTCACCAATGCTCTGTGAGCACAGTACATTAAGAGAAGAAGTTTTCCCAAATTATTTCATCAAGTCAGCAACATTAGTAAAACACTAAGACGGTTATATAGTTTACAGGTTTATTTTACAACAAAGCTAGCCACATTCATAGAACACGAGGAGAAATTAAACACCCTAGACACTTCTAGACTGTTTTTAATGTTTAAGTTTCAAGTTTGAGATTAACCACTATTATACATCAAGTAGTGTTATACTACTTACTAGGTACTACTGCAGTGTTTCAACTTCGAAAATAATTGCGTTTGTTTTCATTTATTTAAAGTGTGAAGTCGAGGCTTCGAAGTCGGGCCTTCGAAGCCCTGCTTATGTCAATGTTATTATAGCTGAAATGCGGTTATTAATAAAAAGTAGTGAGTAATATATCATTATTTATAGATAATGAGTTACATTGAGGTCAGTTTTTGTGTACTGACGTAAGTTCATTAGTTCGTTCATATAATATTCAAATATTTATCAACGTAAAGCAACGAAGTTAATTGGCCGATTAAGTTGCTTATGATTGTTGATATTGTACACCTATATTTAGTTATCCCAAAGAACATAAGCTAGTTATATAAAATAATATTATTACATACACGAACAATCACATCTATACGTAAACAGATTACAACGAGCAAACCAATAATCCAAGACCCCTTCTAATGATAGCTCTAGCACCTGAACTTTTTAAATTGTTCCTAATAATGAGCTTAATTTGTTTGTTTTAAAACATAGAAAAGCCAATTTAATTGCAATTTTTTTTAAAACTGTTAAAAATATTTCATTGTTAGAAAAGACTTTTTGATATTTTAATTTATTTAAATTCGTTAAAGAAAACTTGTAATTCAGCTGAAAAGAGAAATGGCAACAAAATAATATTTTATGTATTGTGAAAACTTCAGCAAACAAACGCCTTTGGAAAACTTATTTTAGAAATAATATTTTATGCCCTAATTTCGTATCGTCTTTTTAGTTACGTATTTTGTTTCAATATACAATTAATCAAGCTCGGCAACCCTTTTCATAAAACTTATTTTACTTTACAAAGTGTTGTTGATTATATTAAAAGAGTTTTGGAGAAGATTAAAATATTACGTCTTTATTAAAAGTTTATATACCTGTAATGTATACGCTTCTTGTTTTGTCATTTGAATAAAAAAGCTTTCAACTGGGACTATTAATTATTTACGCTTTGTGTGAACGTTTGAAAATCGGAAATTTCGAGTTTGGTCAATGACAAATCCACTTAGCTTAGTGCCTCACAAATCTCCATTTGTTTTCCTTTACAACGTAATGTTATTACAATCGATATTTTATTTTTCTGTCTATTTGACATAGAACCAAAAAATAGCCTTCAACAATGTTTGCATTATGTATTACAGTACACTTTGGGATAAAACCATAATACATAATGAGATGACGTTCGTTCTATCCAATTCTACTTAATATGAAATATTGCACAAACATCTTATTAATTTCATGTGCTTCTTACAATTGCAAAAAAAGAAAATAATTGCCAAGTCTCTAATTGTAATTTGTAAAGCACTCATTAAACTTCGAAACTCAAGAGCTAGGTACTTGAGCAGTTTTAATAGAATTAGTATGCAGTTCGGAGTTCATTTTAAGTTTAAATTGAGTCAAAGTTGACCTAGATGACATCAAAGTATGCTTTTACTTTTTAATAATTTTGACCAACGCAATAAATTGTATAAAAGCAAAAACTTAGTAAATAAATTTTATTCAAATGTTGGGTATTTATAATTCAGTAAGGGTAAATTTTAGTTGCTCTTAAAGGAAATTACTATACTAATCTTCCTTTGATAACTTAATATTACTAACTCAATAATTGGCTTTATGTAAGCTCCTGTTACAATTCTACTACTTATCGTTTTTTTTATTTATTCTTCTGCTTTCTCTTTAATAAAGGCCTAGAATCTGTTACTTACTGGCAAGTAAGTAGATTAGACGAAGAGGGAACTAATCTAACCCAACGTAACAAAAATATTACGATCACGTAGATCTAAAAATGATCGTTAGCTGGTCGTTCGACGATACAGAGCATGGGGGTGAAGAAATTAGAAAAATACATTTTTGTTATTTTGGATGATCTAGTAGGATTAGAATCTCGGTATTTCAACTGATGAGCCTGCTCGCTACCCGCAACATCAGCTCCGCGTCGATTTATTAATTTATTCAAAATTTGAGAACAAGCAAATAAGGAGAAACTATTGTTTCCGAGTCAAAATGCACAACAACTGTTGACTTAAGTTAATGTAAGCCAAACAAATATGAATAATTAAGTCACGGGGATGGAAACTAAAGTGAAAATATGCTACGAAATGGTAGATAGGTGTTGAGAGAGGCAAAAGCCAAAGGTTTAGGTTAGGTTAGGTTGCCTTAGTTTAGAGTAGGTTAGGTTAGGTTCCGGTTCCTCGTACCGGCCCATATGGCTCTTGCACCACACGGGAAAGCTCCTGGAGAGGATGACCGTGAACAGACTCAACAAGATGATCCTCGAAAGACAATGCCTGCCCGACAACCAGTTCGGCTTCTGGGCAGGCAGATCGACCATCGACGCCCTCATGGCCAGTACGAGGGCGGTCTTAGAACCTAGAAAGAACACATTGAGGACAAAAAGATACTCTCACATCCTGACAGAGAGGCTTAAATTTGGTCCCGGAGAAGTTTGAGGCAGTTGTGATTTGAGGAAGAAGACGATGCCCGCAAATCCGACTTCAAGTCGACGGAGCTGACATCCAGCTGAAAGACTCGGTCAAGGTGCTCAAAGTTATAGTCGACAAACATCTCAACTACGCCGAGCACATCCGATAGACGAGTTGGCACGCGTTATGCCAAACATGGTGGACCCAAGGAGACTGCTAACCACGGTAGCTAAATCAATCATGTTTTACACAGCTCCGGTCTAGAGTGACGCACTGGTCTACGACCGTATAAGGACCAGGATGCTTAGAGTTCAGCGGAAGATGGCGCTACGGATAACATGCGCATACCGTGCCATCTCGCACGACTCGGTACTAGTGATGACATCGCTACCATCCACCGACCCGCTCACCGAAGTTAGGCGCGATAAAAACCCGACAACCCACGCCTACACCATGGCGCAGTTGTGGCAACGCTGGACAAAAACAGAGAATGGCCAAAGGACCCGATCCCTCATACTAAAATTCCAACAATGGGCAGAGAGGAAACAGGTGGAATCGTCATACCATCTGACGCAAATCTTCATAGGCCACGGATGCTTCAACGCATACAAGCATTGTATCGGAAAGTTGGTCTCTTCCAAGTGCGAACACTGCGACGAAGACGATACCGCAGAACATACCCTGTTCTGCTGCTACCGTTGGGAATAGATGCGGATCACGGCGTCGCTAACAGTCGGCGAAACTCTGACTCCAACCAACCTCGTCTATATTATGCTCCGAGACGAGGAAGGCTAGAGAAGCATATACAGAGTTGCTACACAGGATAATAAAAATAAATACCAGCTGGAGAGGGAGCAGCAAACACAACCCAGAAACCCTTAACACTAAGTACTCTGACCCGAGGGCGCGTGGAGAAAACCAGCTCCAAATAAAAACACTTTCAGTTGCAAATGCTACAAAAGACGGAACACGCCAGAACGGCAAAACCGAGGAAAGAGTAAATAGCTCTCTAAATACATCTAACTATATCGGAAGTAATGTGACAGCGGATTCCCGAGTAGTTTAGAGAAGAAAGAGGAAACTAGATCAGAGAAACTAGACCTGGCCGACCAACTTCTCTGCAAAAAAGGAAAAAAAGGTTAGATTAGGTTAGGTTAAGTTAGTTTAGTTTAGGTTAGGTTGGGTTAGGTCGAGGCCCGTAAAATATTATTCTAGGTGAAAAAAAGTGGTAGTTTACAGACGATATTATATTAAATGCCGATCATGCGACCATAACAAGTACTGAATATTGGTCCAAATTGTTATGTTGATTGTATTTTCATTCAGAAGATCCTATTTGTAGGTCACGTGCAATTTTGACGAAAATGCAGGGACATCAAATCTTTTTTGATGAAGTGAATTGACCCTCGCATTACAACTCTGATATTTATTATCTTTAAATCTCTATATATAATATTGGAGAATAACTAATTTAGAATTCAGTGTAAATAATGAAAAAGCAACAACCCTCAATTAAAGTAAGCGAAAAAATTTTATAACTCAAATATGGATATAGAAATCAAATAAGGTAAGTCGGGGGAAGACGCCACTGTGGGGCGAGATGCCACCCCAGCATTTTTCAAAATTCCTCCAACCTATCTCCGGAAAATTTTATGTACCTATAGGTTGCTTGTGATTATAAGCTACTAGCAAACATCGTTGAAAACGAGTTTTCGCAAGTCATCGAAAAGTTTTCTAAAAAATTAGGTTTTTATGTTTGACGAAGTTTTTGCTACATCTCAGTTTTTAAGTTTTACTAGGGCAGTGAGCGCGCTGCGCGCGCTTAATTTAAATCGAGATAAATCATGCATTCAACAACATCGGAAGTTGTTATTTTGTCAGACTGCTTTAAAGTTATTAACATATGAATATGCGGTAATCCGCGTTTCTGAAATTCGTCAACATAAACATTGCACTGCTCCAAAAATATTTTTATTTACAATTAAATCTACAAGAGTGTTCTTTTTAATACTAAATACTCTAGCTACTAAATCAGGTCTATCAGAAGCGGTTTGTCCATCGAGTAAGTTCTCAGATATCTCTCTCCATTTTGGATTACAAGTCATCGTAACAAAAAGATCTGGTTTACCGTATTTACGAACGATTGCCATTGCGTCTTGATAATTGTGTAACCTATTTCTAGGAGATCCTTGAAATGTAGACGGCAAGATTATCATTTTTCCACTACTTTGCTGAATAGACTGTGCTTTGTTTCCTAAATGATCTATTAACCCTTGATATGATTCCGCACGTAATTTCTTTTGATTGTCTCTACAGAATCTTAATCTATCTTTTTCAATTTTGGCGTAGCTATCAACTAACCATTGTTGCAATAACCGACGTCCCATTAGAAACACATTGGTTTCATCACGAATTGCAATTCTATATTTGGTATAAACCTGCCTGCCTGCCTGCCTGATGCCATCCTCGAGTGCCAAATGGATAAAACAAAGGATATATCCATGGTTCTACATTTGCATCCATTGTACTAACATATTGTAAAGACTTATCACTTTTATTTCTTATTATTGTTACATAGGACTCTGGAATATCGCCATCACCTGTTGTAGAAAAAACTGCAGCAACTTCATTTACTCTTTGAAAATTGTAACGATTTCGATCCATTCCAGGTTTCATCGTAAACAACAAATGTAGTTCAGGTTCTTCATCTATATTACTCATATTGAGTGATCTTTGATTTTCCAATTCTTCGCCCATCATTTGATTTATATTAATTTAATAATTTCTGAATCACACTGCGAATTATGACTTAAACGATATTCTAATGCTTCATGAGCATCAACAATAAAAAGTTGCCCATAGCTTGGAATGTCGTTCAATGATGGATAACATGCTGTATTAATTTGATAATATATTTGCCCCTGTATATTTTAAAACAATATGGACCTGTGCGTGCAATGGTATTAAACTTAACCAGATTAGCAAATGAAAATGAGCTATTATAACTTCGAATATGTTCGAAGAAGTTATTCGATTTTGAATGAGAACCACTGAATAATGATTCCAGAATTGCGGGTACAGTAGGTAAAGGTTGCAAACGTACTTCACCGTGATTACAGCAATCGTTAAACGAATTTCCTCTATTCGCAACTCTTTCTGATGGAAAATGTTTTGCTCCACAATATGTGCAGACAACATTCATATACTTCATTCAAGGAGACGAGATAGTGAATGTAAACAAACAACCCGCGTGTTGTGCACGTGAACACTTCTGTTTAGCGCTGTGATTGGCTCTAACGTATAAACTTATTTTAAGCTTGTTGCATGGTTACCTAACTGCGTTGATGTGGATAACTCATATTATAGTGGCAATTAGAGCTGGGACAATTACAGGAAAAATGTAATCGATTATAAATAAATAAATGATTGAGACAACTTTAACTAAAGGAGCTTTTAGGGAATTATTATGAAACCGGCTGTTATTAATAATTTTTGAAAAATTTACACCGTATTTGGATATTTATTTAGAACATGCACGTGCACGTGAACATTACATGCAACACTATCTCGTCTCCTTGAATTTAGTATAGCGCCAATATAATGTTGACTTATCTCATTACTAAACGAAAGTACATCAATATCAACATAGTTTTTTTTTCTAGAACGATCTTGACGTTCATACTTCACCTTTCTTTCACGTTTACGTGTAATACAGTTTTCTTCTTCTTCTTCGCAGTTTCGAATAATTTGTCTACGAGGCATATTAATAGATACAATAGATAATAATATAAATAAAATAAACTTGATGTCTTAGTTTTAAGTTGACAAAAATAAGATAGTGGTTGTTTAAGGATTTTTTAATTCTACGGAGTCACTTCGTCTACAACTTGTTTATACTAACCCTTTAGGTTTAATAAATAATTTGTGATCTTAAGGCGACGTTTTTAACACTAATTTTCATTATATGAACTAACGCTTAAAATCCTTACAATTTATGGTACTAGATGGCGCAAATGATATCGTTTGTAAATATATTTATTTCTACAACTAAATCTAGGTTAGGGTTGGACCGAGACTCTCGAATTTCAAGATTTCTTGTCTTGTCTTGTCTTGCTTTCAAGAAAAAAGCAAGACAAGACTAAGCAAGAAAAAAGCAAGACAAGAGCAAGACAAGAGTAGGCAAGAAATTTCGAGAGCAAGAAAAATTTCAAGAATTCTTGTCTCGAAATATCTACATGTTACTTTTTATTTTTTTTAAATATTATTTTTATTAGGTACGGAGAATTTTATTGACTTTTTTCATTACTTTTTTAATTTGATTAAACTTTAAAATTTTTAAAAATTAAAAAATAAATTTAAGTAATTTGAGTAATTTAAATTTTTTTTAAATAAAACAATTAAAATAGTAATATACGGTTTTTTGGGGTCGTTAAAAATGAATATGATATGAGATCAAAAATTATCCAAAAATTTATCTTTGGATAATTTATATTTTAAATAATAAAAATTTATCTAATTTTTTTAACAATTAAATTAAAATTAATTAATTGAATTAAAAAAAATTAAAATAAAACGATGAAAATATGTACTAGTAGTATACGGGTTTTTGGGGTTAAAAGCGAATTTGACGTCAAAAGTTAATAGAAAGTTAATCACTTTGTTTAAACAATTACAGTAATTTTAAAAATTGGAGTAAAATAAAAATAAACCTGTTACCATCTTGGGTCTTTTTTCATAAAACAATGGATCACTAAAAAAACTTAATAAAAGAAAAAAAGTTAAAATAAGAGGAGGGTTAGAAAATCCAGAAAATATTGAATTTTTAATCCCAATATTCAAATCGCAAGTTAAGAAAGGAACGTTTAAATTACCTGCACCTCATACATAGAAAGAAATGCATTTTGTACAGTAAGATAGTAACAATAACTCCGTAATCCTGTTAATGAATCGAGCATAAAAGATGAAATATTTAAGAAGGAAGTTATTTCAATTCTCCTATACTTACCGTTAGTTTTGAACAAACCAAGTGCTTTTTACGTTTTTACCCCTAAGTACTTCGGACTTTCCGAGTTTCTTTTTATTCTTGTAAATAACTCATAGGTATACATATTTTGTATTGTTTTACATTATAGTCATCATAGATAATAAAGTAATTGAGCATTTGTTCAAATAGTTTAAAAGTTAATTGCTCTTTAAAAAATGTCTTTTATTTTATTCATAAAAAGAACGTAATAAGTTAAATAGAATAAAACTGACGAATATAATTTGCTACTCGTTAATTGTTCTTTTATTATTAGAATGACTTTTTGGTACATGTTATTTTACATTTAATACTTTTAGCATTTAGTGGCATGTTCGCATGTTTATAAATTTCTTTCTATAACGTCAAGTAGTTTCATTATGAGAATTTATTTTTTTAACACGATTAATTAGTAGTGCAATATTGATTTTTTAAAATATGATTATATGACTTAATATATTTGAGGAGAAACAAAGTAGATCAGAAGACAAAAAAAAATATAAACAATTGCACAAAAAGTTAAATTAAAAAGCAGCATTTTCGGTTATACCTCTGTGCATCGATAGGGCGTCGAGCGAGAGTATATAGCAAGAGCAAGAAATTTCGAGACTCTCGCTTCAAGACAAGAATTCTTGTCTTGAAAAATTTAGCAAGACAAGAAAAAATTTTTTCTTGTCTTGCTATTCGAGAGCAAGACAAGAAATTACTCGGCAAGACAAGATTTCTTGTCTCGGTCCAACCCTAATCTAGGTCAAGTAGGTTAAAAATAGAATGGCTATGCGCCGAGTCGAGATAAGCGTAGACGAATTCGAACGATTCCGATTATCGTTTTACAGTGTTCATATTATGCATTATTTTTGTTCTCATTATTTTAGTTGCATTTATTTTTACAAGTGCAAGAAATGAAATAAATAAATAAAATATTTGTTAGCCTGTGTACATACAAACAAATGATAAGTGGCATTTTGTTAGTTTAATTTTAAAACAACTGAAAGTTTGAATATTTGGAATATTCGTTTTGTTTGAAAGAAGAATATGAGAGGTATAATTATGATTGATTTAGTTTTCGTTTTTAGTTGCTTTACCTGTTCTTTTAGTGTTATGGCTCATCAATTACAAATTGAGAGAGAACATCGCGAAAACAACAAAATTATTGAGGGGTATCGAATAGTCGAATTGGGATATGTATTGAACTTGGTTCTTCGACTTCAAACTGAACATTGCCTTATTTGTACTGGTGGTACAATGCAAATAATGGAGGAGAATAGAAGAACCTTGGGTTTAGTGTCCGAAATTACACTGAAGTGTAATATGTGTGGTTTCGAAACAAAAAAAGGACAAGATCCAAATAAAAATACTTTGAATTATGGGACTGTATGGGGTACTTTGGCAATAGGCAGTACATACACCCAAATGAAAGAAAATTTTAGCTGTATGGACATTCCATACATGCCTTACATCCACGAAATAGAATTGGAATTAGGAAATTCTTGGAGCGACTCCCTGTGGTCCACAATGGAAGCCGCTGGAAAAGAAGAATACCAGCTAGCTACAGAAAATGGTCAATTTGATGCAGATGGAAACGTCTGGATTTGCGTTTACTTTGATGGAGGCTGGTGCCATTGCTCGTATGGCCACAATTTATTATAACGCAGCTTCTGGAGCAGTAAGTTTTTTTTTAATCTTTCAAGTGTCAGAATTTAATTCACGCTGTTTTAGGGTGTGATAATTGGACAGCAGACAGGGAAACTTCTATTTCTTGGTGTTAGAAATAAATATTGCAGTGCATGTGCAAGAGCTGCTAATATACAAAAAGAAGCACCTTCGCACACTTGCTTCAGAAATTGGTCAGGGTCGTCATCAGCTATGGAAGCTGACATAATAGTCGAAGGCTTTAAATTAAGTCAGGAAATGCACAATCTGAAATATTTGAAGTTTATAGCTGATGGGGATTCAAGCGTGTACTACAATATACAAAAAAAAGTTTCGTATGGTAATGAAGTACTAAAAATAGAGTGTGTGAACCATGCCATAAAAAATTATAGTAAAGCTCTTTATAAAATAAAAAATGATACTGCTGTAAGCTGCGAAAGGTGAAAGCTTCTTACCGTGGAGTTTATTAAAAGATTGGAAAACGTCGCCAAAAAAGTAATCTACGTAAACAAATCTGGAAATGTCGAAAAACTTAAGATTGATTTAAGAAATGGACCAAACCTTTAGTGATCGCAAGATTATCACAAAGTACATCCTTCGTTGAAAATAAAAAACTTTATGTGATGGACATTGGACATATGGGCAGATTCACCGGACGTAACAGTTGTGCAACAGTTACCAAATCGTCCGGTGACGTACCCGCTACTTTGGGAATGTGTGCGGAGCGGTTGCCATTTTATCGAGCGCATTTCGTTTGCGCTACTTGTTCGTATTTAAATTTGACATTTATTTTAAATTTTCATAATGTCAGAAATGTCGAATGTTAATATAATTACTACGTATACATGAAGTATTGAATACGAATTGAAATCGTTTTGAGTTTTGAAAACCGCATGTATACACTTTAAACACGCGTATTCAATACCTCGATCCAATCCCACAAAACATGGGTCTATATGTATTTGGTATAAATGAAAAACAACCCATGTTTGTCAAAGTTATTGAAAGATATAGGAAGATCCGGAAGAATTACCTGAAATTATAAATCGAGAAAAGCAACTTTGGTTGAAAAATTATCTTTTATTTACCTTTGTATATGTATAAAAATAATTTGTATGTGTAATGTGTTTATGTATTATCATGCGTAACTCTCATAAGTTTTTGTCGGTTCTTCTTGTGAGATGTAATTGAACCTACTTTCATTATAGTGATTGTTGTACTATATAAACTTTGTTTTACTTTATAATTTTTAAGTCGTTTAAACCCACCTTTTCAAATTACAATTTTTAGTTGCATTTTTTACTACCTAATGTTGAAATAAAAGTTAACAATTTATAACGTCAACTTAAAATTGTACATTCATTGAATGCCTACTTTAAATTTACCGCTTACCAAATTTTGGAAATAACGATTCAAAAAGTTTTTTAAAACTGGAAGGATGTAACCCTCGTTTTCGCAAATATTACAACTCTTCAAACAGTATCGTACTTTTCAAACTGATTACGCAAATATGTTATCAATTCAATAGCTATAAGTCTAATCCAAATAAATCGTTAAATAGGTTATGTTCATATAAGTTTTAAAGCATGAAGCGCGGAAGCGCCAGGTAATGCATGACCTTTTGCGGCAAAACTACTCAACTAAAGATGACCTACTTATGAAGGCGCCATTTAATTCAAACGACGTAATTTATCAATAATTTTAAAAAAGAATACAGGTAAATCCTTATGTTTACTTCTCCTGGAACTTGAAGCAATTTGCTCACTATTGAATTCCCCATATAACTATCATAAGCTTTTCATTCATAATTAGTAAATAGCTACATTACACCAGTCAAATAAAGATTTAACCTCGGAATGAAAGTTAGAAAGCTGAATTTTTGCATGGACCTTTATTTTGACGTTATAAAGACTTCCTCAAAAGTCTCATAAAATCTCGTGTCCGCGTCGCTAGATATTCAAGGTCAAACGTCACAAAAATCGTTTTTTTGTAAATATCTCGTTTACTGTGCATTATATGTCATTAGAGGTTATTACAAAAATTGAAGATCATAAAATTCTCTACAAATTTTATTTAATTCTTTTTTTTGTTAGATCAACTGTTCTCCATATATACCGAGAAGAGTGGGAGACGCGCAAGCTTATATAGAATAACACTTGATAATTATGTAAAATGAAAACATTAATATTTCTATTAAATAATTAACTTAGTAAAGTAATCCATACGTCTGACTCCATATTTTACATAATTATCAAGTAACTGTTATTCTATATAAGCTTGCGCGCCTCCCACTCTTCGCGGTATATATGGAGAACAGTTGATCTAACAAAAAAATGAATTAAATCAAATTTGTAGAGAATTTTATGATCTCCAATTTTTGTAATAACCTCTAATGACATATAATGCACAGTAAACGAGATATTTACAAAAAAACGATTTTTGTGACGTTTGACCTTGAATATCTAGCGACGCGGACACGAGATTTTATGAGACTTTTGAGGAAGTCTTTATAACGTCAAAATAAAGGTCTATGCAAAAATTCAGCTTTCTAACTTTCATTCCGAGGTTAGCCCTTTATTTCATCTAATTTTACTGTAGTACATTCGAAAAATTATTAAAACAATTACTATGTAATTTGAAAAATGAAATAAAATGCATTATTCTGTAATTATTTCTCAATATAATTTCACTTTCACCTTTCAAATTCATTGAGTATGTAGGCAGATTAATACATTTTAAGAAATTACTAAATATTTGGTAGCCATCTTGGTCACGTGACTAAAAATTTCGTCCCCTTAACTGCATTTATAATAAACGTTTAGGTTTTCTTGTTAAATCGTTTAAACAATTTGTGATTTTGTCTAGTCTTGTGATTGTTGTGTTGGTTTTGCAGTTTTATCTTTTACAGTTTAATATCGTTTTTTATTCTTTCTATAATCTTTTACCTAGTTGGTATTTTGCTTAGATCTGGATCTGAATCTCTGCTGTTTATCTGGCGTTTAGTATAAATTTCTAAGTATCCTTTTTTAATCTTTTTTTATATATTTTTGGTCTTTTGCTTAGGTCTGGGTCTGAATCTCTATTTATGCTCTTTATCTATGTCTTTTAGCACTAATTTTATCTTTGCAAATACTCACCTTACGTATCTAATTTATTGCAATTCTGTAATTGTTGCGAAATATTACCTCAAGAATTATTTACAATCGATGCTCTTTTTTGTATGCAATTGAAAAAAATTAAAATTTTAGCTGAACGTTGTTAGCTCCTAGTTGTACACATCACAAGCTTACAACGTATTATAATGACGAATTCGATAAAATGTAAGAACCACATCGAAGGTCAGCGAGAAGGAACGAATTCCAATATTAAAATTTAAGAATTATTAACTATAGTCTGTTCCAGCCAAAAAGGTTTGTGTTGGAGGTATAGGAATGTACTAGCTTTGTCGCGCACACTTGTATTCTAATTAGCGCGATCCTTTACTATTAGCTCACCGTTGCCAGTATGCCGTGCAAGTTTACCACGCCTTATACAATGTACATATAGACATTTTTTTTTCGTTATAAAATTAATTTAATACAATTAATAAATACATACATATATTTATTTATCAAAAATTGTAATTATTTAATTTTTTTTAAATATAGAAATTGCTTCGTACGCTTATCTTTTTATTCACTAGTAAGCAAACAATCGTGTTCCCTTGATTAAAAAAATTAAATTGAAATGCTTAAAATAAACTGAATAAAGCTTTAAAAAGGCAAGATATGCATATTATCAAAAATTGATTACCTAACAAAGGTATTTAAGACAAAAATGTGTACTTTGATCATGCAATGCAAATCTCTTGCCGGCCACTTCGTTATCGAGGGACGCGCTTCAATGTAATGCGGCACAAAAAAATTCATAACTAAAAAACTATAAGTCGTAAATCAATTTTCTTTTTTTTAAAAACTTCTGCGTTATTTGGACTTCAATTGCTTCGCAGCATGTACATAGCAATTTCCAAAAATAAAAAAGTTTGTCGATTAGTGAAAATATGCATGCATTTACAGCGAGTTCGGATATAAATTGTAATGTAAATAATGTTATAAACAATATTTTGACAACGGCAAAAAAACTACCAGAAGCGCTCATTTAAGTACTTTAATTTAAAAAAAAAATTAAGTCGATAGCTCAAATAGAATTGGAGATAAGATGATGTAAAGCTTAAAAAAACGTTTTTTCGAAGTTTTAAATTTTTAATATTTTTTCAATATGAAAAAGGCCTATACCGCGTAAAAATGTTTTAAATGCCCATATTAGGTGTCAAATAACCTACTCTTACAAAATCCACAAGGTCCTATGCGTTCTGTGCAAAAACAATAATAATTCGTATATTAAATCAGGCAACGCTGTTCCCTATACCTCCAACACAAACCTTTTTGGCTGGAACAGACTATATGAGTATTTTTTTAAATGAATATGAAAAACATTAATTCGCATATTAAAATTTAGAAATTATTTATTATTTAAAAGAATATAAAAAAAAGTAATTCGAATATTAAAATGTAGAAATTATTTACAATGGGTATTTTTTTTAAGAATCAATATTCGGTATGACATCACCTCTTGAACTCATCGAAAATATTAACTAATATAAATCATCCAACTTCACTCTACGACTGTTACACTTACACTGACTTTAAAACAACGAATTCGATCGAAGGACGACGGCGACAGACGAATTCGAGAGGTGTCTAGTGCGCATTTGCGGTCCACATCTAGATTTTAAAGTACGAATGCGACAATAGTGTGACAATGATGAAAATGTGTAATGAAAACTATTACGATAACAATGGGCTCCGTAGATTGGATTTACTGCATAATTTGCAAGAAGTGGTTACACGAAAGATGTACATGGGTTGATGGCACATGTGACGATTGAGGTCAATAATATCTAAGGATAAAACAGTTTTTTTTCGTTTGGTACCGTTCCTGACATTTTATTGGGGACTAAAACTCACTATGGCATCTTGCCCCATGCATTTTTGTCAAGATTTTTTTGTCGAAAAATACAAAAAATTTTTTTTAACTATATTAACTAATAATTTATGTTGATTTGATATTGCTATCTAATAGTGTATTCTTTGAGCGATAAACACATATTTTTAAATTAATCTAAATGTGTATAATAACGTTTTTATAAATTAATTAAAAAATCTATGGCATCTTCCCCCGACTTGCTTTACCTACTTTTCCAAACGGAAATAGAAAAATAGTTTTTCCCGTATCTGCAGTTTCACCCAAGATACTATATCTATATATGCAGACAGTGTCAATGTCGTGTTTAAAAAAGAATAAAAGGCAGTCATACTATTTAAATATTAAATTTAAATACAAATAGGGTATTGACACTGAAGCATCAGTGGAAGAAGACAGTTCGTTTTGATATTTCAACTCGGATATTATTTTTATAAAAAAAACGCCATTGTTGGATAATTCAACGAGCTCGTTTATTTCCTGGACACATGATGCATAATTTGTACATTTTTAATTAATTAAATTACATATTAACTTAATAAAACAAAATATTATGGAAGCACGTGACGGTTCCAAATACGCGCATATGTTTAAAAGTTGTCATTCAAATCCACAACCAGTCTGAAAGTGTTGTTTTAGAAGCTATGATGCAGACAGACAAGCAGGCAGATAGACCAACATGCTAACTTGAGCGGAAATGTGTATAGACATACAGGTGGACGGACCGACTGATAGGCGGTCGGGCGCGATAAAGGGAAAGATTCTGAAAAACCTCAAGAAAATTTCCAAGATTGTTTTAAAATTTACCCAGATTTCGTCTTTAGGGTAAGAAAATTCCAAATATGCGGAGCTCTATGACGAGGTCATAAAAAATTTGAAATAAACATTAGGGTAGGTCTACTACATCAAATTCCAAGTTGATGAAGCTCGCATCACAATAAAATAGTTGAGATTTCTAGAATGCGAATGCTAGAAACACTATAACGGAATAATTTCAACAAAAGTGCTCAAGAAAATTGCAACTTGGCAAAAACTGCAGATGTGTGCCGTTTTCAAATTTTGATTAAATTTCGCGCATACTTGACTATAATAATATCAAACCCAAATCTCTAGTGAAATATATTTTTTAATTTAATGTATCTCGAACAGTTTAATCAACGTCTTACACAGTTACTCCTTAACTCACGATTTTATGACATGTTACAAAGTCAGTTTGTTTAATTAATCACCTACCGTGTGTGGCTCAATTTCAAATAAAGAAAAAGACTCGTTTTGTAACTATGTTACAGATAGTTTTTGTCAACAAAATTTAATTTCGTCCTTTGAACCCTATTTGAAATATTGAAATACTTCTAGTTTGTTTTCTCTATAGCGGTTTTCCGTTGGTGTACGTTACTAGATTATAAATTCTAACTACGCCAACCGAGATTTTCAGTGTACCAGAATTCGAATTAGTTATATTGTTGCTAACTTTACATATCCAAACAAATTTTTAGTTAAAATCAATAAAATACTTCAAATATTAGTTCATGCAAAATTAAGTCAAAGCTATAACATTAAAGCTTTAAACTTGAAAGTGTAATGGATATTGTTAAATCATTATTATTAAACGAATTAGCGCTTATTAGTATCCTTCAAAGTTAATTACACCTATAATTGAAAACAAATCTGCCACATTAATTTACGTTATAATTAAAGGCCTTTAAGAATTGATTTTATAAAGCGACAATATTACACGAGAGTGTATTTTGAGAAGGAAATGTTTTTTTGGAAATATTATTTCAGGAAAAAGAAAATGTTGGCAGGTATACAATAAAAGGAAAGAAATTACCTTCAATTTATTTTATTAGGGGTAGCGTCACATATTAAGTTGCTGAAATGTGTTCAGTGAATGTATTCTTCACAAAAAAAAAGTTAATTGATTATATCAGAAAACAGAAATATTGTGTAAAAATTATGTAATATTTTTATGATATATTACTGACAACGATCAAAGAGTGCCTACAAGTCTTACTTCATTAACTTAATTTTCGAGCCTTCTTCAGTTAGTTGCAGTTATTTATTTGTTATTTAGATGATGCGTTAAAGTATGACTAGCGCTAATTGGTTTATTGGTGGTTTTATAGATATTAGATACAGGGTTGGATCAGATAAACAGATGTAGTGAATAAAAAATGGTGTTTTCAGAGCATCATAGGAATAGTGGCTACGGCCGTCAGACCATCTCTGTCATATGGATTTAAGGACGTGATTAAGTAGGCGTATGCTATCTCAGTCGCACTCACTGCTTAGATGGACAACACTTGCTAATTTTGCGTTGTCAATTTCTCAAAAACCAAAAGTTAAAATGAAATACTGATTTGTTCATCAAATAGTTGCCGTAAATGTCTCGGGGATGAGAAATTTTTAGCCTCCAATGTGAAGTATTTATACCTATAAAAATAAATAACTGTAAAATGCAGTAGGTACAAAAATGAGAAGTTGTTTTTATTAATTACCACCTTATTTCTCTACATAAATCATTCAAAATTTCTCATCCCCGAGACTTGAACGGCAACCATTTGATAAATCAATCAACATTTCATTTTAACTTTTGGTTTTTGAGATATTGACAACGTAAAATTAGCAAGTGTTGTCCATCTAAGCAATGAGTGCGACTGCGATAGCATATGCCTTCTAAATCACGCCTTGAACACATAAAATCATACTTTCTTAATTTCGTAACTAATTTAGGTAAAAAAACCTTCAAATAAAAGTTGTAAAACATAAAATTTTGGAAATAAATAAACTAAATTAATTTTACATTCTTCCCATTCTTTTCTTTTAGGTTTTTAAAACTGCGCCTACTTTAATTTATAACTCTCAACACTTATTTTTGATTTATGAAATTGCTTAAAACTAGCTCAAAATAGTGATAGCATAAACACAATTTCTAACATTTCGTTAGTTCATTAAGCACATTTACTTTTCACTGTGAAACTTAAGAGAACTAAAACAAAAAAGTATGGTTATCGCTATTTTGAAAGAGTTTTTGACATTATCATAAATATAATTTATTTTCTTCTATTTAATGAATATCTTGAAAACGATGGGCCCTAGGGAAAGAATTTTCAAAGCAAAATTAAAGCTTATTAAATTTTCTACAAGATTGTTTCTATTCAGTTTTTCTTTATTTCATATAGTTTTATAGATATCTGCTCGTAAAACTCGTTTATGCCAAACCGTTTTTTTTTTCGCGGTTTTCGTCACTTTTCAAGTTAAGACCGAGGATTTTTAGTACTTTTATCACCTAACTACTCTTAACACATTCCCTTAGAAAAAAATTCCACCCTAATTATTTTAAATATCGATGAGGCCGGAGGGTGAATTGCGACTAATTTTTGACGAGGGCGAAGCCCGAGTTGTGTGGAGTCGTTATTATCTCACTTTATTTTTCTTTCAGGTTTTTAAAACTCCGCCTATTTTAATTTATAACTCTCAACACTCATTCAAAGGGGATTTTAATTGGGGATTACCTCTGATCTCGCAACTAGTTTCTGTAAAATAGAAGAATGTATGATGTTATCAAACATGATTTGTAAATATCTCAAAAACTATAAGGAATAGAAAAAAATTAATACAAATGATCTTGTAGGAAATTTGATAGGCTTTCATTTTGCTAAGAATAATTTTTTCTCTAGGACCTACCGTGTTTGAGACATAAAACATATACCAAAGACATACTGCCTCCCTCCTCTCTTAGCCATATAGCTAAAACCGGGGATTTTTAGTATTTTACGTCCTAACTACTCCAAAATACTTAGAAAATCACATAGAAAAAATTCCACCCTCTTCCATGTCCTCTATAACCCTTTCATTGACTAAACTATATTATTTTAAATATCGGCGAGGCCGGAGGCCCAACTGCGACTATTTTTTGACGAGGGCGAAGCCCGAGTTGTGTGGAGTCGTTATTCACCCACTCTCTTTTTCTTTCAGGTTTTTAAAACTCCGCCGAATTTAATTTATAGCTATTAACACTTTTTCAAAGGGGATGCTAAATGGAGATAACTTCTGATCTGAGAACTGGTTTCCTTAATTCCAATAAAGGAATGCTATGATGTTATCAAATATGATTTGTAAATATTTCAAAATCTATAAGCAATAGAAAACAATTAATACAAATAATCTTGTAGGAAATTTGATAGACTTTCATTTTGTTAAGAATATTTTTTTCCCTAGGACCCACTGTTTTATAGATATAAGCAAAAAAACCCAAAATCGGGACCTTTCCACCCCCCACCCTCAGCCATATAGCTAGGCCCAGAGACTTTCAGTCTTTTTAACTACGAACTACTCTAAAGACATTCCTAAAATATATACCCTCTTCAGCTGAATCTCTTATCGCGAAAAATCAAATACAAACCACCTCAAAATTCCATTAGTGCCTTCAAAGTGAATTTTAATTTTTTTCTCTATTTGATGACAAACCTATAAATAATTCCTCGGCTTTCAAGTACCGACCAACTGAATTATTTTGAAAGAAGAAAACCTTATTTTAAAGCGTTTCTATTTTATAATTTTCTGCAAAATCCATTTTAGATTGTCACTCACGTCCAACGTAATATGAGTATGTTTTACTTGAAGTCGAAGATTTAATAAATTCAGTTTACCAAGTAAATTGACTTAGATGGGATAATTTCATTAATAAGAGGAGCATTTATCCTCTAGGGCACTATTCCAGCATACCAGATAGAGGAATTTAGTAGTAATACCGACGTTATGCTAGATTTACCTGAAAAACAGAAGAGGGGAGTGTATATCGAGAACTAGAAGGTTTGAGTAACGTTTACCTTTAGTAAAATCTTTTTTAATCGTAAAATTAAGTCAGAATTTTATGTAAAAAGCTACTTCTTGCTCAGGATCAACATCAACAAAATCGATTGAAAAGCAAGCATGTATCGAACTGTGCAAGTGCGAACGCGATTGGATTATAAAGAGACCTAAATTTAATAGAATTTTTTGAACTGAATTTTGAAAGGAAGGAAATTAAAATATTTTCAAAGAAAATTTCTTTATTTTGTTAAACACAATTTCAATGCCGTAAGTGACGTAAAAGTACAATCATTTTTTGATAAACCAGTCAGTGAGTTCAAATATTTATTTTGAATATTAAGAAATTAATTTTTTTTCTAAAAAAAATTCATCCGGGTACCCACCCACCACTGACAAATTCTGACATCACATTTTGGGCATGATCGCTTCTAACAAACGAAACGCAAACTTGGAATCGAAAAGTAGCACATCTAAGAGATGAGCGCAATATAAGAAAAGAAAAGTGAGAAGCACACGCAGGGAATAGCAGACGTGAAGGGCAAACAAAATTGAAAATAAATCTTAAAACGAATTTTGATATAAGCAATTTCAAACTTGCGATTTCAATAAAAAGAAACACTAAAAATGTAGCTTTTTTTGAGAAAAATTGAAAAAGTGTTAAAAATTAATTCGCTAACAATTTCTTATTTATTTTAGTGTTTGAGTAAGTTCAATATTAGAAATTCGCGTTCGTTGAAATTTCAATATGTGTAGAAGTTTGAGTAAGTAGAGACTAACGGATTAGCTTTTAAGTTACATTTGGTCATCCACATTCCACAAATCCACATACGAAGTAGGATTAACAAACTGGGTATTTATTCACTTAAACAAACAGAAAATGTAATTTTTGTTTTAAATGTTAGCCGGGAGTACGTCGAACTAATTGTGAATTTGTAGTTAATATGCAAGAGCAATATAACATAGTGCAAATAAAATATTAAACATAGTTTGAAAGCTCACAGCTGTTAAACTAAGTTATTTCGTATCTAGTGGATGATGCCAACTGTAGAACTTATGTAAATTTATACAGTCGCCTTGCAACGACGAAAGGAAATGTTAAAATTTATTTGTAAATGTACAAGGGTGCATAAAGTTAGTATACCGAATAAAGTTTTCTAATATACTAACTCACATACAGCTTTAGTTATCTACAGCAACACCTAAATCAGCCTAATTCGATTATATTTTCCTACATGCACGTACGTTATCTTCGTGTGTGTGTTTACTATTTTTCTTAAAAGCACAAGGTTGGAAACCGTAAAATCAAATTTATTTCGCGTGTCATAATCGTAAACTAACGTAGCAAACTAAAGATGCAATTTGCGCTTATTTTATTTACAAGAAAATTCAAAACTCGCTCCCCATTTTCAAAGATTAACTATACCATCAAATTTTATTCTAATGCACTTTACAGTCATGGTCGGTACTATAAAATTAGCATTTAAATGTTATATTAAATAAGTTCAATTGTTCAAATGGTTGCTGTTTGATAGACTCGCTCAACTTGAATATTATGTTAAGCCATTACACCAAAATAGCATTCATCGATTGTTACAAATGTTGGAAACGTTTGCCATGTTCGGAGATTGTCGAAAAATAATATTTCAAGTGCCGACGTTTGCCCTTGTTTTTCTTGTGATATTGAAAATAAATACGCTAAATTGAGAAAAGCGGCAAGCTGAAAAGTTTTTTTCCACTGTTTTTCAAAGATGCTTTGCGATAAATGGGGTTACGTTTCAACACTCGTGTGATTTTATTTCCTAACGTTCGTAACTATTTCTCACATTCAGTGTTATGTTTATTTTATTTGTAAGTTCCTGAATTTTTAAGTTTCATACCATCAACCAGATTTTCTGAAAAAATCTTTATCCGATTTTAAAAGAGCTCGTCTCAGTATAGAAAAGTAATTTCTTCAAACTGAAAATTTTTTATGCTTGAAATAATATATTTTTAGAAATTCGGAAAAATCGTTAGAAATTTTTTTTCAAATGTTCAACATCGTTATAAAGCTTACCCGACTTACCCTTCTGTCGGTTTAGCTAAAGAATATTTTAGTCACTGTATAATTTTGTTTTTCCTCCTAACGAGTACGCTATTTGCTCATTTTGTATAATATAGTAGGCCTTTAGTATAATTTAATAAAATTATTTGTAAGTAAAATACGAGTAAATGCAAAATATACTTTTTGTCTCTTATGAAAATACAGTCAGCAGAAAGTTTTTGCCTTTTATTGTCGTTTAAATATTCACTCTCTTGTACAATTTTGTGGTGGTTTTACAATTTTTATGCAATTAGAGAGCTGCCTCTAGTTGTCTGCCTAGTAGAGTGAAAATTTCACTTTGTTTTAAGACTAAAAGAAAAACTATGCAAAACGATACTTTATGCCATAAAGACCTTAACTAGGAAGTTGTGAAACGTTTGTCCGGTGCAAAAGGGCGCTATTTAAAATTTTCGAGTTAGCTAGGTATCGGAAAACGTAGATCATATACAGGGTGATTTTTTTAAGTGGTACTAACATTGGAAGATCGGAAACCGTAAGAGTTAGGTTAAATTAGCAAAAAGTTCTATATTTTGAAGACCATTAAAAACCCATTTAGTCAATTTCAAAATTCAAAATTGTTTCGACGATAACGCAGAAAACTGAAAATTTGTAATTTCTTATTTCGACTGTGGTTTCAAAATGGCTTACTTTAAAAAAAAAAATTTTCTGGAAAAATTTTCAGGAAGTTAAAAACTCTATCAAACGATACTAAACTCGATTTTTATCACATCGACGATAGACGTCGCGATGTTCAACTGTTTATTTTCTTATGGGAAACATCATTTTTTTTTGCAAAAGTTACTCAATAGGCTTGTCTAAATTTGAATACCAAATGAGAAGTTTTTATTTTGTACTTTTCTTGATATACACAATTTTTCAGGTTATATTTGTTCAGGTTATGTTATTTTTTACAATGAAAAATAACGATTAAAACTTAGTTATTGATGTTTCAGAAACGTAAGTTAATCAGGAAATAAAATTAAATTAAAATATTGTTTACATTATCTCAGTAATGTAATTGTACTTCCCGATTAACTTACCTTCCTAAATTTTTAAAAACTAAGTTTTAGTCATTATTTTTCATCGTAAAAAATAACATAAAGTAACATATTAACATAACTTAACATAACATAACCTGAATAGTTGTGTAAATCAAGAAATGTATAAAATAGAATGTTCCCGTTTGGTATCAGAATTTAGACAAGCGCACTCAGTAATATTTGCAAAAAAAATTATAAGTAGGTCTTTGAAAGAAAATGAAAAGTTGGACGTCGCGACGCTTAGCGTCGATGTAATAAAAAGTCGAGTTTGGTATCGTTTGCTAACTTTTTTTACCTCCTCAAAATTGTTTCCCACAATTTTTCTTCTAAAGTAAGCCATTTTAAAACTACAGCAAACAACAGAATTATAAATTTTCACTTTTTCTGCGTTATCTCGGTAACCATTTTGATTATGAAATTTTCTAAACGCATTTTTAAAGGCAATCAAAATATGCAACTTTTTGCAAATTTATGCAATCTCGTAACTCTTATGGTTTCCGAGATCCCAACCACTTAAGAAAATCACCCTGTATATCAAAGTGTATTTTGTCACAAGGACCATGCGATGTCTTCAGCCGTTTGGCTGTAAAAAATAAGAACTTTTGAGTAAAGCATTGGTTCTTGCGGCGTACACACAACTTTGAGAACTATTCTTTCCGTCTTAACTACGACAAAAATTAAATATTTTTAACTTTTTTAAAACTTTAAAACTTAAAAAAGTGACTTTTTTTTTCAAAAAGTAAGCAACAAATCAAAAATTTTATCTCTAGTCAAGTTTTAGAGCAATCTTTTTCGATTCCGAAGATGCTTTTATCATATTTTTACCATCTCTAATTATTTAGTTGTAATTAAAAATGTAAAACAAGATGTGGTTTTTTCTTGTTTTCCTTCTCCTGTTCAGACTGCTTTTTCTCTAACTTTTAGAATATTTTGCGAAATTTTTAATTAACATTTTTAAGTTTATAATTTTTGATACTTCTAAAGGTATTTTTGATACGTAAAACTTGTTGCTCGTAAAACTTCCTCACAAATCTACATACCTACTTTCATTTTATGCTCCTTTTAATATTTTTTGGTTGCAAAGTACTCCGGCAACTCAATAAAAAGCTTTAGTTGTATTATATTTATTTATTTAAATTTTTCTTTGGCGTAACCACACCGTATAGTATAAACGTAAAAGCAGCTTTAGCCTTATTTAACTCAATTTTTTACATACGTTAAATATTTTACACTAAGAACATTTTTCTTACTTTGTTCTTATCTCGACACTCAGACACACCTACTTCATCCCTTACAAACATGAAACAACGTAAACATCATATTTTAAGCATGCTTTTACATGTGCTTTTTTCCTACATTAAGTGGGTATTTATTTATTTTTAGATATAAAAATATACAAGAAAATTCGTTTCCTCTTTTTATTATATAACTTTTGAGAAAACTTGAACTATACGTTCCTTTTATTTCTATTTTCTTTTATTTCTTGTTTATGCCGAGACCTATTTCTTGTCTCGTTGCATTCTTATTGCTATGCCATATTTAACGTGCTCTTCCAGTTATCGTTAGTCTAAGCCAAAAGTTCAGTATCGTATTTCGTATTATAATATGTAGAAGGAACTCGAATGTATTTTTTAATACATTTTTTGACATGCGTTATAATACCGTTCAGATTTAAATATATAAATTTTAAACAAATACAGATACAAAAATAGTAAAAGAGAAAAAATTTAACAGAAAGAATTTTTAATATTAAAACTTAATTTAATATTTTAATTAGGACATAGCTATATTTTTACGTATTTGCAACAAACAATTGTTTGTTTTTCTTTATGTTAAATTAAACAATGATAATCATTTTTAGGGGTAAGTGACGTGAGAGGAATGTACATGTACACCCAGTATATTATAAACTAAACAGTTGCTCTTTTTCATATAAATTTCGTATTTATTTTATAGAACAATAAGCAATAAAAAATATTAAATGGTAAATAGAAGCCTCGGGTTATCGTTTATCGAACATTTTGAAAAAACAACTGTAAACGCACAATTGAACTGTTCGTAGCTTACTATATACCAAAAGAGCTTAATTTATCGAGATTACGACAATCATTTTTTCTAAGAATCTTAGATTGAACTTAACCTCAATTCTATTCACCTACTTGAACATGCAACTGTGATGTTCAAAAGTTAACAAGCGGTTTATAGCAGCTTTCCTTTATTTGTTTGACTTCGTTCTATTATGGTACTAGAGGGTATTTACTACAGTAGGATACTTTATCTATGTTGTACAAGCTGTGAAAAATGTGCAAGCATACGTTGGTTAAAGTATACGTCTAAACTTAACTTTAATAGAAATAAAAATGTATTAAAGAGACGACTTTTATTGTGTCTTTTTTACAAGAGTTTCTTGCAAACGCTAATAATTTTAAAAGTTTAAAACCTCTGTTAAAATATTGCTCAATGTTTAAAATTAATTAAAACATAGGCAGCAGTAACATTTTTAAACTCATTTATACATGGAACTGAAAAAACATAGCTGAAAAAATGTTTAGAGGGAAAAAGTATCTGAAAATAAATATTTTTTGAGTCAAAAAGAAGAAATGTCATAAAAGCTTTAAAGATACATAAAACGTACAACCGCATATAATCCATAAATTAATATTCATTGGAGTATGTACTAGCTAGCTAGAAGAGTAAAGAGAATCTAAAGAGTGATGTGATAAATAACTAAAATGTATATTTTAAACATTATCTATTTATACCCAAGAATATGAAAAATTGAGATTTTGCACGCTAGCACATTTTTAAATATTTAATTTTAGCTGCCGGGCGTACTAAGCCCTTAATATAAATTTGTATGTTCTTGGGTAAAAAAAACGTTTATAAATTTGAATTAAATTATTTAGAAGTTCTGGAAAAGACTCAATAGTACAAAAGAAACTGTGTTGTGAAACTGAAAAGAGAGATTTGATTTTAAGATCACTATACCAGTTGTATTAGATCAAAGATTTGGTGAGTTACTTACAGATAAACGGTGTCCTAATAAAAGTGTTGGATTTAAATGGCGCCCCTAGTTTAGATTCTGGGAACTAAAAAGTTTATGACAGTCATTTACCATTACTGGTATGTAACGTCTGCCGCCTAGATAGGTCAAACCAAAAAGTAACCTTCTGTGTTTGGCGCGGCCTTCATGGTAGTGGAGCGAATTATCACGAAAGATCTGCATCTGTACAACTACAAGATTCAACTGCCACAAGAACTCAAAACAACGTATCATTGGCAGTGCCGAGATATTTTCAATTATTGAGCTTTGGAAAATCAAAAAGTGGACGGTCAGTTTTCTACAAAAATCACCGTTGACGATTAGGCACACTTTCACCTTATTGGGTACGTGAATAATCAAAATTGTTGGATTTGAAGTACAGAGAATCCTCGAGTGAGAATGAGAAACCATTACATTGAATACGAGCCACTCTGTGGTGCAAGTTTGGTTTGGCGAAATCATTGGACTGTACTCTTTAAAAATGTAGTTACAGTAACGTACTTTACTAAAATCTGATGAACAGAGAAAAATAGAGGTGTTATAATGGGGGGGGGGGTAAATGTTACCCATAATTTTGTGAAGTGGAAGAATAATCCAGAAGAGTTGTAGGAGATTCGTCGGATATTGTGTTCCGCTATTAATAATTATTGTGCATTGTATAGTATACTTCATACTGAAATAAAAATATTTTTTATTTCGTTGTTAATTATCATTCGACATTTTTAAATTGAAAAATCCTAAATAATCAAACATAAAACACTTTTGTAACAATTTCCTACTTATCTGTACGTTGATGGGCTGGATAAACTCTTGCATCCATCCGTATCTCTGCTGCCAATGGAAAAAAATTCACGATAATGATAAACCCAAAATTTGAAATTGAAGATGATACGTAGATATTAAAGATAGTTAAATTAATAACTCAAACAGAAAACCCTAGAAATATAATAGTGAGAAGATAAGACAAAACATGGACAACCTGTAGATAAGGGTTTTAAATTGTAGGCACAAAAATCTCTCAGAAGAGGTGAAATAAACACTAATCCCAAATAAACTTAACTCGTCTACATCCAAAAGCGGGTTGTATAAATTTGTCCAAAAAACTAACAAATTACCAAATTATACCACAAAAATATTCAACCTTGATTTCGTTCGAATTAATCGTCATCTTTAACCAAGAACCAACTGAAAGATTATAGGTAGGTATAAGAGAAAAAAAGTTATAGGAAATTTAACAAGAACAAATAAAAGTACAATAAACAAACAACAGAGGAGTCGTGGAGTAACAAATAGAACAATTAATTAGAAAAATAGATTAGAGTGAAAATTTTAACGTTACACACTGAAATTAAAAGTAACGATATTTGGGTTGCAGTCAGAAATCGTCACAGGCCAACCATGTAAATAATATTTTTTCTTTAATAGGACAAACCCCAAAAAATCATATTATATTGTTTATGGCTGATCTTATACAGTAGGAGTAAAAATTAAATTAAATAACTGCTTTCATCGAAAGAAATACGGTCTGAAAAATGATTTCGGTACAATTATCTTTCGTTATCTACAACATTTTGTGGACAACATACCGGAAAGGTATCACTTTTCCACCGATCGAAGAGAAATATTTTAAATTTTAACAAACTGGCGTTGTCATTAACAACTGCGTCCTATCGAATTTCCTCGCGTATTTGGTGCAATTTTTGTTTATTTACAGTATTTTAGAAATTTAAAATATTTATACGAAAAGATGTTATCGTTACCGAGCCTGAACAAAACACAAGAGTATGAAAAATTGGAACGTCAATGAAGATTACTTTGAACACAGTTCAATTCACGTCTCCTGGAATCACATTCGCGTTTCAACTACTTACACTAAAATAGGCTTTACATTATTAGTTAGTGTCAACAAATTTTATAAAAACAATTATTTTAAAGAGTGATAAAAAATATGGCGCAATGCTGTAATACTGAAAAGCAATCAACTATAAGCCCTCTTGACCAAGTTCTTTCATTGAATAAGCATTAAGCGAGTCTATGCTCTTGTACACGATTTAGTACCATAGTTTTACTTTCTTTGAAAATAAATTATCACTCTAGCTGCCTTATTTTATTTAACTCACTCTTTTCAACGTTTTTCAGTTATAATTCAATGTAACTGAGGTCGTTTTTTAAAATCGTAATACTTTTCAGATACTGTATTATATTATAAAAAAAAAACAGAAACGAAGTTTATAGATTTTCAAAACGATTAAATTTATTCTTTATCATTATTGGAAAACGAAATGAACTCTTTCTTTTCAAGTTTTATCTCGATAGATTTATTTGTAAAACTTTTTCATCTAAATCACCCTTATTAATCGTTACAATAAAATTAGAAGGTCGCAAATTGTGTTAATTTCAATTGTAGGAATGTTAGCTATAAATAATACCCCAATTCTCTGACTAAATCAAATCTTTGCCTATTGATTATCCAATATACACTGCTACTGCAATTGCAACGGTTTAATTGAGTTGCGGTTATTAAAACGGTTCTAACATATGTGTAACAGTGAAACATATAATATCTTGAGCAAACTAAGCTTTCAGCTGCAACAAATGTATTTGTACAAAACCTCAAATTTATTGTTAATCTAATTATAAAGTTAACGCTTAAAATCTTTTACCATATCTGCAACCAACATATCAACATTAAAATAATTTAATGAGTTGGGATGCTTTATGTAAACCACTCGAGAAAGCTTTTCCGGGTATAACAATATTTAATTGGGAACAAAATTTTGATAAATTGTATGTAGTTAAAGTTAAACAATACAAAAAAAGTGACACCATAGGAATGAAAGTGTCTCTTTTTAGTGTCTAAGTCTAAGTCTCTTTAGTGTCTAAGAACTACCGATGAGTTTTTTATTTGCTTCCCTTCTGAAAACAGCAAACAAAAATTGGAGAATCTCTTATTTAAAAAAATTTAATTTTAAAAACAAAGGCCTTTAGTAGGAGAGCGTCCTGTGATATGGTTGTCAATCATGGGTAATTACTTTTACCCTTTTATGGGTAAAACTTTCTTTTAGAAAGTAAGTGTTCTATTCTGAATCAATAATATTGAGTCAGAAACGCTTAGACAATCAAGAGGGAGGGGAAGGGGGTTAAAAATGAGAATTACGCTTGGTTTAATAAAAAAATTAAAAACTTCGACATCTTTAGATTGCAAATATCCCCTTTTAAAACTTCGAACAACTCAGAGACATCGAAATTTTCTTATAGGTTTCGATTGGCCAAAATATCGAAATTTGTCAATTGACGCAAAAACTTAGATTCGAGTACGCTAGGGTGGCCTCATAAATGCGCGGTTTTAGTTTTGAAAAACATCGACAGACTGCTCGCACAAAATTCCCCAAAATCGTCCTCCAAATTTTAAAAATCGCACAGCAAAAATACAATACAATGAGTTTATAGGTAATTTATAAGAATGACTAGAATTTCAATTTTTTTTGTTAAGAGCTGCAGAAAGCAACATCTATAAATACAATAATATTTTCTAAGACGTATCTAGAGGAAACAAATTAGTTCTCAAGCTATATTACCTTAACCGGTCTAAACGATAGATTTCAAGGGTGATTGAAAAAAAGTTGTAGTACATGGCGATAGCCATCATGGCTAAGAATTTTAAGTCAAAGCTTTTTGGAGATGATTATGCATGGCCTACAGGATTATTTTTGCATACGAAGGGAAGATTACTGTTATTTATATACCGCAAATATCATGAAATTTTAATGCCCCGTGCGTTTGCTTAATATTTTTAAAATTATTGAAACTCTCAAAAAAATTAATATTTTTGAAATTGACGTTTTCTGATAATAAAATTATGCTAATATATTTATAAAGACATAAAACTTTTAAAGTACCATTATTTTTCTCTCTAAAACTAGTAATACTATAAATAATTTAAATCGTTTAATTATCTGTCAAATATGGCGGCGATTCGGACGTGTTGTAGTTCTTTCAACATGGCCTCTTCCTTATAAAATGCATTTGCCACGAAAGCAACTATTATAGGACAATTAAATACAGTTAGTGATTACTACAAAATATGTATACAATATGTGTTGTATCTAATAAAGAAGCAGATACAGGATCGTATTTAAAAACATTTAAATTTGAATGTATTATCCAAACATTCAATACAAAACATAGTAATGTATTTTTTAATTTAAAAAAAAACAATTATTTTTCTATTTTGATTTTGGGGGTGTGATTGGTTGTTGTCCAACCAATCACAACACGTAATCCCAACCTGCGTATTACGACATATTTTTCTATAACCTATGCACTCTTTGCTATTACACAACAGTTTCTTAAGGTTTTTATTGTGAGCTATTTGTTCGTTTATTTGTACATTTTCATAAGTATGTTGTAAGAGTTGCAGTGAAGATAAGAAGCTCAATTACAGAAATGTTATAAAGCAGTAAGGGAAATGTTGTATAAAAAAGTTTTATAAATGTTCTTAAAACAATTTTATATAAGTCCTATAAACAATTTTATAATTTTGCTCTAAGAACGTTTATGGTACTACTTTAAAGGATTATTTAGTTAGGGAACAAAATAATGTTTAATAAAGCCTCTTAACAACTAATTAAAACTTGAGGAGCAAGAATATAGCACTTATAAAATAAATAGGTTTTTTAGCTAAAGGTTATAAGACAAGAATGTTAGTTGGGTATTGGACCTGACCGATCTATACAGTGATCGATGAGTGACACCATTGCAGTGGTCAAAAATAACTTGCTTGCTACTAACCAACCCTTAAAAATTTTAAATCTCCCGTAATTTATATAAATTAGACAATCTTTTAAAATTTCACGACAATATATCTTACAATCTCTTGTATTCGCGCAACTTTTTTCAAAAGCATCGTTCATAAGATAATGTACGGACCTCTACATTGAATATACTATTCGGCTCATTCAAAGCCAAAACTGACGAATCTGGCGTCAAAAATGAACTAAGGCTAGAGAAGTTAAAGTTATATGTCAAATTGTTACCAGTTGTACATCTCTCTTTCAAATATTCCCAATATGAGACCTTGGTATGGGGGTCTTTTTGACGACACTCGGGGTTTTACTTAAACAACAAGGACACAGTAGCGGTGTGTTTTTTAATAGGGCAGACGCACTTTGCGGCATATATTTAGAGGATAGAGACAAAAAATCTTATTATAATCCAATTTTGAAAAAATTAAGATTTTGATTTTTTAACTTTGACGTTATTGTGTGGTAATTTAGGGCGAGCTATCAAACAATTAAGAAAATTTCTCATACTTTTAAATTTTTTTTAGGAAACCCCATTATTTATTTTACAAAATTTTTAGAGACCCTATATTTTTGGTTTACTTTAGAATCAAATTAAATTTTTATTTGAATTTTAAACGCTTTTACAAACTTTTTAATGGGTTTTTATTATACGGAAGTTGAAATCATTGTTTCTAACATCTATACTATTATTTTGATAAAAATTTTGGCATAATATTGGAATTTAGTTGTGGCGTATAGATTTAATCACGAGATATATTCTCAAACCTTGTTGTTTTTAAATTAAACTTTTTATATAATTTAAAAAAATATATGTTTACCATATCCTAAAAAAGCATAAAATAACTTACATTAATTGCAAGAGATTTTTTTTTATAAAATTGTAATTAAATAGATCGTTTAACGTGACTCTTTTTTTGGAGTTTTTTATAAAATTTCTAGAAAAAAATTGTCTTTTATGGTTGGTTTTATTGATGCCGGTAATTAAGTAAAGTAATAGGAGTAAAAATTGTAATAGAACTAATTCCTAAGGTGATTTATTTTAATAGAAGGTAATTACAAGAGAATTACTGTTTTTTAATGTTTTTACAGGCAAGCTATTTGGGATTATGATGTTTTCTTTAAAAAAAACACTACCAGTGAAGATTTTTATTTGAATATAAAATCGTTGCAAGATTAAATCAATTTTTATTTAATATGCTGTATCTTTGGTGGTTTTAAATTTTATAGAGGCATTAAAACTTGATATGAGCTACGATGGTTGATGAAAAATGATAGGACTAATACAAATAAAATTACTTTTTCTTTAGATTTGGTATTCTTCCTGATTCGTTTATCGCACATGTTAACTATATTTTGTGTCCTATCGCACCAGTGGGATCTCTAAAAGTGTAAAGGAGAAGAGGAAATGGTTACGTTTCTTTCAGATAGGGGCTTAGAATGACTTATATGGTATCTTATCTTTGCCTGCAAGTCTTTGTTCTCGTCATTCTGAATAGGAAGCAAGAAGTTTTAAATTAAAATCTGTATAGTGAGATACCGAAAATACCAGACTAAAATGTGTAGGGCAGTTATAGGTTAGGAGGGTCGGAGGGTGGTCCTCGTTTGTATAGAAAATTTATTTTTTGAAATATGGGTACTTGGTACTCTTGAGTAGTCTCACCAATCAAATTTTTTCTTAATAGAAAGATAAGAATCCTTGCAAAATTTTAACCTGGTCGGAAAACCCTACGACTTGCCTGAACGGTCTTGACTGGAGATTGATTGGAGAAACAAATTTCAGAACAGTTGTAATACATTTATACAGCTTTGGTAATGTGAACATATTAAAAACAGAGAATAAAGAGCAATAAGTAGATAAAAGAAACGTGTTGTTAGAATGTTATACATGAATATTGCTATTATTTTAAAACTGTCTAAAATAAACCTAGTATTATGCTCATAAGCGAATATTATTTTCCTTTGTAGTCACTTCCTCCGTAATATTATGTCGTTTGCAGATTCTCTTAAATTAAAGCTTTCATCATGCGAAAAACATGTTGAAATGTGACGTAAACCCGACATGTCACACACAAGCAAATATTCTAGTGTAAAGAAAATCTTATAACAACATTTAAGTGTTACAAAGCAAACGCATGAATGTTAGTTACAAACAATGTGCCTCGAAAATTTTGAAAACTTGCACGCACCTCACGTTAAAATTATTTTTTTATTGAAATATAGACTATCAAAGCTAAATAGTGCTTTTTAAATTCAATAAGGAATTCCCAAAGGAGTCGAGGAACGAAGTTATGATTTCCTATAGTTTTCTCTGTTTGGAATATTACAAAGCAACAACGTTCGTCAAACTTTTGCAATTTCCAAAGTTCAATTTTCCAACTCGGAAGTTATTAGTAAGTATCTGATACAATTAAGTAAGGTATTCGTAACGGATTAAAATAAATGAATGAAAGACTAAGGGCTAATTTTCTACTCAAATACCCCAATGTTAAATTAAATTTTCCTGATGTCTTAATTAACAAATCTAACCCTTGTTACTAGGTAGTAAATAATATTCTATGTATTTACAAATTTGCATATATTATTAAACTGTACGCAATTATATGGTTCTAATATTTATTGTTTTTGTCTGTTCTCTTGTAACTGAATGTGGCTTTTGTCAAAACGGATATTTTAAAGCTAATTTAATTTTTCACCAACCAAATATGTGTTTGAATTTTAATGATGCACACAATTATAGCAGACTATTGTAAAACAAATGAAAATTATACAGAAAATTATTTTCGCAATTTGGTTACGAAAAATTCAAAATTATCAATAAAGGGATGCTTTTAAAATTTGAATACACGCATATAAATTCGACATTACACATAAAATTTGGCTACTTACCAGACTGTCCTTCGACAGTTTTTCCGAATCTTTGTTTGTCTGCTCATCTGTCAGCTTATCCGTTCGCGCATTTCGCTCTGTAAACAAAAATTATAATGTAATGGATACCTATACTTTTGAGGAGTCACCGATAAATGCAACTTATCAATAATAAGATGTTTCAGTAAAAACCTATGCGGTAACTTACATCATGTAGTATGTTTACAAAAACAGCTATAATAAGAGAGTTTACCATAAGTAATTATTTACCTATAATTAGGTAAATATAATCTAAGGTTGTCTTGTGTGAACAGACGTTTATTTGGGCACTCCCTACTGACTTATAATAATTATAGCCTATTATGATTTTCAGACAGCTGTGGATGGTCAGCTGTTAGTGAGTAACGACATCACGGTTGCAGAGCGATTTTTTAAGACCTGATTCCCTATGCCTCTTAGCTTGCCTTTACCAGGCAGGATTGATGACTATACCCGGGTTGGAAGTTCTGAAAGGAGACAGTCAGAAATAGTGTTTAGTGAAATTGTAGTACACCTCTTAACGCTGCTTTGCATTATCACCACTATTTTCCCACAGATGATTTTTGGTCTTAGGCTTTAGTTACAGGCCATCTCTACCCTATGTTCGTAAATGCGTCACTGTGTGAGACCTTTTACACCATATTTGGTACTCTCATTCTCCACTATCTATTAAATAGCATCTATATAAAATAAGTGTGGCTGACAAGCCTCAGCTGCAGGGAATGATGAAATGCAGTAGAAGAAACTATGGAATAAGACGTTCTATGCTACTGCCATGCATTAGTCCAAATGAGAACATCTATCTTAGGGGTATACTTGCCCAGCATGATCTGTATCGGTGACTATTAAACCTCCAGTGTCTTAGAATGTATCGGAAGGACTAACGGACGAGAGGAGTTGTTATAAGGAGGTAGCACAATGAGCACAACTGTGTATCCTAACTACACATGAACTTTTTCGTCTACCCTAACAATCCTAATCTTAACACTTGATTGCTTTTTGATAGAAGGGAAAAGCATTTAATGTCCCATTATTAAACAAATACCGAAATTTACAGTTTAATATACCATGGTGGTGACCGGACCTCTCAGTCATAAGGATTTAACATGTAAAATCATACTTGGATAATTTTCTACTTTCCAGTTTATTTTAGAAAAAATATCTGCAAATAATAGTTTAGAGCTTAAAATTATGTACGCAGAAGTTTAAATTCTAAAACTTTTCTTCCAATATTTTCTTTCTAAAATAAATTGGGAAGCAGGAAATTACCAAAGTATCATTTTACATGATAATTAATGTCCAATCACCACCCTGTTTAGACATATTTTTAAAAGGTTTGGAGCATCTAGCACAAAATGTTCTAAAATATTGACCAAAACCGTTTGTTAACTTTTAACTAATGCCAAAATGTTTGCTTATAAAAATAAATGAAATATTAATGATATTTGACAACTTGAAATATTTTTTAGAGAAGTTCCAAATTATTGCGCATATTTAGCAATAAAAGTAATTTTTCAAAGAAGAAAAACGAAAAGAAAAAAATATTTTTTTCCTAATGAACTCCAAATAATTGAAATTGATTACTAAATCTTAATTATTTTAATTACTTTTTACGGTTCTAAAAAGAAATGATTTAGGTACCAAATAAATCTAACTTATTACTCACTATTACATTTTCACCCCATTAATACCTTTTGTGTTCAGAAACTTTTCTTTCAGTTTATGCTCATTAATTATTCTTATTTGACTTTCAAGTTTGTTCTTAATTTTAATGTTTTTACACAAACATTCTTGTTTTCTTTTTCAAAAAAGTTTGTTATTAATCTTTTAATTCACACATTGTATTAAAAAATAAACAGGGAATATTCTATCATTAATTTTCATCATATCATATTTTTATCATAATTAATTCTCATGAATTAATCCAGTGAATTAATTCGTGAATTAATTCAAATGAATTTTCCAAAAAAGTCATGAATTAAATCGCACAATTTCAATTTCTATAATTCCAAAATAAAAATTCAATGTACTTGACTTCAGTGTTAAAGTGATTAGAAAATCTTGAGAAAAATAGGCAAAACGCAACAATGCTATGACAGCTTTGTTTGTGTTTAAGTTTAATAGATAATAGTTGACACGTTCGAACAGAAGATTGTTATGTTTTACTCCTATTTCTTTGTATTCCAGCTTCCAGTAGGTATTTCTATTTGTTGAGTACACAATAAAAGTTTACTTCAAATATTTGAATTAATTCAAAAAAATCTAAATTAATTTAAAAAAATCTGAATTAGTAATTAAAAAAAATCTTAATTAATTCAAGAAATCTGAATTAATTCAAAAAGTCGCGACTTATTCCAGCCATGGCTGTGGATGAGAAAATCATTAATAAAATATTACGTGAGCGACAAAACTCGACATATTGTGTCCAAGTATTCCCTCGTTTGCTTAAATATGGTAGAGTTGAAGCGTTGTTTTGTCCATAGCTCATCCAAAATAGAAAATAATTTAGGGCAGGGCCTTCAATCCCTATTAATTAGCTAGTGGTCTAGAAATGCTTGGTTTTAAGTGCAAGTGGATTGATTGTTCAGACGAGTTGTTTGCCTCTTTTTTTAACAAATTTGAACGTACTTTTCTGGTATTTCTGACGATTGGGGCTTTTTTCAGCCACTTTTTTCCCGAAAGCTCCGGCTCCTTTAGGAAAAATTTTTAGGATTTTACATAAAACCTTTGTAAAATAATTTTTGGAAAACACCCTTTATAAAAATAATGTAATTAAAAGGTCTATTAGTATAATGAAAACAAACTAAGCTCTTAAACTTGTTACTGTTTGGGGCTTAAGCTTAATATCAAAAAATAAATTTAAAAGAATCCATTATAAAAATTTAATGAAAAACAGGCATTTTAATTTTAAATAAGAGATAACATAAATCATGGCACTCTTATAAAATTGATAAAATCAATATAACGCCGAGAAACCAACTTGTCATTTTTATGGCTAAGCTTTTTTCTTGTAGGTACTTAGATTAACGATACTTCATTTTTACATACGAAATACTCTGTAAGGTTCAAATTGACCTCATATAAATCGTTTCCAATAATGCGTTTTATCGAAGAATGCTTTGTTAGGGATTTAAAAATAATTGACGTAAAGAAGCTTACGAGCTTTTTTAACATTGCAACTATGTTGTAATCTCTAAAATTAAATTTTAAAAAGTAAAATGCCTGTGATGTTCTCTACTAATGTACTTAATTTTTCATTCAGCGATTTGAAAAAAAACTAATTAAACTTCAACATTATTTTGCACTTTAAAAGTTGAAGTTAAAGTTTAGGTTAACACAATTTTTTAAAAGTTAACTTTTGATAAAAAAATATAAAACGTATAGATGGATTATCCTCGTTTATCAAGTAATATCGGAAGGTATATTTTTAGTAAAAAAAAAGGACGTGTTCGAGAAATACTAAAACTTCAACATTTTCTATAAGTGGGTGGGATATAACAAATGATTCTTTCTAAATTGTTTCTACATTTTCATCTTTCATCAAGCTGAAAAGCTCGAGATTTAAAAAGTACCCTTACGTGGCTGAAATTTAAGTTGCTAATCAAGCATTTGCATTGAAGATAAGAGGAGCTGAAATTCATAATAAAATAAGAAATCCTGTAAAAATTGCAACTTTTTTTAAATTAAAAATAATTTCTTTCAGTTTCAGTAGTCTACCATACCACTTTAATTTTTTACTTGCAATAAGATTTTGTAGCAGAGAAAATCAAGAAACCCCCATTGAAAACGAAACTAGGGTGTTTTCTCATATTTAACTTCATTTTTTCAAAAATCGCTGGGACCCATGGATTTTATTTTCGAGGGGTCAATTTTCTTTGCTAGTTTGCACACCGCCACTTAAACCCCTTAGCAGTACTGCGAGTAACCAACAAAAATTTTAAAAGGGAAAAATGGTCAAGCGACTATATCATTTTAAAGCCCTTGACGATCGATATGTCAATTTTCACTTTTTGGACTACAATTTTAATTTTCAACTAAAATATTCAACTACTTTAAATTAGTGATAAGAATTATTGTTAATCTTTAAAACGAAAAAAGATGGCTGATTTTTCTAAAGGCCTTCACTTTTATCTTAAAAATATTCTAAAGACCAAGAATACTTTATCCGCTTTTTTCTACCCTTTACAAAGTCAACACAAAAATTGAGTCACCCCGTATATTGAAAGCGTATGTCACTGAACCAAAAAACTTTTTCTTTGTTTTATTTTTCGCAATATTAATTAATAACGTTCATAATTAGGAGTTTAATTAATATTGCAAATATGTATTAAAATAATAAAAAACTAACCTTTTTCCATTGTTAAAGTGGTAAATTGGACACCCAAAAGCACAAAAAAGCACGAAAACAATGCCAGCACACTTAAAACACGCACGAACTCGACCACATAACGTCTTGATATGGTCGAATTTTAAAAATTAGAATTTAGTAATTTATTAGTTATCATCGTACGGCATTGAAACGACCAATCGCAGACGAGCAGATGTGCAAAATTATTAATTTCTTAATTCTCTAATATTATAAATTATTATCAATTTATCATTTTAATTCAAATGATTCACATGTTATATTAAAATTTAATCCATTCACCTTCAAGGAAATTTTTATTAAAAGTTTAAAAATAATTATATACAGGGTCAATATTAATTTATGTTACCTACAGTGATAATTTATACATAGTACTTCAAAAATATAGAATGGTTATGCATATGAAGGTGTAATTCTTAGTTTTAATTTAATTAAAAAAAAGCTTGAATTTAATAACTCTACAACGGAATTGTAAAAATTTATTCGCAATTTTAAAATGACTAAGAACATTTTGTTATTATTTTCTATTTTGTAACCGTATAAATAATCAAGTATAACTAATGAAAAATTTTATGAAATTACATAAATCTCGTTGTCAATCCTAGAAATTCTTTGACAAAACCTTAAAAAAATTGGAAATTTTTGTCTAAAAGACAGATTTACCAATAAATCGCATACTGTCTCTTTCATTCTAATCGTATCAGAAAGTCGGCCAGTGTTTACAAGAAGTGGAAATGTTTAAAAAATTAGTGACAAATCTAGAGCTCTAGAGTAGTCTCAATGAAAAAAAAAACCAACCACTAGACTAAATCAATCTGCTCGAGGCGTGGCTTCCATTAGAACCCAAAAATAGTACAAAACTACTGCGCAACTTCAATGGTAATCGCGTGGTGGATATTTCTTTCGTTGGGACTACTCTACCTTCTATTAGTTGGTAGCTACTTTTATCTTATTACGAGTATTTTCACCTTAGAAAATAAAATTTCAAGAAAGAGTCTTAGTAACCGTTGCCTATAGGAAAAAATACGTTGGAATTGTCATTTTTGAGTTCCAAAATGATCGAAAATTGCTAGTTTAGTCTTCCACTCCGAATCATATTATTACCTGAAATGCTGGTTCTTGATAGAGTTTCTTTATTAATGACTTTTATTATTTGCTAGCTTTCTCGTGAAAAAATGTTATCCATTACTCTATGCTTTATTCAGCAGTTTGAATTTGTAAAAAATTACCAAAGTGTGTTACCAACTGAGTCATTAGATTATTCGGTAGATATATCGTATGTCTACGCACATTCAAATCCACAGTACAATTTGATCTTGAATTAAAATGAGATCAGTGGTGACAGATTTATGTTAACATACAATCCATCAAATATAGTTTTAACAGCTGTTTGTACTCGCATGTACGAGTTCAAACGCCTTATATAAGATTAATAACTAAAATTCATTAGTGCAACAGGATTGAATGAGTACGAATTGCACATTATTCAAAGTAAGTTACATAGATTAAATCATGAACGTAAGGAATTTAGATATTAAAATGCAAGAAATATTTAACAGTAGGTACTCAGTACATACTGAGTTTCAAAGAAGAAGCTCATTTGCACAAAAGAATATATATAAAACTTGAGAGTGCGTAAATAAAACTTAAGATTATATTTTTATATTTTTTAGTTTTTACAAACACAATCTGAGGATAAGACTCCCCAAGATCTTCAAAAAATGTAACCAAATTTTCCTAATTTTTGCGGTGATTTGGAGAACATGTAAATAAAGCTCTCCGTCCCGGTTTCTAAACATCATAATATCAGCAATCGTAAGAAAGATCTTGCAATTTTAAGTTGAACTAGTCGCCTATGCAAGTAAAATATTTTGCTGTTAAAAATGATTGCCATATCTAAGCGATCTACAGAAAGCAAAATTGTGTAGTGCCTCATAACAGTCATAACCAAGGTTACATATACGTGAAAATCATTGTGAAAACAATGTTTGGGCATCTTTTTCTACAGCTTTCTTACTCGCTCTTCTGTGCATATAAGGTCGCTTATATTTGGCAATTGCTTTAGTTACTGATGATGTCCCATCAGGTAAGAAGCACACTCTACATTTCCATCTACTGCGAAGAAGAAAAATACACAAGATAACTTTAGATCATAAAATGGGTTTAGGTAGTTTATTAAAAGAGGGGTTGTTAAAACAATCCAAAAAGTCGGCTTTTGACTTGGAAGGAACTTTAAAAAAATGGAAGTCGAAGGAAAAACTATTTATTAAACATGAAAAAATTCTATTTCATTAAGATAAGATATTGGAAATAACAAAAGTCTACGTGGATCAGTGTGGAACATTTAGCATTAATCCAGGCCTAAAACTTACACTTACATTTAAGCCATTAAATTGCCAGACTTTAAATGCTCAAAGAAAGATCTATAGATACTCAGGTTTCCTTGTGTAGATTGGATCTACTCAGACCTGTTTTTGTAAAAGCATGAGCGTTTGTAGCAAGCGTAACTGTGCAGGCAAGCCGGACCTATTACTTTGCTTCCAAACGTGTAGGCTTTTACTACGACAGGCCTATACAGGCCAAAACCACGAAAACTGCGTGGGCGATATACAGACTATCTAGACTGCTGCTGCGAGCTAGATATGTACAGGCATGTCGTATTAATATCTGAGCGTTGGTAGCGTGCCCGCACACACGTAGGCTGCTACTACGGCAGATCTGTGCAGTCCAAGAATACACAAGGAGCCTGAAAGCTCTACAGACGCTCCCGCCTGCATAGACTAGTCGTAGGAAAAGCCTGTGTGTAACGGGCTTTAGATGCAAATTATTTTTTGATTTCTCAGCTTGACACGAAGACGATATTTCCTCTGCTTCAGTTGAGTACTCAAAAGCCGTTGAAGCTAAATTTACATAACTTTCGAAAAATGTAGCAAGGGAGCACCGCTATAAAATTGAATATTATGAAATGAGGCACACATGAAATAAAATAAAATAAAAAGTTGAGAAACACTGAAAGCATTAAAAGTTGTTTTGAGATGTTTTTGAAAATGTGCTTTTAAGAGGAATAAAAAATACCTACCCCTGACGTTTCTTTTGTTCCGATTTCTTTTTGAGAAAATTAAGCTAACCTTGCACCACGACTTCTAGAAGCCAGCTTATTTTTCTTTTCAATAGAGTTCAATAAAAATTTACGTTTGGAGCAAAAAATTGTGTTTGTAGTGTGCACATGTTTTTTTTAAATTTTCTGAAAGAGACGACTAACAGTCTAACTCGGAGCTGTTATGGCCATAAGTTCAAATGAATTATTTTTAAATAACACAAAAACTAACCCATGTTTGTGATTATTACCTATCTTAGGTAATTTTATTTTAGTTCAATTATCTTACAGATTATACTTTTTCCTCTAATTGCAGAAGTTGAAAAAGTTCTCGTATAATTAAATTTAAAAAATCAATTATGTTCATTCTTTGCTATCTATACCTTGAAGCATTTTTATACAAAAACAATAATTGCACTATACTTCACTACGATCTTGAGCAAAAAATCCTCTTTGAAATGCCACTTACTGTAAACGGTAACTTAATAATTTGCAAATTTTAATTGAGAATAAATTAGATTTTCAAAAACAAGTTTAATAATTTAAAAATATTCAATAGGTAATGAAAATAAATATACGTACACAGAGGTGTTGTTTTTGGGAATGAACATAGTTTTCATACTATTTTCCTGCCTAAGTTCTGAAATGAAATTTTTTTAACCAAATACAGTTTAAGTTGGTACCACTGGAAAACATTTTTAAGGGCTTTCCAATAATGTTTCACAAGTGGGGGGTTGCGATTTAAGATTTTTTAATCGGGGTGGCTGGAGCTTAGGGGGTAAGTGGGGGTGCATCACTTACTACGTCATTAGATTTTCCCCTCCGTACTACCCAAACGGTTTCGGACGATTTTTGATATCTCTTTTAGTTTCAGAGATGGTAGCCCCTGGCTCTTTTTTAAATTGACGCTCTGTATAGAAAAGAGTAAAACAAAAATATCGGTTTTAAAATTTTTATTATTTATTATAACCGTTAACTAAATATCTGGGCTAAATATCCCAGTGAGCTAGCACAATTTCATCCCCGCATTAGTAAGGTTATCAAGGTCCTCACAAGTGAAATATTGATCACCATTTCTACAATACAACAAACAACCATCGTTTGGCGAGTTAGCCCAATATGCTTGATTAGGAGCATTACAAGTACATGGTGCAGCTTCGTGTGTACATTGTTCTTCATTAGACACACCACAACTTATATTCTCATCGCCACTTCTACAATAAAATGTACAAACATTGCTGTCCGCAATCCAATATGGCAGGCCATTTTCGAATTCAGAACAATCACATGGTGGAGTTTGGGCGTCACATTCAGCTTGTCTTGTTACTGTTCCTCCTGTTTGTCCTCCTTGTGCATTAACGTACGAAACTACCGTAAAGATAGCAGTGGCAAATAAAAACCACTTCATTTTCCTATTAAAAATATTTTTCTATAATGATAGGTTTGTTCCTACAAACAGTCTCGAACCAGTTCAGAACGGTTCAGAACTGAACAGCGCAAGCGCACATTGAAGTTGGCAATACAAATTTCAATTTGCGCACACTCCGCCCAGTTACGAACTAGTTCGAGCTGTGTGGGAACAAACCTGATATAAAATGAATGAATATACAGGGTGATTTTGAAATACACGTATATATTGATATCCACAGTGGACTATAAAAAGTTAAAGGCATCAGCAAATTTTTTTTAGAGCAATTGTTCTTCAGTTCTTAGTAAAATAGTCTTAAAGTTTGACCCTCCCAGTTTGATTACTGCATGGTTTACGCAGCAACCGGTAGTAAAACATGTGCCTATTGGTTTATGCAAAACAAGGTAGTGCTATTCTATAATTTAAATAAAAGTAATTTTGGTTAACTAATTGTCAAAATGACAGTTCCTTGAAAAAATGTTTTAATCAGCCAATGAGAAGCAGCGTTAATAAACAATCGTTCCATGATTATGTAAATTATACGTGTAGTTCTCAAAAGGCGCGGGTCGAAGTTTAACACTACATATCTAAGAACTGGTCAACATTTTCCTGAACATTTTTTTTGCAAAAACGTTTAACTTTTCGTAATCTACGAGGGATATCATTATATACGTGTATTTCAAAATCACCCTGTATACCGTGCGTGTTCAAAAAAGGACCTCAGTTTATAAGGAGTTTATATAAAACCTTATAATAAATTAAATATGACAAAAACAATAAAAATTTGTTTGTTTTTCTAAAAATGTAGAAAGTATCACATCATTTAACTTAATGTAAATTTTTATAAGTCAAAAAGTTAGAAATACATAAGGCTGGTACCCTCTTTTGGAAACGGGCTAGTATTTAAGGGGTTACATGGGTTTCGAAGGCTAAAAAAAGGCATATTCATTCTAATTTTTTTCTAATACATATTATACAGGGTGGTCACTTTTATCTTGCACACTATGGGCCTTTTTTTCTAATACATATTATTTATACAGGGTGGTCACTTTTATCTTGCACACTATGGGCCTAACAGTAAGAGTTACGAGATCGGTTAAATTAGAGCAAAGTTGCACGATTTTATGTCCTATCAGAAATTGAAAAGAAAATTACGATAGCTTGCTTGGTTTCTGTAATATCTTGAAAAAACTGAAAACTTGCATTTTCTTGTTTATTATTACATAACATACATACATAACATAGGTTTACATAATTTGATACGAGCTACGAATTAAATGCATGAAACTTTTTCTAAGCCTACTAGATGTCTGTGTTTAAATAGTCAACTTTTGATTTTTTTATAGCCGCCATGTTGAATTTTGGCATAAATATATTGGATTTTTTATTCTGATTTCAACGATGTGTGATAATTGATAATCTATGTTTAAAAAGAAAGAAGGCGGAACACTCCATATTGCTTTTATTAAATCAAGTAGCCATGAAAAAACCACTGATAGAATTTAAAATCACAACTCGGGATAGCTTTTGTTTTAAAAAGTTTTGTTATATTTGTTTAATTGTTTTTTCATGGCTAATGCTTGATTTAATAAAAGTAATATGGAGTGTGCCGCCATTTTTGTTAAAACATAGAAAATTACACATCGCTGAAATCAGAATAAAAACTCCAATTTATTTATGCCAAAATTCAACATAGCGCCCATAAGAAAATCAAAAGTTGTCTATTAAAACACAGACATCTAGTAGGCTTAGAAAAAGTTTCATACGGTTAATTCGTAGCTCGTGTCAAGTTAATATGTAAAACTACCAAATTTCATATCAATGTCTTAAATAATAAGAGAGTTATGTAATAAACAAGAAAATGCAAGTTTTCAGTTTTTTCAGGATATTTCAAAAACCAAGCAGGCTATCGCAATTTTCTTTTTTATTTCTTATAGGTTATAGGACCTGAAATTGTGCAACTTTTCTCTAATTTAACCAATCTCGGAGCTCTTACCGTTTAGGAGATGCCCATAGTGTGCAAGATAAAAGTGACCACCCTATATATATCTCATGTTTGGACGAAGGAAAAAAGAAAAAATTAAAATTTGAATATTTGGCAGAGTTGTGTACAAAAAAGTACTAATTTTGGAATAATTTGCAGCACATACCTATTGCTTTGTAAAATTAATTGTGATTAAGAAAAAAAAACTTTCGTTCAAGTCAATCTTATCTTAAAGAAGTGCAAAATTTGAACAAGACCGGTTCATTATTTTTTAAGAAATCATGTCAACCGACTTCAAAAATAGAGTTTTGAAAAGTTTTCAGCTGCCTCAATATACCTGCGACACACCAGGCCTACCTGACCTAATAAGCGGAACTCATGGCTATATCTTATAGACTTTTAATGTAATTGACTGAAAACTTTGGTAAAATATTTTAGACATAGAGGGTGATTATTTTAAGTGGTACTAACATTGGGATTTTGGAAACCGTAAGAGTTACAAGGTTGGTTAAATTAGCAAAAAGTTGCATATTTTGATGATCTTTAAGAATCCGTTTAGAAAATTCCAAAATTTAAAATGGTTTCCGAGATAATGCAGAAAAACTGAAAATTGGGAATTTTGTTTTTCGACTGTAGTTTCAAAATGGCGTACTTAAGAAAAAAAATTTTAGGATTAATTTTTAGAAGATCAAATAAGCTATCATACGATACAAAACTCGACTTTTTATCACATCGACGCTAAGCGTCGCGAAGTTCAACTTTTTATTTTCTTATGGAGGACCTATCATTTTTTTTGCAAATATTACTCAGTAGGCTTGTCTTAATTCGGATACCAAACGACAACTTTTTATCTTGTACTTTTCTTAATTTTCACAACTCTTCAGGTTATGTTATGTTACGTAATGTTAATATTTTACTTTCTGTTATTATTTACGATGAAAAGTAACGATTAAAACATAGCTTTTAAATTTTTAGAAAAGTAAGTTGAGCTGGAAATAAAAATAAATCAAATTATTATTTATTAAATCTTATAGTAGCGAAATTTTATTTCCTGATTAAATTACATCTCTAAACTTTAAAAACTAAGTTTCAATCGTTATTTTTCATCGTAACAAATAACATAAAGTAAAATATTAACATTATGTAACATGACATAACCTGAAAAGTTGTGAAAATTAAGAAAAGTATAAGATAAAAAGTTGTCGTTTGGTATCCCAATTTAGACAAGCATACTGAGTAATATTTGATAAAAAAAGTGATAGGCCCCATATGAAACTAAAAAGTTGAACGTCGCGACGCTTAGCGTCGATGTGATAAAAAGTCGAGTTTGGTATAGTTTGATAGCTTTTTTGATTTCCTGAAAATTTTTCCCGAGAATTTTTTTTCTTCAGTAGCCCATTTTGAAACTACAGTCGAAAACCGAAATTTCCAATTTTCAGTTTTTCTGCATTATCTCGTAAACCATTTTGAATTTTTGAATTTTCTAAACGGATTCTTAAAGATCATCAAAATATGCAACTTTTTGCTAATTTAACCAACTTTGTAACTCTTACGGTTTCCGATCTCCCAATGTTAGTACCACTTAAAAAAATCACTCTGTATTGTACTATTTAATAAGACAGTGAAAAAATCGATTTTTTGAAATTGTCAAACCCATGTAACCCCTTAAGAAAAAAAAATTCATTAAAACTACTTACAGTGGTGTGCTGTCAAACTTAAATGGCAACTTAAAAAAAAATCTAACCGTGCCTTATCAAAAACTTTCAACAATTATTATTATTACCAAAAATACGCCGATTTTGCAAATATTCTATACAATAATTAATGTTAAATAATACTTAAAGTTTAGGCTCATAAAGTTAACTTATCTAGGTACCTACTTACCGGAAACATTATCTTTTGTTATCGTATTTTTATGTTTATTTTGTACTAATTTTACTCCATTATTTAAGCTGATATCCTTTTTGAGTTATTCAAAAAACATAAATCATAATTTTGTGCTAATTTTTATTACTATCTTTTCGAAGATATTGAAAAACAAATCTCATCAATGCCAACAGGACAATTTCTTATCACAGACGAACTTTGATCAACTTTTCGAATTCTCGGAAAACACTAACACACTATGAGGGTATCACGATAGAACCATATAACGAAATTAACTACTTACTTCATATGATTTTATTTCATTTTATTTATATTACTTATCAATTCTCAGTCTCTTACCGATACAGTATACCTAATGCAACCAGTATAACCAGTGCAAACTGCTGAATGCTCCAGGTGGTGCTCACTGTAGTTCATGTTCACATTTTTGTATTTAGTTTTGCGGTCATATTAACTTTTTTTAAATATGTTGGAAGTCATTTTTATTTTGTCCATGAGAGTTTGCTAAAGAGACTCAAACCAAATTACATTGAAAATGACTCCAAAGTTGACTCTAATTCGACATTAACCCTTAAGCACTCACATACGGTCACCACGGCCGCTGCTGTGTCTTTTATTTAGTATATATTTTTTTATTTTCTACCCATCCCTTCAAAATAGGGCCTACAGTACCTCAGTGCCTTCAAGTTACTAGTCTCTCAGTACCTAGGTGCAAGGAAGTTGTTGTAAGCCGTTTAGTTTAATTTTTAATTGAAATTGACACTTTTCTTGCGTACGAAGTAACTATGGTTAAAAACCCAAATCTTCCAAATTATTAAAATTTATTTATTTGTAACATTTTACCATTGTCTTAGTAATTTGTAGAAGTTTGTCGATGGCTTTTAGAAACACCCTGATGTATAAAGCTTTACAAATTTCTTAGGATTTTTAAAAGCTATACATAAGAACTAAATATTTATAACCATGTCACACTCACTGTCATCAATGTTAAAAAACCAATTACTTTTCAAAAACAACACATTTTTTCCATTACTCTCTTAATTTCTTTAGTAATCTCCAAAAATAACAAAAAGAAAATTTGACATCCGTGCAATAATTCATTTTTATCGCAATGGATAAATTTTTCACCTTCTAACTTTACTTTGTAACTTAAATCGTTAGTTTTAAAACGAAGTTAAACAAAAGTAAGACGAAGGAAATTTAAAAAAATAAAAGGTTGTAACCGTAACAAAAACAGAGCGACCATTTTTTTAAGGAAATTAATTATTGAACGAATTTTTTATTTAAAAATTTTTCGATCAGATCGTTGAAGAGCAAAAACCAATAGTTTTTTCCCCACAGTAGGTAGATATCTTTTTAGATTGCCCTTTTGTTTTATACTAGGCCAACTATAATAATGTATACTGGGGCATACTTTTGCGTTATACATTAATGATTGTCGAATAAACCCAAGATGTTAGAATATTTTAAAATTTGCAATATGATTAAAATTAAACTGTTAATACTTTTTCATGGTTTGACAAAAGAAACTAAAAAAGATAACAAAAATCGCCCGAAACCGTTTGGATAATACGGAAGGGGAAATCTAATGACGTAGTGAGTGATGCACCCCCACTTACCCCTTAAGCTCCAGCCACTCCAATTTAAAAATCTCTAATCGCAACCCCCTACTTGTGATACATCATTGGAAAGCCCTTAAAAAATGCTTTCCAGTGGTACCAACTTAAACTGCATTTGGTTAAAAAAAATTCATTTATTATAAAATAAAAAACAAAATTGCAACAAAGCTAGTAGATGCCTATCCCTGCAACACTGACCTTTTTCATTGGAACAGACTATAGAAACCATGACGATTTCTTAGATATCAATATATCCTCGTACGTATGGTTTGTAACAATAATTATTAGTATAGATCTAATTAGTATGTTGTACTAAACATTTCGTACTACCGATTCAGTACTAAAAATTCAGTGTCACTTAAAAGAATGTTGGCTAGTTATTAATTTGTAGACTTAAAGCAAATTAATTTGCAATATTTGGGTTTTGCAGATTTGATCAGGAATCACCACTTTTATTCCACTTATTTTCCACAAATTCGGAAATAATTCAAGGTTTTGTACGGCATATGTACACATACTGTAAAAATATTTTTGTTCCAACGGATTTATCTGTATGAGAAAAAGCCGATAGAAAAACATTTTAATATTTTTTATTTAAATTTTGCGCCAAAATTTTATATTTTATAATACCATTTTATAATAGGTCTGATGATACCTTTCAAATGAAATTACAATTTTGAAAATCGGACAATAAAGTTCTGAGAAAAAAAATATAAACCAAAAATCAATTTTTTTGAGGTTATGGTTAAACGGATTAAGATCGAAATTGGAAATTACGCAGAGAATTTTTCTAGACCGATACCTACAACTTCCATATAATTTAACTTGATTTGGTTTGGGAGAGGGGATTTTCAGTATGTTATACCAATAGACATTTTCTTGTTTCCATAATACTATCTAGTCGAGCACGTTTTTGATACAAAACATACATTTATAGATCATTGCTTCCATGAGAAGCTCTCTGAAGAAGCATCTCAACGATCCATATCAATATCCAACATGAAACTATTTTTATGTGTTTAGTAATAAATATTTTCCATAAAATCGAATAAAATGATTTCAAAGTGTTAAAAGGTAAAAGCTTATAAATCAAAATACTTTTCAAGTACCTATGTTCTAAAAAAAGCAATTATAAAGTTTAACTTTAAGTTGTTTGCCATTATAAAAGATTTCAGTTATTGGACAACTTATTTTATTGCAAGATGAGAATCGAAGTTTTTAAGACCTCTAGATACCTACTAGAAACAAAAGTAGAATAATTCCTTTTGCTAATCGTTCCTCTAATGACTCGTAAAAGCGAATGTTAAAAAAAACATCTTTTAGAGAGACTAAAGACCTTAACTAGAATATGTTTTTGAATTAATTTATGTATTTTTTTAACAGTTATTATTATAAAATAAAAATGTTTTGGAAAATCAAAGTCTACGGATTTAAAAAATATTTTCTCTCAAAAAAGATCTTTTGAGCCCTTCAGTCTCACAGTGATAAACTTTCTAACAGAACTTTTAAAACATTAGGATTTTTTATTTTCGATTAACGTTTCGTTCTAAAATTCCTTTCAGTCGGTTTGCAAAATTTTCCTTCTTGGCTCAAAAAGCTGCCTTGTGACACTTGTACTTTAATATACTATTTGCTAATAGAAAAAGTTTCAATTATAAATCATTTAATGTGTAAACAATGTACTTTTGTAAATATTTAATTTTTTACTATAATTATCTAATACCAATTTTTTCTTCATTTTCAGATTTTCGCCTTAATTGAAAGAATTAATTAAAAAATCGGACAAGAATAAGATCGTCAAGATTTATAATCCAATTATTTTTTGAATATCCCGGAAAGGCATTGAGAAAAGTCATTGTTACCTTACAAACGAAATGAAATGAGAATAAAGTTATTTCAACGGTCATGTTGATTGAAGATTGTGAGATAACAAAATGGATGAGATACACATTTCGAACAAGAATAGAAAACACTGCCATGAAAAGCACCCTAATTCAATAATATTTCAAAAAGAAAGCGACACTTTGATATGTTAGTGAAAAATCTCAAACAGATGGTAACATGGACTGTTCAATAAAGTAGTTGGAAATTTTTATAGCAAAAATTTACAAGAGAAATGCTTTCCAATTTAATTATGTGTTTTGAAAAAAGATATTTTTATTTTTATTTTTTGTTTTAAAACTAAACGGTTTAAATTGAAACGCTTTAAATGCTTTTTTTTGAAATTTTAAAGTTTGCGAATTGAGAGGATAATGTTTTGAAGGAAAATGTTCTACTGCAAAAATTGCTTAAGTGTTGTTAAAATTGCATTGGAGCTATTTTTAAGTTTCATAAATGATCATAAATTGAGAGTGAGATAATGAAGGCGGATGAATGGAAACGTCATTTGTCTTGACGTCATGCGTTTGTTAGATAGCTCATTAGGACACGTAATTACTACCGTTTTCGCGATTTTTTGTGCAATGTGGATGGTGATATTTGTGACTCTTTGTGACGAGTCTGAAGCATCTATTCCGGTTCATAAATATAGCACACGCGTTGTCAAGACTAAATACGGAGCTTTGAGAGGTGTTATAGTGCATAGTCATCCACCAGTTGAAGCTTTTCTCGGTGTCCCCTACGCTACACCACCGGTCGGTAGTCTTAGGTGAGTGCTTTTTTTTTATTTTACAATCATTTTTATTAGACACTAATGGAAGATAAACGAACGAGTTGTTTACAACCTTTCTCGAAATCTGTTATTTTTGGCTGAAAGAATACAATTTATTGATTGATCGTGCAAATGTATTAACAATAAGAAAGAAAATATTCAAATGTGATCAATCATTTTAATCTAATGTTATAAATTCATTACAATATTTTTTAGAGTTTTCCATTTAAAAAAATACAAAAATTTTAAGTACGTCCTATTAAAACTATTGCTATTCATTTCCTTAATTTTCATGCAAAAAAATAGTTTTTAATTTTTAATTTATAAATTTTGTTGAAAAACAAGCAAATGGTTTTTATCCAGAGCGTAGTAAAGTAAATTACTTAAAGCTTTAATGTTTATAAAGTTGATGTTTGTGGTGGAAAAAAAAGCTGTTTTGAAAATTAAATTTTGTAATAATGTGCAAAAAGATTACTTTTAATTTAATTTTTTTTGGTAATCCTCATATTTTTATTTAGATATATGCCACCTGTGACACCCTCTTTGTGGAAAACTACTCGTTTAGCAGATCGCTTTAGTGCGGTATGTCCACAACGACCTCCTGATATCGGTAATCGTACGGAAGCGCTATTGGAATTTCCCAGAGGTCGACTACTTTTTCTCGAAAAACTTTTACCTCTGCTTGCTAATCAAAGTGAAGACTGTTTATACCTTAATCTATACGTTCCCAGAAAAGGTAAGTGTTTTTATTATTAATTCTTAATCTTTTTCCAAACTAAAAATGAAATTATTCACAACACTATAAAAAATGTTAAATTAAATTCAACTCTTTATAAAAAGAAATCTTATAGACACTCCAAGAGGAAAAAAAAGGTGAAGGTATGTGTACTTGTACACCCGTAAAAAACCTATCTGAGTTTTCTAGGATTTTATTTTAATTGAAACTCTGATTGCAAAAGTTGTGGTATTTATAAACTATTTAAAAAAACTAAAAACATTAGTCCGATGAATTTTTGTATCTATCATGTGTGACCAGAGTCAGCTCGGAACATTTTTAATTTTCAATTCCAATTATTTTCCTTGTTATTACTTTTTTTTCTATGCCCAAATGATCAAAATATTTATAAAGCTATGGTCAACTATATCAGAGACTGTGGCCACACATATGATGAATTATTATTTTTTTAACCCTAGGATGGGTATTTTATACCCACAAGAACGTTCAACTTCAAGTTACAGTCTCATTTTTCAAAATGTACTAATATGCTCTTAGAAGCGCCTTCTTTGAAGTGTTGTTTAAGTGATTAATGAATTACTAATATAATATTTTTTATTTATGTATTTTTCATCCATGTTATGTAAATCTGATGATCGTGAGAGTCATGCATCCTAGGATTAACATTCTTCTGAAATCTATTGATTAATATTAAGCTGATGGTCGATGGCTATGACTTCGGCTACAAATTATTTAAAATAGAAAAAATTAGTTTTTTACTTAATTTTGATAATTAACGCTCATTATCACCGACGATTTTGAGTCAGGTATTTTAAGAATATGCTATGGACATGAACAGGGATTCCTAAGTCGTTGATTAGTGTTAGTGAAGACGGCCATTAAGTCTTGTATAAGTGCAATAAAGCTCACTTGTGATCAATTCATATCGTTTGCAAATGTAGGCTCTAATCCTCCAATAATTGTACATACGTGTTTTTGGAATTATTGTAAGCTCAAAAGCTGCTATAAATATTCATACGATCTTCAACGTTTTAATGCCAAAATCACAATTACGTTTTAACGAAGAACTTTTTTACTACTATTTCGATTAAGTTTCCATTTTCATAGTTTTTTATATTTAAGGGTGGCATTTTTTCATTAGAAATCAATGGTGTGCAGACACATTTTTATTCCTTGCGATCTTTAAAATCAGTGGCTCTAGTGCCAAAATTAAAAAATTCGTTAATTGCAAATATTGAACTTAGATACTGGTGAACGTGCTATATGGACAAATTATGTTCCACTTATGGACGTCCGAACCGTCCATGTGCGTACGTATACTGGACGTCCTTGTGTTCCTTGGGAATATAGTCCAGTCCTCTTCTATGTCTTATATTGAGACTGTTATAGTTTTTCCAGGATAGCTCTATAGAACCTTCCATGGTTGCTCATTTTTACTGGTTTTTATGAATATAGAAATCACGATGGAAATGTACGTTGTAGTCTAAACTAATATCCAAAGTTACGTTTCAAATATTTTAAAAATATTCAATAAGTTTGAAGAATAGATTTGAATTCTTTACGTGAAAATGAAGACAGAGATAGATTTAGTCTTCAACAGATAAACGAAGTCGGGTCAGGTTTATAACAACGAAGTTAAAATTCGAAACCTTAATTTATTTTTGTTTATCAGTCTGTCCATGGGTTCATTATCTGTCAGTATACATAATCTTGAACTGACCTCCGTAACAACGGAAATGTTTTCAAAATTTCAAAACAAAAGAAACTCTTTTTGTCAAAATTTTTCCGAATCTCCACGCTTAGGTATGGCAAGAAATATAATTAATTTGCAAGCTTATTTTATTTCTGTCTATTAGTCTGTCCATGGGTCCATCATCTCTGTCTGTATACATAATCTCGAACTGACCTCTCTAACATACTTTCAAAATCTTTTACCCTAATTATAAATCACCCTGTATATCGATATATCTAAACTTGAATATTTCGATACTTGCACGAAAATCTAATTGGTTGTTCAAAGCACTGGCTTCAGGCTTCAGGATCCTTCAATGAAATTGTTAGAGAAGAAAAAAAATAAGAAATATGGCAGCATTCGGAATCCAACTTAGGCATTTTTTCAAAATTTCAAAACAAAAGAAACTCTTTTTGTCAAAATTTTTCAGAATCTTGACGTTTAGGTATCGCGAAAAGTATAATTTGCAAGCTTATTTTATTTCCATCTACCAGTCTGTCCATGGGTCCATCATCTGCCTGCACCCACAACCTCAAACTGACCTCCCTAACATACTTTCAAAATCTTTTACACTAGTTATAAATCACCCTGTATATCGATATATCTAAACTTGAATATTTCGATATTTACACGAAAATCTAATTGGCTGCTCAAACCACTGGCTTAAGGCTTCAGGATCCTTTAATGAAATTGTTAGAGAAGAAAAAAAATAAGAAATATGGCAGCATTCGGAATCCAACTTAGACATTTTTTCAAAATTTCAAAACAAAAGAAACTCTTTTTGTCAAAATTTTTCCGAATCTTCACACTTAGGTATGGCGAGAAATATAATTTGCATGAGTCCATCATCTCTGTCTGTATACATAATCTCGAACTGACCTCTCTAACATACTTTCAAAATCTTTTACCCTAATTATAAATCACCCTGTATATCGATATATCTAAACTTGAATATTTCGATACTTGCACGAAAATCTAATTGGTTGTTCAAAGCACTGGCTTCAGGCTTCTGAATCCTTCAATGAAATTGTTAGAGAAGAAAAAAAATAAGAAATATGGCAGCATTCGGAATCCAACTTAGGCATTTTTTCAAAATTTCAAAACAAAAGAAACTCTTTTTGTCAAAATTTTTCGGAATTTTCACGCTTAAATATGGCGAGAAATATAATTTCAAAACTTATTTTATTTTTGTCTACCAGTCTGTCCATGGGTCCATCATCTGTCTGCATACATAATCTCGAACTAACCTCTCTAACATACTGTCAAAATCTTTTACACTAGTTATAAATCACCTTGTATATCGATTTATCTAAACTTGAATATTTCGATATTTGTAATATAAATTTTCTCAGCTAAAGCTTTTTTCAATTCCGCACAACCCTCAATTTATACATATTATATGAATCGTTGTCATAACTCCCCCTAAAGATATAATAACGTGGTTAAAGGAATTATACGATAACCGAGTATAAAAGAAATCTTGGCTTAAGCGAAAACTAAGTCCCTTCCAATGGACCAAATTAATTTTCTTCTTAATAATTTAAAAATTCAAAAAATTGTTATTTGTTCAGCGTCACGCAATACGTTAAGTGGTTGTCATCCCCATATCATTCAAAATACCCCAGTGGCTCTTGTTTACATGCAGTGGATCACAATCTCTTTATAAATATTCTATTTTACTTGTTTATTGTTAAAGAAAATTGGTACAGGACGAAAAAAATTTTGAATTTTTAATAATTTAATTTAAAAATAAATTTTTGCGCTCGACATCTAGGGTTCTGCATATTTATTTTATGTCCAAACAAAATCTTAATATACAAGTTCCTTTTTTCTTTTTATGTAAAAACTATGCTAATTTGGACTTTTTGTAGGCTCGTTTGAAATAATTTTTAAAAATTTTCCTTTATATGATGGCTCTCTATTAGCGAAATAAAATATATAAATCAAAAGGACAAGGAGTTTTTGTATCACGTTTCTCTTTTCTTTCTCTTTTTTTATTATCAGGAATGGTAATAGTATTGGTTTTCAAAGAGAATTTATTATGAATCGTTAAGAAGAATTTTGTTCTTATATCATTAATGGCTTGAAATCTAAGAAAATACATTGTTTCGAAAAGAAGGAATAATTATTATTATTTTACAGTACTTTTTGTTGAGCAATTTAAATAATACGAGGGGTAAATGATAAATATGTGCGTATCCCGTTGAATTATTGAAGCATTTATGTAATATTAGTAATAAATAATAAATAATTATGTAGTAATACTACATAACAAAATCAAGGATAGCATGCAGGATCTCGTGGGAGTCTGATTTACAGGTCTGGTGGAATTTATTATTTACCCATGCATCCTCCCCCGAGGAGTAATTACTCTGTATTTTAATAAAACAAATCAAATTATTCACCGAATAGCAGTTTTAATAATTTTACTACAAAGTGAATGTTTACTATGTTGAGAATATCATCGTTTAGCGTCATTCTTGTATAAAAATCGAAAAATACCGATTCAGAGAGAATCCTGCAAGCTGCAGTTTGACTTATATTGGAAAAGTCTTTAAAATAGCTTACTCAGTTTACTCTTGGGATTTGGATCAATCTATAATATTGCTATTAAGGAAATCTTTTGATAGTTCTTGTCAGGTTTAAGTTGTTACCTACTTGTGGTTTGTATAAACTAGCAGCAATTTATGCCGATGACCGAACCTCTCGATCGCACAGTGCACAGTGGGACAAATGCATGATTTAAGTGGGCACAACTATCAGGTTTCTTAATTCTGATTATTTTTACTTCAGAATGGTTGTAAAACCCGGGAAAGATAAGAACTTACACGAGCAGACAGCATTTTAAAATCGGTTCAAAAGCGTCGCAGTTATTCAAAAATTTAAATTGAAATCTTTACAAATGTAACTCCCGTTCATGCGAAGGTTAAAAATTTCGAAAATTAGCAGAAATAGCGATATTGTCAATTTATACAAGGTGTTATAAATGATTTGGTCTAACTTCAAGGACACGTAACTATCCCTCGGTTTTAATTTTTAATTTTCGCTAAAATGAGAATAGCAAAAGTTAGTTTTCTTAAATATTCAGAAAGTCTTTTAGAAAAATTTTCCTTAGAATAAACAAATCTCCTAATTGTTATTTATAATATTATCTTAATACTCCACCAAAAAGGATGCTAAAAAATTGTGGTAACTAAAGGAAAACTTCGAGCTATATTTAAATATTTAAAAACAAGAAGCTACCCTCTCAAATATCTTAAGTTTTATACGCACATTTCTTTTATTCAGAATGCATAAACAATTTATATTTTTTATTCCTTGTCCTATTAATAAAAAGCCTAAAGTGTGTTTGAAAGGAAAAACAAAAAGTGCTAGAAAAAATTGTTTTTTCGTTACACTTTTTATTTTATATACGATTTAAAGCTTTCAGTTTGAAAAAACCCGTTCAATATATCTAATTTAACTTCAACACAATTTAAAATTGGTTATTTAAAAAAGATACATTTGTAACAAATTTGAAAAAGCTCTTTGGGAAATTAAAATATAATTTCAGTTTGTGGTTTAACCGACAAAAAACAAACATACAACTTCATCCCTTTATAACTCACATTACATTATATAACTTTTCATTTCATCGCTGTTTTTTTTTGTTATTTTTTTTGTATAGATTTACATTAATCTTAAAAATTAACTCTTTTAAATTTATTTTCTTTACCATATTATACATAAAAATTGAAAACTCCTTTACACATACTTCTTAAAAGCTTTGTGTGAATTTCTTTTCCAAGGGAAATTTTTTTGAGAGCTTTAATATCGTTTGTGATAAACTGCAAGTAGCAACATAAAGTCGATATGTATTATTAACTAGCGGTATTTTATAAAATGTCACAAAAATAGTACGTTGGATGGTTATTATTACAAGTTTGACAACATTAAAGTCGAACTAAAAATATAAATTGTTAAAATTTCCGTTAGAGCGAACTTGTCATTTACTAATCATTGCAAAAAGTGACAGTATCTACCGAACAAATTTCCACCTCTAAGCGTGAGCTGAGATCCTTAAATACCAACATACTCTTGGTGATACACTATTGAAAACTTCATCAATTAACGATTTTTGCGGGTGAATATCTCAAAAACTATAAGGAATAGAGAAAACATAAATAGAAACAATCTTGTAGAAAATTTAACAAGCAATAATTTTTCCCTAGCATCTATCGTTTTCGAGATATAAGCGAAAACCCCAAAACGAGACGTTTCTACCCCCTCACTCCCTTAACCATATATCTAGGACTTTTTTACTTCCTAACTACGCATTACTAAAGTAAAAATTCCACTCTCTTCCGTGTCCTCTATAACCCCTTCCTTGACTAGACTACTCTCCACGTTATACATTTTCCATACAAATTACAACAAGTTGTTGGATAACTGTAAAATTTTTACAACTTTAACACCCAAACCAATATATCTTTTCGTTTTATATGTGCGCAACCCCAAAAGTCCACTTAAGTTGGCAAAAAGCAATGATGAAAATTGTGAGTGAAAGAATAATGGATCAATTACTTTTTTTGAATGGTTTCGTTAAATTTATAAGGTCGATCGTAAATACGTAAGAAATAAATTAGCCGGAATGTTTTACAAAAAAAAATTGGACACGAGAAAATATTCAAAAATAAAGCTTTTGTATAAAAAAGTGCTTCCAAAAACCATCAACTGTAAGAAACAATTTATAAAACTACTTACTAATGTTAAAACAAAATGAAATGAAAAGAGCTGAAATTGATAAAGTAAAGAAATCGAAATAAATTGCTTACCCTGAAAGAGATTACAGACAAAAAGGTGCAAAGTTTGCGATAAGGGTTTTCTCGTATTGTGTAGAAAATTACACTACACTAGCGAAAAAGAGCATCAATAATCTTTAGTTAGGTGAAAAACTAGTTATTTATTTGCTCTAACCATTTATTGCATTACGAAACAGACTACGAAAAAGGTTGTCGCTTGATTTCTTTATTATACAGGACGTTTTACAAATAATTCAACTTTTTCTAAGCGTGGCTGTTGAATTTCAAAAATTATGGAGACCGGCGATAAATTTCTTTTAGAAAACAAAAGACGTCGCTTTCTTTGAGTTGCAAAACGGTTAATGCTATTTTTACATGATGTATTACATACCGCTCTCTTGTTTATGTTTTTATTTTTACATCTTGTTGTTGCTCTGCACCGTGCAGCAACGTGGCATAAACATATTGAATTTTTAACACTTGAAATGAAAATGTAAATTACTTACTTTTCAATTCAGGAATTTGGGAACTCGCAACCCTCTTGGATTTTAATAAAATATATTAAAAGTATTAGTAGGCGTAACACCCTAAACCGATTAATCCCAAGTCGGTTTCAAAAATTGTTTTGTTAGAGTTTTGAGCAATTTAAAATTGTAATATAAAATTTGACACCGAAATCAAAACGGCTCAAGCCATCAAAAAGGCACTTGACATCTCTTATTACTTTAAGAGATAACAATACGTATTACAGGCCAATGAGAAAGACATTGCAGTCTGACCAGGGGGGGATTTGTAAAATTTGGGCCCCTAGGCTAACTCCAGTTTTGGGCCCTTACTATTGTTATTATTATCTTTAATGGTAATTAAATAATAAAATTATTTTCATGAGTCACTGTATCAAAATTTTGTTTTCAAGTTTTGTTACTTGTACCATTGTAACAGCTCATTTTTGTGCGGCCCCTTTGGGCTTGCGGCCCTAGGCTACAGCCTAGGTTAGCCTAGTGGTAAATCCCCCCCTGAGTCTGACTTGGCTACCTCTGACAAACTAGGAAATGTCATTTATTTCTTTGAAATGAACTTTGTCTTTAGCTGCTGACTATGGTCTTGTGGAATGATGGTATTAAATTATTTTAAACTAATAAAGGACGTAAAGTCGTCCACGGCTACGGTCCAGGACCGGGATACCTGGGACTCCTCTGTAACAAACTATTTAGAAATTGGTAGGAAAAAGGTAAAGAGTAAAGAATAGTTACAGGATACCAGCCCTGTATTTATAAATAAACTTACCCTTTACTACTAATAAAGTAGGTAATTAGTAAATCAACACCTGAAGAGCGATGCTTTATTGTGAAACCCTGACTACAAAAAACTCTAAAATGAGAGCCCGGTTCATATAAACATTTTGAAGTGATTCTCAAAAATCATGACTGTGTTACCTACTCGTCGAAGATCTTTTTTGTAATACTTTATTAGGGTATTCTAAAATACGAGTATTGAGCCGAAAAGATCATATTTTTTTTCAAACTTATAAAATTAAACCGGTGGTAGAAGGCTTAAGATAATAAAAAAAATTGATAAAATAGGGTGACTATACAAACACTTTGTTATAATATAAAGATCCGGAAGGAGGGTTAGTAGAGCAAATGCGACGGAAACGACATTTTGGAAAACTAGGGATGACTCAACCATTTCGTCGAGTTTACATTATCATTGGCTGTCACGATCTTTCCTTTAAAATGGTAGTATAAGCAACCATTTCTATTGGAGAAATTGACCGAAAATCATACATTTAAGTCATTGCGATCCATATTATTAGCTAAAGAGCTCTTTCCTGGTAAAGTAGGGGGTAGGTATTTCTCTATTCAATGATACAAACATATTATACAACTCATAGTGAAAGTTAAAACTTGAATGGTTTGCAATTTCAATTATGATTTTTTTAAATTTACAGTTTATTATAGGTACCTGTCCCCCCAAGACATTAACATCGTATTTTTATAATTATCGGAAGAAAGGCCCAGCTCTCTTCATCTGGGGTTCTCCAGAATAGACAGTTAAAATCATAATTATCCCTTCGTCGATTTTTCTAACGCCACGAATAATTAATCAACTATAGGTATTTACACTAAAAAGGAAGGTTGTATGGCTATTCACAAGTGTCGTGATTAGCCAAAAACCCTGGATAATAAAAATATTGATAAGCAGATTAGAAACCAGCCAAAAAATCACTATTTCGTTTTCATTTTAAAGAGAGCACAAAATAATCAGGAGAGAATATCACGGCCAGATTAATTTGAAGAAAGTCAATCTTAATAGGGGTAGGTATAATCAAAAAATAATACTAGGGCGCTTTGGTAAATTTTAAATCAGGGTAGAATATCAGCGCCGTAAAAAGAGGCATCAGGCCTTAAAATGAGGCAAGAAGATCAGGGTCGGATTAATTTAAAGAGGGTCATTCCTAATAGGAATAGAATCGGGCAAGAGTAAAAAGATCAGGGCCGGATTAAGGATTGAGGATTAAGGATTACTCCATAGAGTAATTAGCAACTTATTGATGCCACTTAGCAATTTATTGATGAGAAATAGAGAAAACAGCATTCTCAATTTTACTTTTTATTATCTACAATCTTTAAACCTTTTTTCGAAACTTAATATCTAAAATTGTTAAATTCCAAAACCACTTCAACCTTAGCCTTTAACAATTTTTTTTAAATTTGACACTAGAGCCCATGATTTTTAAAATCTTAGGGAATAAGAATGTGTCTGAACACCACTACTTATTTGTAATGGAAAAAATGCCACCCTTAATTTAAATATAGACAATCTTAATAGAGATAGAATCAGGAACGAATACCGGGCTCTTGATAAGGATTAAATCAGGATAGAATATCAAGGCAGCACACCTTAAGAAAGAAAAATAATTTTTTTAACAGACAGATTTCATCGGTGTGTGATGTAGTTGTAGAATGTGTGGTTACATACATCACGAAAATTTCATTAAAATTAAATTGTTGGAAACAAATCACGACTGAATTGATATGGAATGACTCGCATCTCTTGTAATTGTAATTAATTACAATAATTAGCCTCGAATTATAACTGTAATTTTATAGAGAAAATGCATTACTTTTAAAACAATTTAATATGCATACTACGAAGATTCTTATTAGAACTTCCTTGGAAAACTAACTTCATTCAATAATTATAGAAGAAATTTAATTACATTCATTATAAAGTTTTTTTAATTATTTCACGTTAAGATTTTTTTTTATTTTGAATTTTTAATTATTTTTCACAAACTCAATATGAAAAAAGTTTGCCTTATTAAAAACAGATATAATTAGTATGAAAAGAATTATCATTTTAGTGCTTTTAATTTTGTGTTTATTCAAAAATCCAAAAGAAGGAAAACATTAAATAAAAATCGCAAATTAAAATTACTCAACGATTTCAACAATATTAATTAAGAACAATAATTGGCCATTAAAATGTTTGAAGAAGAAATAATAACATCAAAATACTCGATTTATTTTCTTTTTAGTTTTACATCCCCATCTAGCACCTATACAGTATACAGGGTGACCAAACGCTCACCACTTCAAATTTTAAGCAATTTCAAGTTTCTTTGAAATAACTTGGAAACTTGGCATTACTGTATAATGTTTTTAACGGAATTAGAGTAGTCAATTAATAATCATGTAATAATCATTTTTACCCAAATTTTAACCAACCCAAGTCACCTATACATGGTAGTGATATACTGACCAGTGACCAGGGCTGGGCAGTCTGAAAATACATGTATTTGAAATACAGTATTTGAAATACATTTGTATTTTGTATTTTGTATTTTCAATATTTTTTTAAAAGTATTTTGTATTTTGTATTTGAAATACAAAATATTTTAAAATTTTGTATTTCAAATACATTTCAGTTTTTGTATTTTGTTTCACATCTAAATTTACATCAATAACTTGAGTAATAAAAATTAATAAAATGAAATATAGCGATCACTAATAAAAATTAAAAACAATATTAATAAAAAATTTAAAAGTGAAGTTAATGCGTTTTTCTACAATTTCGTGGCAATTTCGGGTATTTACCGGCACCGGCTGTTGTGTACAGTTGCGCAATAAGAGTAATTCTAGATTTTATTTATATTGGTAATAGTGTAACCTCAGAACCGTCAACTGCAAGCTTTAATTTAAATATAAATAAACCAGTCGTAAGCACAGGTAATAATTAATGAGGTAATTAATTATTAATTCTAATAAAAATTATATATACATTTTACAGTATAAAACGTAGGAGTGATGAGTGATGAAAATAGTAACACACTGATTCCCGCCATTCCTGTCATTTTAGACGGAAAATTTTTTACCATTACAAAAACGGAGGAAGATGGGAATAAAATTAAAGCGCAATGCTTAACGTGTGTAGATAAAGTAACTACAATTAGTGGTAGCCTTAAAGCCACCACAAATTTCAAATTGCACTTAAAGGTAATGTAAATAAGTGCGTAATTCTAATTACGTATACCAATTTTAATTTTTACTTAATTTTTAATTAAATTTTAGCGTAAACATCCAGCGTTGCTGGAAGAGTTCAGTAAATACAAAAACGAAAAAATTAACTTAAAAGGAAAGCGAAAACTACCAGCAAGCACAGGAAATTGTGAAGGATCTAGTTTGAAGCAAATGAAACTGTTCGATCCAAAATTTCATAAGATAGCTACTCAAAAACAGCTAGAGAAAAATATCATTCGATACATCGTTTGTAGTATGAAACCATTATCTACGGTCGATGATCCAAATTTTGTTAAAATTATAACTGGTAAATTTCTTTATTATTCTCTTAATGTTGTCATTTAATTTCTTTGAATTTTTTCAGATATTAATTCAGAATTATCTGTTATGTCTAGACGTAAGCTTGGTCGAAAAATTGATGAAGATTATGGCCGTGTAATTGAAAAATTAAAGGAAAGTTTTCATAGTGTTGACTATGTATCTACTACAGCTGACATTTGGTCAACGAAACATAAAAGTTTTATGGGAGTAACAGCTCACTGGGTAAATTTTATTTAAAAACTTCCATTTGCTATTGAATTTTAATTTTACTAACACTCGTCTTTTTTAAACCCAGATAAACAAAGAACTGATTCGCTGCAGCTGCGTTTTAGACTGTCGTAGATTCAAAGGTGCTCATACTTATGATAAAATAGCCGAATTGCTATACGATATTACTTCAGAATATGGACTAAAATATGAACAACTAGTATCAACAATAACTGATAATGGCTCAAACTTTGTTAAAGCATTTGCTGAATTTGGAGTTCCAATAAATTTTTATTCTGAGACTGATAGTGATAGTAACACAGCAACAGCAACGCAAGGTATAAAAAAAATACATAATGATGAAACACCTAAGTAACTTTAATTTTAGGTGGTATGAGCGTTGATGATATATCTGAAACTGATACCTGGCAGTTTGAAACAATATGTATTAATGACCAATCTGATCAAGATTTAGCTCTTAGTTCTGTTATCTTGCCCAACCATTTGAGATGTGCGAGTCATACGCTCAATCTTTTGGCAACAACTGATTTTCAAAATGCGATTAAAGGCTCTGCTGTAGCTAGAATACATCACCCCGCATTTGCTAAGTGCACTGGAATATGGAATGCATCTCGAAGGCCCAAATCATCTGAAATGATCACAGATTTGTTAGGCTGTAGTCTGACGTATCCATGCCCTACACGCTGGAATTCATTATTTGATGCTACAGAGCAACTTCTTAAGTTTAAAGAAAAGTTGAATGAAGTTAATTCTAAACTAGGTTTTGGTGCCTTTAAAGAGGTAGAAATAGAGTACTTAATAGAATTTTGTACATTAATGAAGCCAATCGCATTGGCACTAGACTTTCTACAAAGAGAACAAAATTGTTTTTACGGACAATTATTACCCACACTGTTCTCCTTGCAACATCGCTTGCAAAAATTGCAATCAAAAACCCTTCGGCATTCAGGATTTTTATTGAATAGTTTATTAAATAGTCTAAATAAAAGATTTCAAATTTTTTTTGGATTATCTGCTGAAGCTAATGAAGCCATTTTGGCGACGTGTTTTCATCCTATGTTTAAATTAAGATGGATTCCTGAAAATCTTGAATCTGAACGAAAAAGAATTCAAGATTTATGTATTAATTCTATGGACATTTTAAATCTACCCGGAACCATTGAAACCAAAAGTGACACATCAGAAACGGAAGAAGAATTTTTAGTTTTTTCACCTACAACGGAGAAGAAAGAATACAGTCAAAAAGAGTTAGAACTAGCATCCTATTTTAGCGATAAAGCTAAATCTATTAGTTCTCTTAATAACTATCCAAATATAAAGAAATTATTCATAAGATATAATACTAGCTTGTGCTCTTCAGCAGCTGTGGAACGGCTGTTTTCTTATGCAGGTAATAATATAGCTATATCAACTCTTCAATATGACTACTAACAGTACTAACTACAAACTGTTAATTAAAGATTACTAATAACTACTGGTATTATGACTTCTAATAATCTTTTTATAGAAAAAATAGGTTATTTAGTTTTGTTTACAGGTTTCATAAACTCCCCAACACGTGGGTCTCTTAGTGATGGATCATTGCGAAAACTTGTATTTTTAAAAGGAAACCAAGATTTTGTCTAAGAATAATATTTTGTATTTGAAATACAGTATTTTGTATTTGAAATACAGTATTTTGTATTTTGTATTTTTGTAGAGAATAAAAAAGTATTTTGTATTTTGTATTTCAAATACTCGACTTAGAGTATTTTGTATTTTGTATTTGAAATACACGAATTGATGTATTTTGCCCAGCCCTGCCAGTGACTATCCTGTAGAGAAGACATTATCTCGTATATATAATACATAAAAGTTATTGAAACTACATATTAGTAGAAATAACAGCAACATGTAAATATTTTTAATTAATTGTTAATGGGAGTTTGCTTTAAATGTAACATTTTAAAAAAGCTACAGTTAAAATAAAATTGCTTTTACAAAATTTATTTCCAATTTAATGCTTCGCTACAACTTTGCTTGTACAAATCAATAAAAGATTGATATTTCAAATATTTAACAGTTGGACGTGTACAAATAGATTTGCTTTTTAATTACTTTATTTGATGAAGATTATTGAATAATGTAAGGGGAGGATTCGCGGTCTTGAATATGTAATTTGAAAATTTTCAATTTATGTTTCGTTCTCAGCGAGATGAAAAACTCTAAAAGTGGTTTATTTATACATTTATAAACCCATACAGATTTCTCACAAGAGCGCTAATTAATCTATCAGATCTAAAGTCTGCACCACACACACAAGGCTTGCCTTCCGGTTGTTTGCACAAACCGGAGCGTCTGGACATCGTTATGGCTACGGTTTGGCCTGTGCAGACAGGTCTGTAACCCTGTGTGTGTGGCGTGGTCCAACATGATTTTATTTAAATTTTCTCGATATACCTAGGTACAAACAAAAAGCAAAAAAGACTGAAGCCATTGTTACACGCACAGACTTGCCTTCGGACATTCGGACATTGTTCAGGCGGCCTGTGCGTGTGGCGCGGCCTTTACGCTTGTAAAATGCGAATTCTATAATTTCGTTTGCTCTACATCGTATCTTATTGGTTAAAATAAAATTAATTTAATTCGAAATCAATATTTTTGAAAAATTATCGAATTTGAATCCAATTTGTATCGTGTAATAAAATAAACACGCTACTTTTGCTAATCCCTCATACATATGTTTTACTAATTGCAAAACCAATTAACTTAAATTTTTTATTTAGCTCATTTAAATTTTATTTTATCAGAATAAATGTAATTGAATTTGTCAATGATTCAAAAGGACGATTTAAATTTTTTAATTAACGCTATTGTAAATCAATATGGAAATGGATATGTCAAAAAACGTTTCATTACATTAGTTTTAAACTAAAGATTTAGTGGATTGCGAACGATCAAGTAAATCATTTGTGGGAACATGAAATGATTGACTTGGGTTTTCCAGTTGTTTGTGCGTCTGCTTGATTCTTTAGGTTTGTTTAGACCTTTTGTCTATTTTTAAGAATAATAAAATTTTCAGTTTATTGGGAGAGTTTCTGGTAAATAGTTATTGCGTTACTAATAAAGATGAATTTTCATTTATCCATTTAAATTATTGTTTAGGAATTTTAGGCATCTAGCTATTCCAATCTCTTGGGTGCCGAGCAAAATGACTAAACTTCACATGTATTAACATAAGATTGGGATGAGTCAAAGACAAGAATAAAGAAAATTTTTTCGCGAGTCAAGCCAAGAAAAAAGTCACAATAGAAACATTTTAGTAAAAAGTATTTAGGTATATTGACTATTTTACCTCTCTGCTTGAGGTTGAAGTCGACAATGCAAAGCTAGAGCGTCTTGACAATAAGCACCAGTAAGCGCCTATCAAGGTGTGAAATTTAAAAATCGCAACGCGAACTGTAAACTTCCATGTAACCTGAACGAACGTAGCTGAAAATATTCAGAACAAATTTTTGGGTAAATTAGAATTTTACTGTGAAAACAGATCAGCATGAATTCAATAGGTTAGCTTAACCCATTAACGCCCAAGAACAAAATTTCAAACTTCTGCATTTAAAAAAAATTAAAAAGCTAAAAGTTGCAAATAGCCAGCAAAAACACAATGTTTCTGATCTCATATGAGATCGTTGGGCGTTAAGGGGTTAAGACTACCTACCTGTATTTGAGAAAATTGCACTAAAAATTGCAAGCAACCGTTTGAACTAATCGAATAAAGTTAATTATTTTTAAGTGGCACATAAAATTTTAAGTTACATTTTAACAATCGGGGGTTACTCACAAAATTAAGTTTAAATTTACCCTCTCCATTACATAAATGAAGTAACGTTGTGTTGAGTATCCATAAGCTTTTTACTACAGTTTTTTCGTTATGTTTTAGGGCTTAAGTAAGCTTTAAGCGAAGATAATTTACTGTATCGCATACATTTTTTCTTTAGAGGAAAAAAAACTAAGACGAAACATATTGTAAATTGTATTTGGAAAAAAAAGCAGTTAAAAAAGTTTAATTATAAAAGTTTAGTTTAATTGGGGTTAATTTGTTACATTGTAAGCAAATCTGTTTCTATAGGTAAATGCTAAAGGTAAATTAAACAATAATTAAAATCTAATTCCCTTTTTAACATTCATTGAATTTAAATTTATGTGATTTTTTTATTATCTTACCTTAGGTTTTTTGAGACAGTAAATGATCAAATAAATTATTGTTACAGTAAAATCTGCAGAAAAACATCGAGCAAGCAGAATAAAACTCAATATTAGATTGTTATATTGAGAATAAAGGCGTTTTGATCTGGGCCTAGCAAGAATCATTCTCTATTTTCTTCAATAGTCGTGAATGGATTTCGGAGAGAACCGAGGGTTTGATAGGAGAAATTTAAGCTCAGGCGTATACGGTTAGGCTGATTCTGGGTTTAATGGTGTCAAGAACCTATTTTGGCAAAAGATTATTTTAAGATTAAGTATTAAAAAAAAAGTTGTTTCTGGATAATTTAAAGATTATCCCCTGAGCTAAAGAGCACATTTTTTTAACTGTTGGGCCAATATTTTTTTTAATTTTAGAAACTCGATAGTGCCCTTATAAAGCTTTACTGGATAGAGATACGTTTAGTTAAATTGCCCTATTTTCATTTCAGATATACCTCTAAAAGAGTCCACTTTTTGCGAAGTATTGTATGCAAGCGTTGAAAAATTGTAATCTGTAAAAACCAATAAAACCTCATTTTAGAGGACTTACCTTTAGTTCGAATATTTGAGATGTGACCTTCCTACAACAAATAGAAAACGTATCGTTAACAATTAATTTTACTTTTAATTAATTTTTACGTTTAAAACTGCACGTAGGTGTATTAATTTACACCAAGTCCAAGGTCAACACATTCATGAAATTTAAAAACAACTGAAAAATATATGCAAATTTTACGTTAAAGCCACCCCAAATGTTTATCAATAAATAAAATTTTTTATCTGAACCAACAGGTAACATGCAACACGAGCATAATGAATGAAACGTCGTCTGTACTATTTGTCAAATTTCAAACGAATTAGTAATTAAATTCTTATACAGGGTGGACAAAGTAGAAGTTTTCATCTCAATTATTTTGATGAATTATTAATCTACACCTTTCCAAGACACGTCAATTTTGTATTGATGGGAACATAAGGAATATATTATACAAGTATACTAAATTCTTTCCGACACCATTTAACACTCTTTCAAAACCCGTCAACAGTATGAGATACTATATTTGTTGGATTAGGCAAGTCCTCTGGGCAATTGACTCCTAACAGAACTCATATACTGTTTTGAAATGTACCTGCTACCTATCCTTAAACCTAATAGGTCACATTATTAAATCGCATTAATTAAAGCCATTTGGGAGCGTTTACTATCATTTTAAATCGTTTTACGGTAAAGCGATTTAGTTAAAACCGGCTTAGAGAATGCATGTAAACGTAGTAATTGAGTACTCAACGGATCAGCGATGCCGTAGTTCTAAGATGGGGATTGAGGAGGTAAAAGAAGAAGGAGTATTCCAAGAAGAGATGAGTAAGGTAACTCTCGAAAGTCGGAAAAAACAAAACTTTGTTGATCACACGGCGATGACTTGATAATCCTCAGCCCATCTCTTAATTCAAAAACTTAAGAAGAGTAATTCTGCTCTTTTCAAATATCTCCATATTATCACTACTTTTACTACTACTATGAGTGCGTTCCACTAAGCGACCGCAACGATTGCAACGCCCCCAAACTCGTTCCACTTGACGCCGCAGTCGTTGCGGTCGCGGGCGTTTACGTCATAGATGACGTCATTGATAACGACCAAAAGACGTTCATTTCGCCAAAATTGTGTGGGTCTGTGTGAGCGTTTACGTAAGCGTGTGCACATTGAAACATATTTTGATAAAACGTCACAATTTCAAAAATTTTGATAAGTTGTGTCGACGGATTTATAATATGCAAATTAAACTAGCCCCACAGCACAGAAATGGAAAGTGTTGATGTGGAGGAGATGAAGAAGGAAGATGAAAGGAAGTTAGCACTCTTAAAGGAGTACTGTGCTTCATTCTTGTATTGGTTTGTATGTAACGGCCCACAACATCTCCATAAACTTATATACGAGGGCGAAGGTTTCGCTTTTTTCTGTTCCCTAACGCTAACGTCCAATCGACATCCGATTCTAATGAGCTATCGCTCTCGGACACACATCTTCTTCTAATTAACGTACTAATAACCGCTGTCATTGACATATTGGTGGCGACCATGTTTTGTTCAAAACGCGTTCCACTAGCGAATGCGCCCACAACGTTTACTAGCTAGTGGAACAGGAAATTGGGCGGTCGTGAGCGCGGTCGTTGCGGTCGCTTAGTGGAACGCACTCTAAGTTTATTTCAGTTTGCTTCACTCAAAGATCACAAAAAGCAGGGGTTGATGAGATTAGATCTTCAACTAACTCAGTTGAGCTTATTTTCGTCAAAATCCTCCCAAAGAGATCTAACCTAGAAGTCAAAATAATTCAACTATCGATTCCAATCTAATTAATAAACAAGGTTCATTGCCATTCTTAGAGACGAAAATTTAAATTATTCATGATCGCCAATGAGGATGGTCAAGAAAATAAATAAATATCAGTCGACTTGGAACTGTCGTAATTAGACTACAACCGTTGGAAAAATCGTACACGAAAATCCAGTTGTTGTGGTAGAGCTTAAAAGCTCTTGCAGTTATAAACCTTTCAATATGGCGAGAAATATTTGCTGAAGCTATTCCTTGAGAATAATACAAAGGGTAGAAACACGCAATCGAACAATTGGATAACATTGACTATTTTCTGGCTTTATAGTCAAAGACTGCAATATTTCATAATTTTTTAAGGAGGTTACTTAATTAACTGCTTGAAAAAATAATTAATTTTTCAATTTAGACACTTATTTCAAATAACAAAGTTACCTCAAAATTTTAATTTTAACAAACTTCCTACAGAAAAGCTAATTTCAATTAATCTCTTATAATATAAAATTTAAATAATTAACTTATCCCTGTAACAAAATTTAAATTTAAAGATTTAAACGGAGCTTACTTAGTTGGACATAGTGATTAATTTCATTACGTAGTAACTTTCTTGTGGTATTTTTACTTCTTGTGGAGAGTTAGGGTTAAGGGTTATAGACCTGTTGTTTCTAAGTTCATAATTAAAGCGATTAGTCGAATTTACGAGAGAAGAATGGTTGATGTCTGTTTATTTTATTTTCTACTCGTTTTCTGCTTGAAGGAATTCGAAATTGGAAAATTTAGAACTTGGAATTGTACGTTAATTAAAAAACAGAAACAAATAATGTATAAACTTTTTTTTCTATTTCTTTAAGTCTTTATTGTACAAATTTGTTATGATTGTTTTCATCAATTAATTGCTCCGAGTGTAACTTTCAATTAATTATAATAATTATTCAATTGCTTGGAGCTTAAATTTCTTTAGTGCTCCAGTAGATGTGTTTGTTACACAAATTATTATTATTGTAATGTAAAACAAGTATACGCGAATTACGCAGTTTCTAAGCTTTGGAATAGAGTGTTGGAATAATTGCAAATAAAGTGCTTTTCTAAATTATTTACCTCTATTTTGCATTTATTGTAATTACATTTGAATATAAATAAAATAATAAATACTAAAATTACTTTTAAAATTGACTTTAGAGGTAAGCGTTGTTTAATTGCTACGACGAATTATTAAATTTTAACTTTAAAGTAATTGTGTAAATTCAACTAATAATAATGATGATGATGATAATGATAATAATTATAACGGTAGGTACCTACCATAACCATTTACTACGTACACACCATTTAGGATATGTTATAAACTTAAATCAAGCACAAATTATTTTGTTTTACACATCGTTTATTACACTGTCACAAGTTCTACGTTATAGTGCTCATTAACTATTTCATTAGGTAAATAATAGTTCAATTATAACACTATTAGGGGTGCCATTTGATTTAGAGTTTAGTACATCAAAAAAGTTTTTATTTTTGTTAAAGTGAAACCTTATTTTTAAATTTTAGACAAAAATAATTAATAATTACATGTTCCATTTAAATTAAGAAAGTTGTTTTTATTTCCGGTTAAACCGGAAGTCAACATATGAAGTGTTTGGTATCATGTAACAGCTAATTGTATAAGCTATAAAAATATTTAAAAATAAACAGGTCTTTCTAATTTTTTTTAATATTTTTGCATATCCGGTTTAACCGGAAGTGTCTTGTTAGCCGAAAATAGTGTCGAATAATAGATATTTATGGGATTGATACATTTACCAATTTTCAAGTTTTTATTTTTATTAAAAGAGAAATAACAGATTATAAAAAATTTGACATTAAAAATGTCAAATTTTTAGTGTAATGCGGGCCATTCACGTTCGCACTTGCCTTGAGACAGGCTTGCAGACCAACGGTGTGTGCGCAAATGTGAAGTGATACTCTTCTACACACGATTCAGGTAAATACGCAAGTATCATTTCACATTTGCGCGCACACACTGTTGGCCTGCAGGCCTACCTTAAGGCAAGTGCGAACGTGAATGGCCAGCATAAAAAATTCTGTGTAACTCTGATTGGTTCACGTGTCTAAAATCTCGCAATTTGATTGATTAAAAATATGTATAAGTTTAATTAACCAACAAAAATCATTTTGAGCTTAATAATAATTAGTTTTTGTTAAGAATAAAAAGTATTGTCGTAAAAAAAAGTTTTTGCCTTAAAACAAGAGCTTTGAGTTTTAACATAATGACATTTTCAAGTATGGTAATTTGACGTTTTGTAGATTATCATTATCATCATTACCCTCTTATTTATTCGTGCCTCATAATCAAACTCTCATTCATTTTATCAAACTGTTCAAACCATAGACTTTAACTCTCTTTCATATACTCATTCACTTGACATCCTTACTTTGTCCTTTTTAGTTTATACATATTCAACACTTTCGAATATTGCATACAAATGGATTTTCCATTTTAAGGTTTTTTAGCTTAAAATTGTTTTTGATGGCTAATTATTATAATTTATACGTAAGTCCATGTCCCTAAAGCTTTTGTTTATTAACGAAAATATAACACAACCTCTGAGATGTAACTTCTAATTATAAAGCCTGCAAAAGTATAAAACACGCTATTTTAATTGGAGATTAATATGTAGTTAGGCAAATTAGTCACACGAGGGAAATTTTCTAAAGTCTCTTCTTTGGACCCTCAACAACAGCGATTATTAAAAAAATGCCATATTTTCCAACCTCATGTAAAACTGTTTGTGGATTCTATGGTAGGTAGGTACACAAAAGAGTTACAACTTATAAAAACATTTTTCACTTTTCCGGAAAACCCCTTGAGTAATTAAAAAAATTATCACATTTTTCCTCAAACAAAATTAAAATTGAATTTAATTTGTGTGTAAAAGTTAATGATTTAATTTTATTTATATTGAAATAAAAGTGCTAAGGCAATAATAAAACAAAGACTCTTCTCGTTTTGGGGAAAATTGCAATTGAATTAGATGAAGAAAACGAACGTCTTTCAAACGATAGCACTAAATCCCGTCTTTTGTATTAATTTAAAAAAAAAAAGAAACTTACCGTCAGTGTATTTTTTATACTTTCTTTTCCACGAAAAAAAAAGTGTTGGAGATTGATTTATCAATTGTGGCCTTTAACGATTTTCTACCCAATTTATTTATTTGAAAGATGATTAATTTTTTGGTTTATTTCACAAGTGTTTTGAGTACCGATAAATTATATTATTTTATATTACGCTGTGTGCGTACTACGTAAGAAGTAGGAAAATCAATTTTTTATTTTTCCTGCTTCTTATTTCAATTTAAAAGAAAAATTCATCCTTTTTAGGGTTGGTAAATTGATTAGTTAACCTTTTTTGAATATCATAAATCAATATCTCGAAAAATATTTTACACGGAGAACAATAGGTATGCTTTATCAATTTTAATATTATTTAGTTGTTACTACCTACATGACAATAATACATAATTATTATTAGTTTATAGAAACATAAACTATACCCAACTTTCTATTTATCGAAACTAGTATCGAGGTTGTAGGTAAAACAATAGTTCTGTATTGTCAAAAATATATTACTGGATCTTAGAATATAAAACATCCGGAAGGAGGGTTAGCAACCGTTGCCTATAAGAGAAAATGCGACGGGAATGACATTTTAGAAGTCCATAGACGACTTATTCATTCCGTCGAGTTTACATTATCATTGGCTGTCATGATCTTTCCTTATAAGTGAGAGTATTAGCAACCATTTCTATTGGAGAAATTGACCGGAAATGGGTACATTTACTTGTTCATTGCGATCCATATTATTAGTTAAATGACTGTTTCCTGGTAGAGTAGTGGGCATTTCTTTATTCAATGTACTGGATCATTTTAGGGAGGCGTTTGTTTCTACATAAGTAATATTATTATTTATTCCCAAACGTGATTTACATACAGAAAACTTGGTCTAACCTAACGTAATGTAATGTAACCTAACCTAACTTCTATCTTTTTCGTATAGTTTTCTCTTGGCAGTGGTTTGAGATTTCTATCTCTATTATCTATGTCTTACAATAGTTAACACTATGTAAATAGTAAAAGTGTGGAATACATCAATCAAGTGGCATTTTTCCTAGCAACAAATTTGTTTTTATTTAAAAAGAGAAAAAAGCTCTTGTAAAGTTTTATAAAGGTACTTTTAGAAGGATTAAATGGCAGTGATTGATTGATTATACTTACACATTTTTTTATATAACTGATGGGTACTTGAAAAATAATGTAATTAAATTTTTATTTTATAAAAAAAATGTATTCAAATAAATATACTTTTAACTCTATATTTGTGAAGGTCCAGTTACCGGAACGTATAATCATCATAGTAATTACGTCCGCTCCCAATTTTGATACATTTGACAGTTACCGCAGTAGGATATTATATGCAAATAAATTATTGTACTATGGGTTTAGTAATTAGTTTTCCTACTCTCATTATAAATTCTGTGTCAGTATCAAGTATCTTTCAAAGGACCACTCCCTTATAACCCGTGGAAATATTGTTTTAAGATATTATCTATCTTGTAGAATATTCTTTGTATAACACTCGATTTTCTTTTAAAATAAAACGAAAACTTGCTACTATGAGTATGGGTCAACTAAAAGGATCCTTTTCTTGCTTGAAGTAATGTGATAGGATTCCTAGTGGATATAGTGAGCTAACTTTATACTTTATTTTCCACCTTTTTAACGTTCTGAATATAATACTCCAACTCATACCACAAGAGCCACAAGCTAGTTAGTATCGATTAAAATTAGTTATCCATTTCAGCAATTTAATTATTTATCAACAGTGAACTTTCTCAATTTCAAATGACTTACAGCTATTGTTAATAGTTTCTTTAAGAAACTAATAGATTACTTCGTCATTATGTACTGAAAATAAATTGAGAGATAGGTCGATATCAGTGCACAACACCCAAGAACTTTCAATAAAGAGCGCTTTTTTTGAGCTCTCTTCTGCAATAAGCATTTTCTATCTCTATTCTCTATTGTATACCCATAATTCGCAAAATTCGACTTTATTAGATCATATAGGATTGCAGGGCTGTAAACGACAGTTTGAGGTCAGATATTAGGTGTCGTAATTTAAGTTTACCTTTCAATACTTTTTTTTTATAAAAATCAATAAACAAAACGTTATCTTCTCATTTCCTACAGCAAAATTGCATTTTTATAAAAAGCACTAGGTGCAATCAAAATAGAGAGATAATTAAAAAATTTGCTGCTTTTAACATGCTTTTTTTAAAGGGGCACTAGTTTCAGCAACTTTTTGTAAAAGTCAGTCGTAGCTTAGACACTTTTATTGCAATTCTCATCAAGTTAGTTCTAGAGGCAGCGAATGACTTTAGCTTGATTTTATTGCTACTGTATAACGTAACGATCAACTAACTCTATTATCTGTCAACTACTTAAAAACTTTCAGGAAGATGTTTCTAAACTGACATTATAGTGTCCTTAATCAACTAAATACGTTGCAGCAAACTTAATCGCAACTAATATAAAAAAATGCAAACTTTACACAAATAAAAATGTGGAATCGTAATAAAAAAAATAATATTTACAAATCATGTTTGATAACATGGTAGCATTTCTTTATTATAAAGAAACAAGTAGTCAGATTAGGGGTAATCCCCGATTAGCATTCCCTTTGAATAAGTGTCGAGAGCTATGAATTAAAGTAGGCGATGTTTAGAAACCTGAAAGAAAAATAAAGTTGGATAATAATGATTCCACACAACTCGGCCTTCGGCCTCGCCGATATTTAAAATAATATAGTTTAGTCAATGAAAAGGTCATAGAGGGTATGGAAGAGGGTGGAATTGTTTTCTAAGGGAATGTGTTTGAAGTAGTTAAGAGGTAAAAATATTAAAAATGCCCGGTCTTAACTATATGGCTAAGGGAGCAAGGAGGGGGTATAATAATCCCATTATAATAATCCCGAGCTATAAATTAAAGTAGGGGGAGTTTTTAAACCCCCCCTACTAAAGAAAAATAAAGTTGGATAATAACGATTCCACACAACTCGGCCTTCGGCCTCGCCGATATTTAAAATAATATAGTTTAGTCAATGAAAAGGTCATAGAGGGCATGGAAGAGGGTGAAATAAGGGAATGTGTTTGAATTAGTTAAGAGGTAAAAATACTAAAAATCCCCGGTCTTAACTATATGACTAAGGGAGCAAGAAGGGGGTATAATAATCCCGTTTTTGGTGTTTTAGCATATATCTCGAAAATTGTAGGTTCTACAAGAAATTATTTTTAGCAAAGTGAAAGCTTATCAAATTTTATACAAGATCGTTATTATTTATTTTTTCTTTATTCCTTATAGTTTCCGAGATACAGTCCCACCAGCTTTATTAGCTAGCTGAGGGGACGTGTCCAGCGCTGTCATAGATTTTGAAGTACACTACGAGTTAAAAGTATTTCAGTCGCTAAATTTAACAAGTAACTGTCACGAAATTTGCATATAGGTTAATAAAGACCGTGAATTTAAAAAGTACAACTTACTGTCATTTTGAAAGGTTTTATAATAACCTAAAATAGTTGTAGATACACGGGACTTTTAACTATGCCTGTACCTAACCCGAATTCTTGATTATGATTGGACGAATCCCTTCCCGCAAAAAATAGTTTAAATAAAATTATTTTAGAAGTTATTTACAGAATGTACAGGAAGATTTAAGTTTATTTCAATATTATTACTTTTGTATTTCAGTTATAAATTAATTTAAAATCTTCAAAATGTACGCCTACCAACTGTTGTAAATTATAGATTTAAAAAGTTGCTCGTTTATAGTTCAAGCTCTGCTGATCAAACAAAAAAAAATATTTTTTTTGTTACACCACAAAGCAAAAATCAAAAATTCAGTAGCTATAAATTAGAGTTGTACGAACAAATCGCAAGAGAAAGGAAAAAAAATTGATTGATACGTAATATAGAAAAACTTTGAACAAAGAGAGAAACAAAAGCTGCCAGTTTATGATGACATCAGGAAATGGTGTTAATAATTTGCTTTGTGTCAATATAAATAATAGGATATTGCGTATAACATTTATACTTGTTTTACACGTACAGACTAATTACAAAGTAGTTGGCAATTAAATTGTTTGATTTAAAAAAATATTTTGGAATTATCTATTATGCACCGGTGTACAACATTTATTCAGTTTCTTTTAATAGCTGCAAGCAGGGCTGGACTGATCTGGCGAGCTACTGGAAATTTTTCGGTGGGCCGTGAGGTAACAATGAAAAAAATTTATATTGCAAAAATTTAAATAAATTAAAAAACTCTAAATTATAAACCTGGAACTATCAGATCTCCCGGTAATTTTTTTCCCAGTCCAGCCCTGTCTGCAAGTTACCACAAGCCATAATTATAATAATATCCACACCATAACGTATCACGTATCCCCTAACATGCGCCTAGCTGATGACACTCTTTCAGAAATGAAAAAATGTCTATGGGAGCACATGAAGACGTGTAAATAGCTAATGGCCAGTCTCTGGTACATTTTTGCTTAGTTATGGATCCATAACATTCCAAAACTTAACCATTTCCATTGTTTGAAACCGGTTTTTGAACACTTAGGGAATAGATATCTATTCGTCAGTAGATAACTATCTTTTGAGAGACTCGCAGTAAGGGTTGCAGCCCTTAGTTTCTAAGTAATATGTTTCAAATCCTATTGTGACTTTGCCGGTTATTGGTTTCCAAAATAATTTAGTTGATTCCACGACAAAAGTATAAAAATTTACGTTTTTTCCAATGTTGCCAAGTCTCTAAAAAATAAATATTATGCTTTCTCATCTTGATCAACGCTTCTAATTTAACCGACTGAGGTATAGCTTTCGTAACAAATTTACTTTTCTAAAAAAAAATAATAAGTGAGTGACACACTCTGTATGTTTTATTATGGTAAAAACAATAAACGAAGTATGCTGAAATACTTTGGCAGTTATGCTTTTAAATTATAATATCAATGTAACTTTAAAGCCGTGAAAAGTTGAAGCACATTTCGTTCGTATCTGTTGAATAATAAATTAAATTTTTCAAACGACTGCATATAAATTTGTGAATTCCAAACTTATTGCATAACACTGAACAATTGTATGTTCAAACGCTCTTTTTATTTAAAAGAAAATCGCGGTATTTAAATAGTGTTCCAGCACGAGTACATATTTACTTAACGTATTATTTATTTTTACTTTTTTCCGAGCATAACATTTTTTTAATTTTTTGTAAATATTGTTTTTATTTTCTACCACTGCCTACTTTATTTTTTAAAAGTATTCTTCAAATCAATATCTCTCAATAATGCCTTTCAATTTTTCTACGTATCCCAACATAATTCGTTTGTCTCGGCCGCTTGACCTTCTGTTAGTTTATCTTCTTTATACCGTTTCTTATTTCTCTTATTTTACCTTTTTTTAGTGTTGTATTTTACATTCGAAATGGCACTTTAAAAAGTCAAAAGTTTCCCATTTTCTCACATTAACGATAATGAATAACTTTTCATCATCTTTTACATTGCTTCGATTTTATTTTTATACTTTGAAAAACGTTTTTTATTACCGCTTTTCTCTTTTAAGATTCTACAAGCTTAAGCTATCACTCTTTTACTATTGCTCTATATTTCTTACGCATTTAGTGCTTTTTGTTACCTTTTTTCGTTTCCCGCACAAACGATCTGCTCTAAGGCGCTCGTAATTCCAATTAAATAAGCTGTCAATGACACAGCTCAATGATTATTTAAATTTTGAATTTTTCATGGAAATTTTTTTATTATACAAAGAGTTGCAAAATATTGCAGCGAAAGGGATTCTCATTGAAAACGTCATCGAGTTGGTGGATGACAGACTTTGTTATCGTAAACTTATTCCCAACACTCAATTCCGTAGAGGCATTCACTCAACAATCATTTGTTGTCCTTTACTAGTTATTACTGTTATTACTTATTATTGTACAATTATTATTGCAAAAGCCAGGCAAAAGCAGTCATTACTAGTGACGAAATGAGGTTATGTAACCCGACATAAATTTTCTAACTTTGACATCTAAATTTTCAATTGAAATTTTATTTATGTCATTTGCATACAGCAACAGTACAAACATGTTATTTTACTCGTATATACAAATAATTTTATTAACCCCCTGCTCGTTAGTCGTTACTCATACAATCGATTTTCTTTCCTTCCTAAACGCTTTTTTCGTAAATTTATCGGAAACCATTAATTCTGTGTTGATTATTACATCATTTAATACACAATTTCATCGACTTTTTCCTCCAAGACTTTAAATTTACCGTTTTTCAAATTTAAATCGAAAATATTGGGGCGGTAAGCCCTTTTAATGGTGCCAAAAGCCAATTCGATAAGTTAGAAGAAAAAAAAACTTAAGATTTGTTTCAAAACTTAAACCCCACACACTTTTACGTGTTCGCCGCAAACCACAAAATGCCTTCTCTTTTATCCCAACCAATTACGGCAGTAACTCAACAATAAGCGGATAAAAGGGTTACATAAAAATGAAAGGACGAGAAAGAAAAATATAACTTGGTTGTTAATTTTACTTAAATTTTGTTGTAATCAATTCTTGTTAAAAATGTAATTTTGTACGATGTACATTTGTAAGTTTTTAGATGTGTAATATTCTCATTTAGTGCTAATATTAGTGCGTTTTTGAAATGCTTTAACATCCGGTTCATTCTTATAATTGCACAGCCATCAAAATTAGTCTTTTTGTAACAAAAATTTTTAATTTGAGCTACGTAATTGTAGTAGGGACTCTTGAATTGTGCGTAGGGTCTTGAAGGCCTTATATGGGCGCTTAGTTGAATTTCCTCATCTTCCCACCTTATTAAAAGCATTAGACTTTTTATCAAGGTTAAAACTTAAATAATAATTTAAAAAAACACTTAACATAAATTTTTGTTGCATAATCATTTTCTTTTTCATATACTATAAGCTTGCTACTTTAAAGTCACTTTGCTTTTCACAAAATGATAAATCGGCTCCCTGATAACCTTTTCCATGTTACATTGATGATCTCGAGTTGAGTGAAATAAATTTAGGTGTTTATTTTAAAACGTACCAAGTAGTATGTACTTTGGTTCTTTAGGTACACTAGTGAAAATAAATAATTACAGCCGTGGTATTTACATTACTTTTTGTTACTGCAAAATATTTTTTTTTAGGTGTACAGGATGGACAGAATATTACCACTTTGTAGAGGTATATAGGTAACTTAGCTATTTTAAGACAGATACAGAGATACAGCACGACCATTCTACCAATAAAACGCGGTGAGATTTTGACCACCCTGTATTTAAAACTGTGATAGTTCCTATAGTACAATAACTAAAGTTTTATTATTACCAACAATAAAGCACGTACCGACTGTTATGTGAGCTTTTCGACGTTCTTACAACGAGATTCAATTATAGGGATGCTAAGATTGAACTGAAAGGCAGATGGAAAAGTAGTAATGAATGATTCAAAGAAATTCTTATTGGGAATGCAAAACTTTTCTATTTTAAATTGAAGAAAATACGAATAGCAGTCTATTTTTACTGCCAATTTCTAAAATTGTTATTCACTAACATTCCATTTCTAGGATGCTTGTTTGCAATTTAAATTTGTAGGTAAAACTTGAAAGACATTTTTTGGTTTCAATTAAAAGGAGTTGTTTGTTGTACGAAAATATGCTAAAGAGGTATATTATATTATCTACTGAAGAGCAAAGGTAACTTTAGTGTAAGTCCACAGACACACAAGTCTACTTATATAAAAAAAGGATCAAACGAGTAAAACTTGAAAAGGGGAAAATTTTTTATACCTCTTAATGGTTGACTAAATATGGCCATTAAACGTGGTTTTTATACTGTAGAAATTTATTTTAAAAATAAGAGTATCAACCATCAACAGCAATTATTAATACACAGCGTTTGAAACTGAAAACACAACTTTAATTACTCTCCAAGTTATTAAAGTTAACTTCAGCTTTATTTTTATTACTTCTCAGTTTAATAATTAATTCTAAATTACCTGTCAAATTATAAAAGTGTTTAAAATATAATATCTAGAAAAAGTAGTCATAAGAGCTCGTGGGAGAAACCCACGTCATTGGAAAAATAATCTATGCACTTTTTGTGGTTGATTAAATGTTAAAAAATAGTCAAAGTGTACAAAACTTACTATTACTTATCTATACTACGTCCACCGAACAGATGCAACTAAGCCCCACAAATTTCTGTCAAATAAGGTTGACGCATGTCAATTCTATGTGTGAGGCATGCGTGTTGCAATGCGGATTTTCAAAATTTGAGACATAGAAAAATTCTATTCGAACATCGCGCGTTTTTTTGTGGGAGTGGCTTAGCTGCATCTGTTCAATGGACAGAGACTAGCTAGCTAGCCCTTCAAGGTGGTAAAAAACATTATTTAAGGTGAACAATTCATCAGAAGGCAAAATTCTTTTCTCTTTATGAGAGTGGATTAAAAATAATTGTTTTTCAATTCTTAAGAAGGTGCTAATAACAGTAAAATTGACACTAAAACTACACATCTCATTATTTAAATGAACCATAGTTGTAGAAAAAGACGAAATTTAAAGAAAAGGCTAGAAAATTTAAAGGAAACAAAGGGAAATATTTTGATGTAGTTTTATATAAGTAAAGAACTTAATAAATATGATATTCTGAGCAGAAAACTTTTAAAAAATGCCATATAATAATTTTTCCTTCTTTGTGAAGTTTCTATGGAAAAATCAGCAAGCATATAAAGACTTGTGATATAAGTACTAAGTTTACATGGTGATACATAAAAAAGCTTTTATTAAATTAAAAAAAAATTTTAATAGTAAAATTATAGTATCAACTAGAGGAAATTGCATGACATCAAGGAAATCTAGTATATGTATAGGTTTAATATTCTATTTTCAATGCTATTACCGTATTAAAGTATAAATATTTTCCCATTTTAATGAAGTTTTTACTTTATAAGAAATCTTTTCAAAATATCGTCTTGAAATGTAAAAAAAGTCCTTGATTTAACGTTTTATACAATTTATTTAAAAAAAATATCATTATTTTTGTACTATTACACCCCAACGATTTCGTGAAAAAAGAAATTTTTTTCATAGTATCTTTTCAAGTTTTACCTTCTGGTTTGTTATACAGCGTGTCCTCGGATTTGGTGCACAATAAGGAAAAAATATTTATTTTTAATTTCTCAGAAAATGTTATTTTTTTAATGTACTTTGTTTTATTAGGAGAGAAAGTACTGGTTTGTGTAACAAGACTGTATTTGTTGATGAGCGAGGGTTTTCAAATTAAAAAGTTATTGAGCTTTTCTCTAAATGTTTAATAATTACAATGACTGTCATCGGCTTGCTACGCGTAAAATCTGTCGTTTGATCAACAGAATTATAATTATTTTGATTTCGTTACTTTGGCAACCACTTTTCGGTCTAGAGAGACCATAATAATAAATTATGTCCCTAATTATTATGCTTAAACGGATGCGCTATCTATAGGTATAGATACCTATTTTATCAGACTTTGATAAATATTTACCCTAACTATTATGCCAAAATATTTGAGGTTATATACAATTTAAACATTGCAAAATTATGTACCTATTCTACAATTTATACAAATTATTTATTTTTATTTACATATTTTTTACACTGCCATGATTATAAACGACAAATGAAGTTATTCTCGAGAATAAAATTTTTATTTTTAGACATGGCAACATAGCAACGTTACAATGGTAACGTTTGACGTTTGAATATAAACAACCCAAAAAGAACTTAACCTCAAATTTTAATATTTATATTCAACCGCCAAACTTTGACATTGTAACGTTGCTACGTTGCCATGTCTAAAAAATATAAATTTTATTCTCGAGAATAATTTGGTTTGTGGTTTATAATCATGGTCGTTAGTCGAATAAAAAATACCATATGACACACAAGCGTAAAATTTTTAAGTCTCAGGCGCCTGCGAATCTCAGCGTACGCCTCGATTTTCAAGGCTTCGCCTTCATCCATGAAACATAATATTACGCCATTTGAAAACCTTAAATGAGCAATTAATTATAATGTAAAGATAAGTTAGGTAAGCAACTGGTTCGATAGACAGAATATCTGAATATTTTTAAGCTACTTCTGTGCTGTGTCAAAATAATATTTTGTTGTGCAAGTCGAGAAAAATAATTTTAGTCGGGTGTTTAGACTAACAAAGCCTGTTCGTGACTTAAACCTGCATGTGTTTTTGAGTAGCTAAAAAGTAATATCCATTTAACTTAACGTAAGGGTTTAATTTGCCAGCAAGTTAATGAAATTAGTACTTTTAACAAATTTTCCGCGCCTACTATAATTTTTGGTTAAATTTCATGAATAAGTTAATCTTAGAATAAGAACGTTTTGCATTTTCATTAACATTAACAACTTTTGAAGATTAAACATAAATTAGTTAAATTTAATGTTATTTGTCAATTTGCCAGCTTTGTTTTAATTACAAATGATTATGCGTAATCGTTTTAGATGCTAATAGATCGTTTCAATAAAACGAAATGTTATTGTCGTGTAATTATAAAAAATGCAATAAAACCCAAATCTCCCTCAATAGGGTGTTGTAACAATTTCTGAACTGTTGAATGTTAATTGAATGGAACACAAGATGTAGGTAATAAAATATGAGGCAGTGTCACCAAAAGTGATTTGGGTTAAGATAAATGTAGGTATCTTGTAAACTGGTGGAAGATGTTATAACTTGATATTACCGAGGTGTAAATAACATTAATGTAGAGAACAAACATAAAAAAAGAGTGATAGATTAAAAGTATTACAAAAGCCATTTATTTCTTATATTTTGAAAAATTTGTTAGTAGGTGACGCTAGCATTGTGTGGTCTCCTTTTAATATTAACGAGCTTCTTACATCCGGAATTTTCAAATTTATATTAGCAGTAAAAAGCAAGCTAACTGAAAGAAAACTCCGTTTTATTAAATGAGAACAAATAATTGTTAAAAAGTAAAAAAAAAGTATAAAGTTACGAGTGTTAATTTATCCTAAGGACTTTTAAAAAGATTTACGGATTTTGATAATTTATTGCATTTTTAACACATTTTCAGGAAAAATAAAAATAGTTTTCTTTAATTAGTTTGCGAGTTTTCTTATTCAAGAATGATCAATATTTAATTTTTCTTAATAAAAACAAGTAGAAGCGCACTTATTTGGGTCAACAATCACTATTGTACCGTACAATATTGTACCTCATATGTACCTATTTTTCTTGCTGAAAAATAATGTCTGCAAAAAGGTTAATTAGAAGTTGTCTATTTTCTGAAAACATGAACTGTATGTATGGGTCTATGTCTAGTCATATATAATGTCACAAGGGACTATGAAATTTCCGGAAATTTCATAGTCAAGAGAGACATTCGGCATGACAATTTACTTCATAATTAATAAAATAAAATGTTTACTTTTAAGTTAGCTTTGGCCATTTCAATTAAAGGTGTCAATAGCAACCACATAACATAGCAACTGTGTGATAGCAACGCTATAAACAATGCAAACAAGTTTGCAATTCACATTTTTTCCATATTCGTGTAAAGTAAAATGGCTTCAAGATTCGGTAAAAGTGACACTAAAACCAGAGAAGAAGCCGTGAAGAATAATACACCGGTGAATACAAAGAGAGCCCACGACTCAGCATGGAAACAGTTTCAAGATTTTTGCAAGGAAAGGTCTTACCTTGTCAACGAGTCTACAGCACTAAGTACTGAAGAGATCTCTGAAATTTTGGCAGATTATGCATTTAACATGCGCCGGAGTGATGGAGAAGACTATAAAGAAGGTGTTGTAAAAGTGTTATGGAATACTACAGCAAAATTGCTACAAGAGTTGTACCACGAGAAGTTTCATCTTACCTTTGACCCCTTCAACGATGTTATGTTCAAAAAAGCACGAGATGCAAAAAATGCCAAGAGACGTGAATTACAGATGAATGTTTCCAAGAGAAAAACGTCTTCGGCCGCCTTAACCCATGAAGAATACTTGAAAATGATCGATGTTTGGGATGAAGAGAAGCCGGATGAGTTGCAGAAAAAGTTTTATCAAATTGTTGGAAGAGAATTAGCGTAGAGAGGCAATGAGGCTTCAAGTTGCTTGGTGTCATATTTTAAACCGGAACTGGATAATAGCGGAAATACAATACAATACAATACAATACAATAATATTTATTTAAGAATTAGTTCATTACATAATAACATTCGGTTGGAAAAAGAAACACTCAAATAAACAAAAATACTCCACTAAACCAACATGGTTGTGTGTGGGATAACATTTTCCATTATTCGAACCAAACTAAAGTATTGTATCGCAAGACAAAAACAAGACAAAGGAAATGAAACTAATAGAGTGGAATACAATCCAGTCTTTTCAAAAACCTGCCAAGGTGGTGCTCAAAGACTGAGCGACAGCAAATGGTTGGTTTCCAATCAAGTCACACCAAATTTATGTCCACTCAGGTAATACTGAAAAATGTTTCATGTCAGAACTATGTAGATACCTAATCACCATTTCCATTTCAGATTACTGAAGAAAATGTTGTCAAAACGAGGCCAAAATATAACGACAGAAAGACTCTTCCTCACGGTGAATCCAGCTTGGGATAAACCAAATAGTAAAGGATTGTATAAAAATTCTCCAATTGGGAAGAATGGAATGTCGAAATGGACAAAATTGAGTGCAGAGAAGGCTGGACTGGACATTAAACGAATAAAAATTACTAACCATTCCACTAGATCAACCGCAGTGACGCATCTGGCAAAATCGGGGATTGGGGAGCAGCAGCTCATCAAGATCACGGGTCACAGTTCAGCAGCTTCCCTCAAACCATATTTACAATTGGATTCAGGGCATCATGCTCGTTTGATTCAATGCTTCAGGAGTGACGACACCGGAGAGTCATCCAAATCTGCAGAAAACATTCGTCCAGACAACGGTTCAGTCACTCAGCTCCAACCAAAGACCGTATATTATAATAATTGTACGTTCAATAATTGTGCTAATTTACCTTAATAAAAAATAGTTTTTGAAGAATTTCTCTCAACTTCAGACAAATTTCCGCGGAAATTATCCCTAGGGATAATTTCCGCCTAATCAGTTCTTGATTGGTTGAATATCAAAAAACAAGGTCGTTTCATTGGTCTCTTAATTATGAAGTAAATTGTCAACGAAAGACTTCGAAAAGAGTGAAATTTTTTTCTTCTTAGCTACATGGGTAAGGGAGAGAGGGGGTGGAAAAGTCCCGTTTTTGGGCTTTCCAGTTACTAATATCTCAAAAACAATGCGTCCTAGAGAAAAATTATTCAGGGAGAAATGAAAGCTCATTGAATTTTTTACAGGATTATTTGTTAGTACTGAATCAAGTCAAGGAGCAAAAGCACGGGAATCTAAGCTTTAACGTCGTGCACGGTCGTGCGTTGAAATTTCTACGCAAGATGTTAAAGCTTAGATTCCCGTGCTTGTGCTCCTTGAGTTGATTCAGTACTAACAAGTTAGTACAATATTTAGTCCGTGTAAAACGGCCCTAAAGCATCTCTCTACACCTCTTTATTGGAAGTTCGTTCTGGACTAACAGGATTTTTGGGGAAAAACTAAATTTTTATCTGATTAGTTTTCAAATGAACAATAACGATCCATAAACACTGCAGCCCTACTTAAATTCAACATAGTGGCTAATCTAGTAATCTAAAAGCGCCTTGGAGACACTTGTTTCGCGCGTCTTCTTGTAATTGCGAGTAAAAACTTTGTACTGTAAATTTATTGGTGTACCGAGCACATTTACATATTATTTGCAAGCAAAGCATACAACATGCTTCACATAAAATTGTTTGGTTTTAGTATAATCACATGACTTTCCAGTTCTTCTATAAAATTAAGAACTGTATATGATTCTAGTGAGGCAGACTTTTACCGTAAAGCACCTCTCCCACTCATGTATGAGAAATACCGCTAAAAAAATTTCTTATGCAATTATTTCTTTACAAAAATATACTAGATTTTTTTCTCTAGCCTCCTATAATGTGCTAAATTAGGTCAGGTGATCTGTGGCTAAAGGTCTGAATAGGTCTTAAGGATAGGTCTGGGTATTCGACTAACTCCCCTCGTGTCTTCCAGGTCGGGTGGTCTGTCCCTAAATGTCTCAATATGTCTTAAGGTCAGGTCTAATGGTCTGGGGATTTGACTAACCCCCTCGTGTCTTCCAGGTCAGGCGGTCTCTTCCTAAAGGTCTGAATAGGTCTTAAAGACAGGTCTGGTAGTCTGGAGATTCGATTAACACCTCTCGTGTCTTCCAAGTCAGGTGGTCTGTCCCTAAAGTTTTGAATATGACTTAATGACAGGTCTGAGGATTCAACTAATTCCCCTCGTGTCTTCCAGATCAAATGGTCTGTCCTTAAAGGTCTGCATAAGTCTTAAAGAAAGGTATGATGGTCTGGGAATTCTACTAACCCCCTCGTGTCTTCCAGGTTAGGTGGTCAGTCCCTTAAGGTCTGAATGAGTCTTAAGGGCAGGTCTGGTGGTTTGAGAATTCGATTAACCCCTCTTGTGTCTCCCAGGTTAAGTTAATTGTCCCTAAAGGTCTGGATAGGTCCCAATGACAGGTCTGGTAGTCCAGGGATGCCATGGTCCCAAGTCAAGTCGTGACGCTACAAAGCAGTTCTTCTAATCGCTCTTTGTAGTAACCAAGACGGTGTGTGGTAGATAATTGAATGTGTAGAAATTACAATTTATAGTTAATTTGTTTAGATTAATAAAAATCACACTAAAAATCCAGACCTACTCCACTGAGCTACGCTAGGGTGAGAGTTTCAGCAGGAAATTCTAAAATATTCAAATGCTAATTAAGTCTTTTACTGCGAAGAAATACTAATTGCACTTCAAACCAAACTACGGTTTAGCAAAGAAACTAATTGCAGTCCCAAATTATATCTTAATCTTAAAATGCAATTAGATAAGTTTTTGACATTTAAACAAAAGACATCTATTTTCCAGCATTGCAACATTGTATAATCGGTTTAACAGTAAGCAACAAAACGACTCCGAGACATGACTGCTTTAGTAATTTGTATTTGGTAAAACACACGACTCGACTTTCATACTGGGGTCAGATAGGATTTTACATAAACCTGCATTAAAACTGCGCTTTCACATTGAGCGAAATTTTCCTGAAATTGTAAGTTAACGATACGAGACCTCCGGCCATCTCGTACGAGCGCGGAAACCGCGAGGTAGGGCATATTTTTTAAAACAAGTGCATGTTCGTATTTATGACATATTTTACAAAATTATTATGCATATAATTCCACTCTATGCATATGAACTATAACTACCGCTATTGGGTAGGTATTAAGTGGGTTTTCGCTCCGATACTAAATTCATTGGATTTTCATTTGCATGAAAATACGCGTGGCATTAAAAGCGTGAACTTAGTAAAAAATACGTATTTCCAACACATTTTTTGTCTATTAAATTAAAGGATTGAAATTTTATTAGATAAAAATTGAACCTTTAAATATTTTTACGGTTATCAAAAATTTACACGCGCGCGTTTATAAGGCGATCGAAATGCTTGCGGCATTTGGTATTTGCGTTTTAAAATGTTTTGTGGTTGGGGTTTAAGCGATGTCACGGGCAACATCCGCACATATATAGATTGAGGGTTGGAAAGTAGAACGCATACTATAGTTGTTAGAGGGGTTTTCATCTTTTTCACAATAACGGCTTTTTTGTTGGAAAAAATTTGGGAAATATGCTGCTACGCTTTTGTCAATTGCAGTACAAATTTTTATACACACGTAATCAGAAGTAAAATAGCTAAACGAGAAGATACTTGAAATTTTTATACTTTGAAAGGAATTTTGAATGTTTAATTTTTTACTTTCATTACCTACCTTTTTTCATTAGTAGATTCTAGAAGGGTAACTAGCATTTCAGATAACGTTATTATGGGTATTGTTGGACGTATTCACGCTCTCTTGTGGAAAAACCTATCAATTAGTTAAGAAGTATCTTAGAAAACTCCTTTACACGTTATCCGTTCTTGTAACTTAATAAAAAAAATATTTTTTGTTGCTACAGAGATGAAATCCTCTTATTTAACTTTCGAAAAACTCTGAGTATTGTAGTATTTTATGGAGTTAACATTTTATCTTTTCCCTATACATGCATACATTCCTTAAACGTCAAAATCTTGAAAAAATCGAGTTTTTCATTCGAATTTTAAATTCTAAAGCTAACAAGAAAAGCTGTGCATCGAGTTAAAAATTATTCTGATAAATTTGTCCAACAAATTTTCTTATAAACATTTTGAAAGCTGAATTTTTCATTTAAAATCACTCAAAAGTATTTATATTTCAAAATACAAAAAATTTTAATCTCTTCCTCCTAACATGAATAACTAAAGTAACGCTTTTGATATGACAAAACAATAACATTTTCAATTAAATTTGACAAAAAGCAATGTCGCATTTACGTCGCCTGTGGAATCTCATAATGGCCCCTGTGTTTATACAACTCTTAAATTACTTTAACGTTGGCAAATAGTAGTATTTTTATGTCATTCCCGACTACCACTTTTTACTTAACAATTACGTTAGCAAAATTTCCCGTTAACAGTCGTTGATAAAATGTAATGTTTTTTAAAATTAAAAAATGCCGACGCCGTGCCTTTTTGACCTATTTTAAAATAAATTAAATTTCAAGTTAAAGTGAAAATAAGGAAATACTTGCACAACTTACGCTTTGTTTAGTTAATAAAATAGTTTCACTTTAAGCTTATAGAACAATGAAAGAGTAAAAAGAACAATTATTATTATGTTTAAGATTAGTTTTCCTTTTACCTCTCAAATGCAAATAATAATTTAATTTTCTTAACGCCTTGAAATTAACTATTTTAACAATTATAAAGTAAACGAATTTTTAATACGAGGGATATTCGTTAGTAAGTTTCCATAAGTTATGAAAGAAAAACGATAACATAAAACTAACTTTGTTTTTCCAAAATCCTATCGTGATAGAGATCCCTTGGCTAGTCATGGACAAGAAATCGATTTTTTTCTCGTCTCGTCTCGATATCGAAATGAGAAACGATACGAGAATCGAGACGAAAGCACTAAAATAGCTTACAAGACGAGATTAAACTTGTGAGAGTGACATTTTCATCTCTAGACGAGACTCAAGTTTGGAAATATGAGACAAGACGAGAATTGTTCATTTCTCGTATCGTCCATCACTACCTATGGAAACACCCAACTTGAGCCACCCTATATACCTACTCTTAGACTACTGTTAGCTATTATTTAGCTGAACCAAAACACCTCTTACTATGAAAACAGTGATATGCCATACTGTTTTTCATAGTAATTGGGAGTAAGTATCAAAATAATAACACTAACCTTTATTCCTTTGGTGGAGTAGAAGTTGTAGATTGGAAACCCAAAAGTAAAAAAGAGAACAAAAATGTCAACATACACACTTCCCACGAACACAACTATACACCACGAATAATGGTAGTGTTTGATATTTTAAAAATTATAATTTAATTTATCGGTAATCATCGTATGAGATTTAAACATTCAATCACAAAAGAACAAACGTGCAAAAATATTAATTTCTTATTTTTCCAATTTATATTATTAATTATCAACACAACCAAATGTTTATTTTATCGCCTTAATTCATATAAAAGAATTTCTAAAATTTAATAAATTTACCTTTTAGGAAATCTTTTATACAGGGCTCTTCAAAACTATTTTTATTTCACAGCTCATTGAAAATAAATTAAAAAAATAGCCTTTCTATAATTTGTTACAACTTTCCTTTCGTGTGTCCGTTATAAATTTTCCCGCTATTGAAATTCGTAGTAGGTATAAAATTGATTTCATGGTAATGGAAGGATTATCTAAATACGATTATTGTTGTAGGGTGCAAAAGGTATTAACAAATCATGTTAGGATTAAACTCACACTACTTAACTCCTTGTGTGTAATATAATAAGCTTGATAAACTTTACTAGAGGTTTCTAAAGGAAAATTACAAGTTATATCAAGTGTTTTTGTAAGTTTGTATGAAGGATCGCAATTAACAGCACAAACTAGATTTTGTGAAACTTGATGTGCTTTAAATGTGTAGACAGGTACAAAAAATACTTTTGATGTTCAAAAGCTTGGTCGTTTAATTTTGTAGCCGAATTTAGGATGTACTAGTGCAAAAGAGCTGAGAATTAATTCTCTTAAATGTACTTAAAACACACAGAGTAGGCTCTAGGAATCAATTACAAATAAGGAAAAAAGGAGTTTTCTTCCTTTTTTGCTCGAGAAAAGATCATGTGATTTAAATTCAGCTCATTTAGCCTTCCCGATGATAAATATCTAAAAACATATTTTTCGTGCCATACCTCCCTTATATTATTCTCTACATATTTATACAGGGTGTGACATAGATGAATTAAGTCACCATGAAGCATTGCTCACGTTTCTATTCTAAAAACAACGTCTACAATAAAATTAAAATCTCGCAGGGCTTATGGCTTAAGGTCCGCTATATGGGTATTGCTGGAGTGTGTTCAGCAGAGTTTAAAGACTTATTTTGCTTTCAAATCCATACTTATGGCACTAAAAACTAACAAATTAAACCATAGTTACCCTTAATTTGTACGAGAGAGCAATTTAAAGAACTTACACTAAGATTATAACCTCGTTGGGTCTTAAGGGCCCAGTCTATGGGTAGAATGTGTGCAGCAGAGATTAAAGACTTATTTGTTTTTCAAATCGACATTTTTGGCATTAAAAACTAACAAATGAAACCATATAGTTACCCATACGGCTAGGCGTTACACTAAACTTAAAATCTCGCTGGGACTCGGAAGCCCGGATTATGGGCATTAGAGTTTATGCAGCTTGTGAAAAAGCATTTGGATACTCATAAGACCTCTAAAGAACTGTCATTTGAAAAACATCACAGGCAGCTATGAATTCTACAACGATCAAATTTCCTTTGAATAAAAATAACAAAATGAAAGCTTCGATAACAAAAATGACCAATAGTTTTTTACTTATTTGTGGTAATATAGAGACTTCTCACAAAAACTGAATATTAATTAATATTTTTTGAGCACGCCAGCACAAATTTGAATTTCATAGCAACTTGTTAGTTATCTACAAAAATCACTATTTAATATTTATGCATTGAAATAACCTATACAGCCTGTCCTAAAATTGCGGGGCACAAAAAGATCCACATATACTAGACATAAAATAAGGCCGATCTAACCCAACTTGCCTTATACAAAAGTCCTCGGCTACAAAGTTACAGCTCCTGAAAGAGGCGAAAAAATAATTAATTTTTTTGTTTTAAATGAAAACGGTTTGAGCTAGAGTGTTCAAACTTGGCACCGATCGTTTATTTATTAACAGTAATACTTGAGAAAAATTACATAATGATTGCTTTAAAAATGGCGGAATACGGTGGGGCAAGGGGTAGTTTTTTATTCGTATTTTATTTGTACGTAGCAAATTCGAAAAAAAAGGTTAAGAATAGTCAATTAAATTTAAAATTTTAACTTTTATGCCTCTTGTTTCATTTTACTAAGATTAGTCGTTTACGAGCAAAATGCAAAAAACTATTAGCTTCTGTATGGGGAAGCTACGATTGTCATAGCATAAATTAAGTAGTAGCCTACTAACTACTAACTTTGTAGCCGAGGACTTTTGTATAAGACAAGTTGGGTTAGATCGACCTTATTTTATGTCTAGTATATGTGGATCTTTTTGTGCCCCGCAATTTTAGGACAGACTGTATTGAGTGAGAAAAGCATTTCTCGCTAATTAATATTCTTAATAAGTAATTTAATCAAACTGCAAGTTGTACAAAAATTTTGAAAATAAAAAAAACTTATTGATCTTTAATCGAATTCACTCGGTGTTCCAATGAACAAATTAAGCTCTACATGCAAAATTATCCTACATTCAAAACCATATTATTTAATTTGTGAATGATTATTTTGTATTCATCATAAAAACGCAAATTTTTATTTAATTGTTTTCGAAAAAGCACTTGTATTATATTATTCTGTAAATGTATAACTATTTTTGTAATTTTTGTTTTAGTATTCACGAGGCGAAATAAAACACAGCCGCTACTAGAATAGCAAATTAAAACGTTATTTTATTGTGATACACAATTTTTAAATAATTTTATGGACATTGTTGTTGATAGTTACAAATTAAAAATTAATTTAGTAAAAAAAAAATGCGAAACGACCGCTTTTCTCTAACACAACATTAGCCTTAATGCACTTTTGAAAATTAAACAATTTTTTCAAATGAATAGTAACCTAATTTTTAACTTAAGAGCTCCTTTTATGTTACATGCATAGGGTTTGCCAAATGTTTGGTACAATTTTGATATAAATTTTAGGAAGAAAAAGTCTCAACTTCGAAACTAAATTAAACTTCATAATTTACTATCAACCCCTTGGCCATTAGCTACTCCCAATTCATTGTTTTAATAGTAATAAAGTAGGCCTAGTTATGGTGGGTTGTGAAAAGAAACGCCAAATGTTCCAATTAAAGCAATTTTCTTTGTCCTTACAAAATAAAAAGTTACAATCAGTTAGATTGGCAATTGAACGTGATGTATCGATTTTTGTTAAAAAATTATCAATTATCTTTCGAAATAGAAATAGATTCAAGACGGGATTTCCTACCCCTTATTAATTACAAAAAGCATATAACGATGGCTAGTGGTCATGAGGATGGCACGAGTCGCTAAAGTGAGTGTAGTAACTTGTCCAAAAAAGTGATAGCTAGAGAGCGGATTTATAAGCATAAAAAAATTGAAAAAAAGCACAGAAAAACCATCAAATATTGTAGATTTTAATAAAATATTTTCGAAAAGATTTTCTGAAATATGTAATAGTGTAGTCAACGAACCAAAATTTATCCTGATTTTCGGACTTTTTTTGTAACAGCGAGTTTTTTTCCTTAATCTGTCGAAACCATTCCTGTGAGTTTGTGTATAAAATGTCTCAACTCAATTTTCACCGGAAGGCCCTTATTCTTCGACTTTAGTGTAAAAGTTTGACCTTTTCAAGTTTTCGTTTCACTATTTTTTTAATAACTTCGCTTGTATTGGTCGGATCGGGACCAAAAAATTTTCATTTTGTTTGTAATCAATCTCTCTTTAAAACTGCCTGAGTTAAAATTATTTATATTAATTTCCTAACCCAAAAAAAATTCGAAACTGTCGTCATTGGTCGGTTGTAGTAGTTTTTTCTAGAGAACTTGAGTTTTAATTAATGTTATGGTATGAAACTTTAGGAAGTTGCAGCTGATATAGTAACAAATCCATATTACAAGTTGGGTCAAAAAATATTAAGAGCAACGGCTATAAAATTTGCATTTTGGTGTCAAATTTTCTTTTTCATATTTGTTGTGAGCAATTGGTGGTATCCCAATAATTCTTCTCTTGAAATGTAGGAAATTTAATGCTCTTTCAGATGAAAACAAACACAATCACATCAGACCATTTTTTCTTCCAATTTCTTTGAAGATAAAAAGAAAATCTTTTAACTGTTGGTCTACAAAACCAATTTTAGTGGTCAATTAATGAGAATTATACAGTGTAACTAATTAATTACTTCTATTTAAAAAACGAAACACTAATAGTAAAAACAGTTTACTACTAAATTAACGTTGCTACAAAAGTCTTCTATGGTAAAGTTTCTCCCTCTTTTTTATCACTTAAAAGCTTTTTGAAAGCAGAGAAACTTCTCTCAACATCCACAATTGTTACAGGAGCACAATTTTATACTTTGCAGTCATACATGGGTTCATTTTGGAAATGGGGCACATTATTGTCACTTAAAATTATGTTTATTTATTTTTAATCCTTCTCGTTTTTGGCAAATACCTCATTTGATGATTTTAATTTTACGATTTTGCCGATTTCTCCTGGTACTGCATGGATAGAATAGAATAAATAGAGTTCTTAAAGGAAAAGTCCCAAATCGTTGGTTACGGCGTTTTCATTAATCACGGTAGTATTAATTAGCCATAGAGTAAAATATATCAGAAGATAATATTAACACCTTGAAATTTTCTACGAAAGTCCGTTAAAAATAATTTTCATGCAGCTAGTGATTTTCACTGAAATTACTCTTCAAAGATTTGAAAATACGAAAATGACCATTTGTTAATCTTTTATTGTGATTTAAGCCATTATGGTTACTTCTAGAAGAAAATTGGTTAGATGGTAACTGATAGACATGTGAAATTCTCTACAAACGTTCTTTATAAATAATTTTAATACAGCAAGTCATTTTAAAAGAAATTACTCTTCAAAGATCTGAAAATATAAAAACGACTAACTGATAACCTTTTATTACTAATTGGGTTAGGTACTTCTAGAGCAAAGTTGATCAAATGGTAATTTTTAGACCTTGAAACTGTCTATAAAAGTCCTTCATAACTAATTTTCGTCCTGCTGGTGATATTAACATAAATTACTCTCCAAAGATTGGAAAATATTAAAATGACCATTAGATAACCTTTAATTTGGAGCAAAATTAGTCAAAAGGTAACTTTTAGACCTTAAACTCTGCAAAAATCCTTCAACAATACTTTTCAATCAACAGTGATTTTAACAGAAATTTTCTACAAAAATTTTAAAATATAAAACTGATGAGCATTAGAAAAATTTTTATAGCAGTTTAGGCCATTATGGTTTCTTCTAGACCAAAGTTGATTCAAAGGTAAATTTTAGACTTTGAAATTTTCTACGAAAGTCCTTCATTTCATAACTCATTTTTGTCCTGCTGGTAATATTAACAGAAATTACTCTCCAAACATTGGAAAATATCAAATGACCATTAGATAACCTTTAATTGGTAATGAAGCCGTTATGGTTACATCTAGAGCAAAATGAGTCGAAAGGTAAGAACTTAAAAGTATCTGCAAAATTTAAAACTCACTAGATAACCTCTAATAGCGATTTAGGCCATTATGTTTTTTTCCAGAGCAAAAGTCGATTAGAAGGTCATTTTTAGACCTGAAATTCTCTACAAAATTTCTGAATAGTGTAGAATAGTGTAAAATAGCTAATGGTTTTAACAGAAAAGTGTACAAAATGAAAATATTCTTTATCTGTGTTAGGAATTTTTTTCGAAAAAAATACAAATTGTATCATAACCTTTTGGTCGCCTCTGTATAAATGAATAGTACATTATTAAAGAAGATACATCCTTGCAGTTTAATTTAAAAACCTTTTACAATTTCTATTAAATCTAGTACGAAATTTAAAGCTTCCATCTTAAATTACTTACTTTATCAAACGTGAACTAATACAATTTATAACACAAAAGGTTTTAAAACTTATTTTCTTTTTCCATTATAATGCATTTATCTTGCAGCTGAAATATGAACGGGATTAATTATTAATTTTCAAATTAATTTGTTTAAATATCGTATTATTGTTTTCATGAGCGCTTGTATTAAATTACAAGCAATGATAGTTTGAATCACATCGTATACGTCCGTACGTAGGTGAGCCATATCTTTATGATAGTTGGATATAAATTTAGGGATTTCTCTCCCCTTTTAGATAGATATAAACGTAACTGTAAATGGTCACTATCCGAATAATAACTGCCACCATTTTAACCTATTATCCTGATTAAGTTGTTATAAAAGCTAACGCCCTTTTTTAAAACATCTTATACTTTATACGAAAAGGAAGATTTTTACTACCCTCTTCTAATGTTTGGCTTATAAAAAAAATTACCCAAATGGACTTACTTATTGAATTTTCTTTTCGTAATGATCATGAAAAAATTCAATTTTTTTTTTTTAGAAAACAAAATTATTTTAAACAGCAGTGTGTTTGGTGATGATGACTTTATTAACACGAAAAATAATGAAATATACTATGCTATAATATGACAAGGGAAGAATGGGAATGCAAGGCAGTCAAAATGAATGGACTTGTATTCTACACAGACGGCTCCAAAAACTCAACGGGTACAGGAGCTGGAATTATCGGGGACGGCAACCTGAGGCGGGGGGTAACCTTAAGCCTCGGGGAGCACGTAACCGTCTTCCAAGCAGAAATTTACGCCATCTCAACATGTGCGCAAATGCTGTTAGACAGAGGATATCACAATCAAAGAATCTTCGTAGTATCTGACAGCCAAGCAGCCTTAAAAGCGCTGAACGCTTGTGAGGTGAGGTCCGGGCTAGTAACGGATTGCATCCGCAGACTGAATGCGCTAGCGGAGAAAAATTTCGTCGACTTGGTATGGGTTCCGGCTCACGCCAACATACCAGGGAACGAGGAAGCGGACGATCTGGCTAAAGAGGGCAGCAAAATAAGACCCATTGGACCGGAACCCGTCCTTGCCATTTCTTATGAGACGGCAAAGAGAGAAATAAAGTCACTTCTAGAGAAGTGGCATATTAAACACTGGAGGGAATCTCCTGGACAGGGACACTCTAAAGCCCTCCTGGAGAAACCCTCTGACAAAAGAACTCGCTCTCTAATCAGAATGAGCAGAGATGAGCTAAGACTGGCAACGGCAATGTTAACGGGTCATTGCCAGCTCAAAAAGCACCTGCATACGATGGGACTAGAAGAAGACCCACTATGCAGAGGATGTGCAGAGGAGGAGGAAACTCCAATTCATCTTCTGCTACACTGTGAGGCTTTCACAAGAAGTCGTTACAGCATTCTCGGGAAAGAGAAGATACTCCAAAGAGAATTGACCAACTTATCGATAGGGAAAATTCTGGACTTTATCAGAAGCACAGAACTCCCATAACATAAGGGAAGACTAAATCCGAGGTGCACAATAGATCCAAGAGGTCGCGATGCAAGGAACCAATAGGGACCAACCTCAGAATCATATAATAATAATAATGCTATAATATAAAATTAATAATTAATATCGATTATTAGGGGAGAAGATTTTCTAAGGAGTCGGAAAGATGTAGGGGTTCGGTTAAATTACATGCTGCCAACGGGACCAAAGGAAACCAGTACGACCCTGCTTAATAACACGCAGTGGAAAAGTATTGCTTCCTCTCCGATCGAAGAAAAATAAATTTAAAGACACTTGGCACTTTATGAACTTTTCTATGCTCCTGCAGACCCTTGATGTAATAGTGCGTTTGATATTTACAAAGAATATTTTTGGTCGATGCTCGAAAAAAATACGATCTCAAAAATTGAAACATTTACACATTCGCTTCATAAAAGAACTGAAAAGAAAATTGTCGGTAAATATTCAAAATAAAAAAAAATGTTGAGCTTCACTTCCTTTATTTGGCAAGCTCCAGTGTAGCGTAGTCTTAAAATTTTAATAAAATTAATTTATAATGCAACGAAAATATTTTTGTATGGCAAAATATTGTTTGTAAAATATTTCATAAAAATTACACAAGCTCGCCCGAGTCGAATAATAGAACTTTATGTATTCGTTCATTTACCTGACGAGAATGAAGATTGATTAGCATAACATAAATTTATCCAATACATAAAACAAAAGTTTAAAAACAAAAAAAATTATAATTATAGGCTTAATTAAATTTTTTTGGGGTTGTCAACAGGGGGTTTAAATGCAAATACCGCTTGACGAAGAACAATCAATTTTGTACTCATTAAAATTAAATGAAGAAGTATAATAATGCGTGTCTCTTCAATTCCGTAGTGCATTGCAGTGTTTGAAGTAGCAGTCTGCAAGCAGTGCGGAAGTGAGGAGACGCTTTTCCAGATCTACATTTCCGGTTTGTGCACAAATATTCAATGTGGGTTATTTCTTTTGTTGTTGAAATGTTACCAAGGCACGAAAGCGAAAATTTAAATATTTTATAAAACTCCATGTCGAATAAATTAGGCAGATATTAAAGGTTTAGATAACTTATACGCTCTTAAAAATGAGAATACCAAATGAACCGTTTTTAATGTGAAGTAAATGATGTTTTAAAATATGTCACAACGAGGTTTTGTTATAAATGAAAAATTTTATCTTTATATTTTCCTAGGATGTGTTAAGAAATTTTCTTAAATCTATGGCTGAAAGCCATTATTGTTCGTTATACACATATAACAATACATAAATGTGGCAGTTAATCTTTAAAGTGCACCTAGGAATCCTAATAACTGCATATTTTGCACATTACGTAGGTTTATATCCTCAGGTGCATCGATTTGTACTAATTGTACTGCATTGAGAATAATAAACAATAGATTTATGTGTTCGTTTCCTATATTATATGTATGTTTTGTATATCACACTTTGTAGATAACGCGTACATGTACAAAATTTAAACTAAATATATACGAGCGTTTAGAGAAATTCAGCTACCAACTTTATAGTAATTGTGGTTTAAATTTGAATTTCAATCAATAATAATAGAACACAGTTTAAAACCGTCAATTTTAATATTTTGAACAAATAAAATAATCGAAAGTGTTATTTTTCTTTCCCGCACCATATAATTTATGATTGGTACTTACATACGTGCTGTGTTCAAATAAGGTTTAATCATTTATTGTAAAGGAAAAAAATTGGTTTTATTAGGTTCACCTCTGGATTTTTTTTAATAGCTACTTACTGGAAAAAAATATGTAGGTACTTATATCAAGTTCTTGTAATATTTTTAAGAATCAATTTTAAAACAGTAGATTAGAAATAAAAATTTAACTGCTGGATGGTAGATACAGTACCAGACTAACAGAAAGTACATGTTATTATTGAATAACTCTATCATAAAGTACCTACGAACCTACAGTCTGATTTGCGAAAAAATACCGACACGTGACCAACCCAGAGTGCATATGATTTAAGATGCAAATTACACGTCAAATCAGGTCTAGATTCATATTTCCTAAAAAGAAATTAAAAGCTGGCAATCTAGATGTCGCTACCTTCGATATTTGGTAATTTTCCTTCAATAAAAAATGTAAAACTATTGTGTTTAGTTGCACAAAAACATTACCGCATTTGATTTTTATGTTAAAACGACTAAAAATTCCATTTTTAAGTTTCGTTTGTGTAAAAAATATGTACTGTAAAAAATGTACTGCCACGTAATCTTATATAGTGTCCTACTAAAATTTGCTAAAAATTAACGTAAAACGAAACTTCAAGCTTGACACTTGACACACGGAAATACGAACATACGGGTCGTTTATGCTGGCCGTTAACTTAAGCTTTAACCTTGAGCTAAAGCTCAAAGTTAAAGCTAAAAATTTCAAGGTTAAATCTTAAAGCTTAAGTTAACGGCCACATAAACGACCCCTTACTATTATATAGTCGCATTTTTAAAAACTACCGACACAGGGGCGGCGCTAGGTGTAAGCGAGGTAAACGTCGCATAGGGCGCAACATTGTAGGGGCGCAATACAAAATTGATAATAAGTAATAACAACCTGAGTAAAGTGTGTTTCAATCTTATATTTTTTTCATTTTCCAAAAAATATTTTTAATTTTTTGAAAAATGAGTGGAAAGTACAACATACCCAAACAAAATTCTTATACTTAACTTATACCACAGTATATTCTAGAATATACTGTGCTTATACAATACAATTCATGTTCTTTTGTTAACTGTAAGCGCCGGGTCAGTAACGCAACAATAAACAAAATACTTTCTTTTATTTGTTTATGATATTAGAACCAGAAACTACCATCTAACCAAATTTAATTTTTTTGACTTTTTTCTATGCAGGTAGGTATACATATAATACCCCACCGTCTTCAATCTCTAACTGTTAATATTTTTCCATTCTGTCTTTTGTATGTTAATGTAACTGATATCCGGCTTACCCTTAAATTTGGATATTTGGGGTTTTTCAGGTTTTTCCCAAATCCCAAAAATAAAACTTTTTTAACCCTTCTCTTCTTTTTTTCTTTCTTTTCCTATTTTACATTTATTTTTTTAACATAGTTTTAGATACAGCTATCAATGCTTTAGAAGAAAGATACGAACAATGAACAATCCACATTCCACAACAACTACTTTGATTTCTTATATAATTTAAAAAATTTTACCAGATTTCAATGATGCTCTACTACAAAGAAATTGTGATAACTTAGAAATTTATCTTCAAGATGAAGAAGATAGAGATATAATATCTACCGAATTGTTCAATGAACTCATCTGTTTTAAAGATGTATTTCTTTCAGAATTAAAAAACTTTGAAAATCCTTTAAGTACATTAAATTTTATTTATGCAAATAATCTGGAATCTCTCTATGGAAACTTATGTATAGCGTTAAAAATTTTGCTGACTCAAACTCAACCAGTAACTGTTGCAAGCGGGGAAAGATCTTTTTCACGATTAAAACTTATAAAAACGTATCTTAGATCAAAAATATCCCAAGAACGCCTCGTTGGGTTATCAATGATTGCAATAGAAAGTGAGCTGTGCGATCAAATTAACAATGAAAAAATTATAGACGAATTTGCGAGTGCTAAAGCCCGAAAAGTAACGTTTTAATATTTATATTGCTGTTTTTTACTTATTTTAAAATCTCTACGTATGTATGTATGTACAAAGTACATGTTAATATTTTTGTATTTTTTTAGTAATAATATGTATACAGTCTGAAAATACATAATAAGAACCTGACTTCTATCAAAGTCAACAGTTGCTCATCAGCTTATGCCAATACACAATAACCAACCCCTATCGTAAATCATAACACACCATCACCCATTCTACTGTGACGATTGTTAAGTTAGGTATCCTTTTAGATATTTACCGGACCCAGGTAGGTAGACGACAATACTCATTATATTTTATACGTCGTCGGGTAAATATCTCAGGGTACCTAACTTAACAATCGTCACAGTACAATGGGTGATGGTGTTTGATTTACGATAGGGTTGGTTATTGTGGTATATTGTTATAAGCTGATGAGCAAGTGTTGACTTTTATAGAAGTCAGGTTCTTATATGTATTTTCAGACTATACTAATATGTTTATGAATTACTCCTATTAAATTATTTATTCTTTATTTTTATACTTATATGCGTTTGGTACTCGGTTTGGTATGTATTTTTAATAATTATATTTTTAAAAATTACAATTCCAAAAGAAAATTCCATAATTACCTAACCCAGTTTTTGTTTTTTGGTAACAGTTTTAGAGGGTGAGGGGCGAAATATTTGAAATCTGCGTAGGGCGCCAGAATAGGTAGCGCCGCCACTGTACCGACACGTGACTTAAAATACTCAATAAATAATTCATTTAGTTATAAATTTTCTAAATAAATATTTAATAATAATTAACACTAAAATGTATTAACTAAATTAAATAATTAAACTCACGAAATAAGTCGTTTTCATCTATAAATTTCATCAATAAATTGATATTTTGGAAACTCAAATACCTTGGACGCCTGCTCTATGATTGAAAATTCAAAATTGACGCGGATTTCATTCGAGTTGAATCAACCTTCTGCCGTCATTGCGCATCGAAAGTGGCGGGACGATCGGTACGCTCATGCGTCTAGCGACCCTACCTCGTGCGCTTGGACTTGCGTTTATTGAAACTTGTTTGAATGATTGACATAACCTAAAATCTCCTGTAGAGGAAAAATTAAATCGTACAAAATAGATATGGATGTAATAGTGAAAGAAGAAGTGCAAGTGTATGCTACTGAAGAACATTCCGAAAATTTTGACGATTTTAGTAAGTGACAATTAATCTCTACGTATTTTACTTGTAATTATAATCGCTACGTATATTGCAGATGAATCTGTTAAAGATGAACCGATTTACGATGATCTTTCAGAAGTTGGTAAGAATATATTTTTTAATCGCTGTGACTACGAGCACGCTAAGTGCCGGAATTTGACAAATTAAATTAAAGGAAGGCATGTTACTGGGTTAAAAAGTTTACTCGGTAAGAGGTTTAGTAGTCGGGTTAAAGCCCGCGAAATTCAAATATATAAGTACGCTAATTCGAAAAAAAATCATTAATATATTAGTTGGTTAACTTACATGCAATTTAATAAACGCTATTATGTATAAAAAACTTAAATTGTGGCACCTAAAATAGTTACGTAACGCATCGGTGACGCATTTAGCTTGAATCTAGTTCGCCAAATAATGGCACGTTAGTCTGCCCGTAGTAGTCACAGCGTTTTTTAATGCCTTAATAAAATTGGTACTAAATGTGTATAAAAATTTTAAGGTTCGATAAAAATAGAAGAGCATGATGTGGAAGAATCAATTTTACAAAAAATTAAAATTGAAAAAATGGAAGAAAAAACTTTAAATATTAAATGTTCACAAAAAGCACAATTACAAAGACACATTATGAATCATACAAGAAAAGAGTCGTTTCAGTGTGATTTATGCAAATATAAATGTTCCCGCAAAGCAACATTTCAAAGACACGTATTATTTAAGCATACAGGAGAAAAGCCGTTTCAATGTAATGTGTGCGAATATAAATGTTCCCTCAAATCAGCATTGCAAACACACGTATTGAAGCATACAGGAGAAAAGCCATTTCACTGTGATATGTGCAAATATAAATGTATACAAAAATCAACATTGCAACGACATATATTGACACATACAGGAGCAAAGCCGTTTCACTGTGATGTGTGCAAATATAAATGTATACAAAAATCAAAATTAAAAATACATATTATGAGGAACCATACAGGAGAAATGCCGTTTCACTGCGATGTGTGCAAGTATAAATGTATACAAAAATCAACATTGCAACAACATATATTGACACATACAGGAGAAAAGCCGTTTCACTGTGATGTGTGCAAATATAAATGTATACAAAAATCAACATTGCAACAACATATATTGACACATACAGGAGAAAAGCCGTTTCACTGTGATGTGTGCAAATATAAATGTATACAAAAATCAACATTGCAACAACATATCGCTCATTTGCGAGAATAGTGACACAACTTAAAAACAGTAAATGTTCAGAAAACGTGTTTTAAGTTTTTCCTTTTTATAAATTTGTTTTGATTGACATCGTTTAATTGCAATCCAACGAAAAATACATTTATCATTACTTTGAACATTGCTGATGACATACAAAGTTGTATTATAGCGATACGTAGTGCGCAACTATCACTAGGGGCCATTTTAATCCCTTAATTCGAGTTAGGACTATATTGTTGTAAAAAGTCAAACTTTTTTTGTAAATATGACGGAAATAAAAAACAAAAAAAATTTAAAAATAATTATAATTAATAGTTTAAAAAAAACAATCTTGCTAATTATTACAAAGAATCGTAAAACGGCTGATAAAGCTTGGGAATATGGTTCTTCCTAAGAAGGTCCATTAAATCTGCCTTCTTTCTTTCTGTAATTCGTGGTTTTCTTGTAAAAACATTTTTTAACTGAACATTTTCACGCTGTTTTTCACCATTTTCAACGCCGCTACCTCTTTTCTTTGTTTTAATTGTACTGAATTCTTTAAATTCTGTATTCAAATAACTAGTCTTGTAAAAACAAGAAGTTGGGAATTCCCTATCCACTTTTATAATTTTGAAATCGCTTATTTTCACGACTTCATTATCAGTATTTTTGGTTAAAGGACACAATATTTGTGAGCAAAGATCTTTAATGTCCAAAAATTCCTGATGAGCCATTTCTATTACTTGATATGGGGGGCCTTGTTTTTTCGAAGCTCTGACAATAGAGATGAACTGGTCGGGAGTGTAGATGGGACCTGATTTAAGTGTACGTTTCACTTGTTTTTCTATCATAGAGTGAACAGAGTCTCCCTCATTCTGGGTGTGTCCTGTGATTAAATACTTATGTGTAATCGATTTTATGTTTTCAAATTTTGAAATCGCGTACATGTAGACTGAAATCATAAAGCGATTCTTTTGTTGCCCACCGCAGTTATCCGTGTAAAATATGATTTCTAACTCTTCATCGCAACTTTTGGCTTTTTTCTCAATAAATTTAAAGACGCAAGTCCCAATCTCGTTTACGCCTCTTTCACCTTCGCCTTCATGCCAAATATAGCAGCTTACATCGCTGGTCTTCATTTCGTAAAAAGTTAAATTCAAAACATTCAGTTTTGACTTATAATAGAATACTGATATGTCACCTTTTGGGCATTGGAAAACCGCTTGTAAATCATAACAAGCAACTATCACTTTATTGTTAACCTTTCCTTTGTCGCATTCTTTTTCTTTTCTAGCCAGGTCCTTTTCTATTAAATGCTGCTCGTATTTTGGATGTAATTTAGTTTTGTCATCTCCAGCGGCATTTGTGTATGCGACGCAGAGCTCGCACTGATCCTTTTTTGGAGTAAAAAAGGAAATATTGTAGTCTTGGTTAAATATGCGGTAAAACATTATGTAGTTTGCAGTAGGCAAATTATTTTTTTTGCACTCGGCAACGTAGTCACGATAAATGTCTGCTACAGTTTTACTACCATCTATAAAATGTCGACTTGTATTTGCCCGAGTGTAGTGACTTTCTATTTTTGGTATTAAAGAAATATGTTTTCGGACACCTTCTTTGATTTCTTCATCGACTTTTTTGTGGTTTTGATGTTTGCCTCTCAAATCTGTTTCAATTATATTAGTAAGATCAGTTTTTTGTTTTTTCAGTACAGTGCGAATTGGTCGATCGTTTATGTCTAACGTGTTCTTAAAAAACACTTTACAAATTCGAATACGTTTATTTTTATGCTGAAAATAAAAGGCATTGTTTGGCTGTCTTGTGCTTCCTTCTCTCTGATATCGGTATCTAGGTGTAACTTGCTGCATGCTATTTGCGATGAAATCTCTTTGTCTCTGCAAATTCCCCAAATTCCAGAAGGCATCGAAAATGATTTTACGTTCATGTTCAGTGAACTTTGTTAGGCATTTAAGCTTGCATTTCTGATTACAGGGTGGTTTAATTTCTCTGCCTCTGACTAAAGCTTTATTCGATGACTTATACGGTTTGCCGCTGTTTCGGAGTTTTTTAGCCAGGTTTCTTTTCCATTCACTTTCTCGTTTTCTACGTTTTTTCCCCTTCACTTCATTATCCTGCTGATCTGAAGAACAAGCCGCTTGTTGACTATGTCCAACATTCGACATAACGCTTGATGAAGTACTACCTGAAGTAGTGCTGCTTGAAGTACCGCTAGTAGATGTTGAATCACTGTCATAATCTGGGTCCTTAACGCTGTCATCTGAACCTGTTGAAATATTATTTATTACCAAGAAAAGTAGAAAAAGTTAGTTAGTTTTTCGTACCAGCAAAATCTTCTGTTATAGGTGACTTTTCTATAGACTTTTTATCAGGTAAAACTCCACTACATCCAGCAACTGCAATATCGTTGGAAGCCTCCAATACCTCACGTAATTCATACGCATTATTACAAAAATTTTGTTGTAGCGAGTCATTTTCGTGTATCTGTTTGTGTACAGAAAATGTGGTAGTAATATCAGCATTTTCTTTGGCCTTTTCGAGAGATGCTATACAAAAAGCTTATTTATTACTTTTCAACTCAACTTAAATGTCACAGTACCTGCAATATTGCTGGAAGCGTCTAATATCCCAAATAATTCATCCGCATTATTACAAAAATTCGATTCTAGTGATTCGTTCTCTTTTATCTCTTCGGATGAAGATGGAGTAACATCCTCACTGTCTTTGACCTTTTCGATAGCTAATGCTACCAGCAAATGGCCACGAGAATTGTTCATAATTTTTGTGTGAAACTTAAAAGTAATAAATATAATAATATAAGTTTGAATTCAGGTGCTAGGATCTTTAGTGATTAAAACTAAAAGTTTACGTCATTTTATTTTTTTTAATTGTATTATTTCTAACGTTTCGACCTTCTTTCGAGTATCACCATTAGAGATTATATTAAATAAATTAAGAATTATTAATTTACACATCAAAATTGAACTTTCGACATTGAAAATTTTTTTTATATAGGTATTTTAACATTTATAATGAACACTTTTAAATTGAAACTATTACATTTAAAATCTGCTGAGTACATTAAAATAAATAAATTAAGTTAAAATTCTTATCACAGTTCCTGAGAAGTAGCCAAATTAAATAAATAAATAAAATGAAGAAATATTGTGAAAACTAATACTTTGAAATTAATACATTCTTTTCTTTAAGATCGACATAACTAGAGATAATACAAAGATTAATTCAAAAGTATTCATGATTACTGACACATCGCGAAATAAAAACAAGTAGAAGATAAATTAAAGTATTAAGTAATGCATTTCTTACCTAAAATACTGACGCAAATCAAAATATGTCGTTATTCAAAAACACGACTTCAAATAATAACCGACACAACACCAAATAAGACGTTTTACTTGAAAATCTAGTTAACTAACTCACATAATATAAGTGACACAACACGAAATGTGACGTTTTTCTAGAAAAATTGCTACTTTTTCACGTTAAAGAACTCGACACAACTGACATGTGTCACTATTTAAAATAATACTTATGCACAACTCTGTAAATGCGATAATGACACTAGCGCGCTCTACCGCAGAATAATTTAACTACACTTGTGTCGTTTTTTCTGTTAAAAGTACGTTACTAGTAGATAATTATTGTTGCTATTATCTCGAAAATGACAATTTTTGAGTTGTGTCACTATTCTCGCAAATGAGCGATATATTGACACATACAGGAGAAAAGCCGTTTCACTGTGATGTGTGCAAATATAAATGTATACGAAAATCAACATTAAAAATACACATGAGGAACTATACAGGAGAAAAGCCGTTTCACTGTGATGTGTGCAAATATAAATGTATACAAAAATCATCTTTGCAACAACATATATTGACACATACAGGAGAAAAGCCGTTTCAGTGTGATGTGTGCAAGTATAAATGTTCACAAAAAGCACAATTGCAAACACACGTATTGAAGCATACAGGAGAAAAGCCGTTTCAGTGTGATGTGTGCAAATATAAATGTATACAAAAATCAACATTAAAAATACACATGGCGAACCATACAGGAAAAAAGCTGTTTCACTGTTATGTGTGGATGTATAAAAAAATCATATTTACGAAAACACATATTGACACATACAGGAGAAAAGCCGTTTCAGTGTGATGTGTGCAAGTATAAATGTTCACAAAAAGTACAATTGCAAGCACACGTATTGAAGCATACAGGAGAAAAACCGTTTCAGTGTGATGTGTGCAAATATAAATGTATACGAAAATCAACATTAAAAATACACATGAGGAACCATACAGGAGAAAAGCCGTTTCACTGCGACGTGTGCAAATATAAATGTATACAAAAATCATCTTTGCAACAACATATATTGACACATACAGGAGAAAAGCTGTTTCAGTGTGATGTGTGCAAGTATAAATGTTCACAAAAAGCACAATTGCAAACACACGTATTGAAGCATACAGGAGAAAAGCCGTTTCAGTGTGATGTGTGCAAATATAAATGTATACGAAAATCAACATTAAAAATACACATGAGGAACCATACAGGAGAAAAGCCGTTTCACTGTGACGTGTGCAAATATAAATGTATACAAAAATCATCTTTGCAACAACATATATTGACACATACAGGAGAAAAGCCGTTTCAGTGTGATGTGTGCAAGTATAAATGTTCACAAAAAGCACAATTGCAAACACACGTATTGAAGCATACAGGAGAAAAGCCGTTTCAGTGTGATGTGTGCAAATATAAATGTATACAAAAATCAACATTAAAAATACACATGACGAACCATACAGGAAAAAAGCTGTTTCACTGTTATGTGTGCAATTATAAATGTATAAAAAAATCATATTTACGAAAACACATATTGACACATACAGGAGAAAAGCCGTTTCAGTGTGATGTGTGCAAGTATAAATGTTCACAAAAAGTACAATTGCAAGCACACGTATGGAAGCATACAGGAGAATAGACGTTTCAGTGTGATGTGTGCAAATGTAAATATTCACGAAAAGATAAGTTACATAAACACATATTGACTCATAAAAAACCGATTTATTGTTATCTGCAAATATAAATGTTCACTGAAATTCCACTTACAAGTACACATGCTGAAGCATACAGGAGAAAAACCGTTTTAGGATTGAGTGTGATGTATATTAAAATAAATTTACTTGATTTTTGATCAATCAATTGTCTGATTAATATAGGTACATATTATGTAATAATAATAATAAAAATTCATTACACAAATAAATAAAAATCGGAATAAAAAAAATTAATTTATTATTTAATTTTTCGTCGATCGATTGTTAATGGATTTCATTAACCGGTAAGAAATAATAACAACCCTTACTAACAGTCAGGCAATCAATATTGCATTGAAATTGTAACAGTTGATATTTTTGTTTTCAACGGTATCTTTGATTATAAAATATTATTTAAAACTTAAATTTTTGTTGTAAATTAAAATTACATTTTCTCCAATTTAATGAAAACCAAACGACGGGAAAATTTTAGCAATCTATCAAGTAATTATTTTTACAATTATCTCAAAAATTAAAGTACCTACCTAGTAAACTAAAATATATGAATATTCGAAAATTGAAAAGGGAAAAATTATACGAAAGAATCTTATTTCCGATTTTTCAAAAAATTTAATATAGTTATTGATAGAATAATAATAAGTTATTGAAAGTTAACCCTATTTTACGTTATATGAAATTACTCCATACCTAGCAGATCTAGAGAAAAATACATAGTTAGAGGACATTTTGAGCTTTAAATTACATGCATAATATTTTGATTTTCATTAAATTTATCATGGCGAGAAAAATTTTCAAAGTAATTGATAATCACCAAAAAGTGTAGAAAAAATGTAAGATTAGTTTGGAACTATTATAAAGAATACTATAAAAAATTTCAACACCTTGCTCCTTGTTGTGCATTCAGGAGTTGAAGTCTACGACATCAAAGGAATATGTTCTCTAAAAGTTTCTATCGTGCAAAAAACGTTGTAAGCATCACGAACGTCATCTCAGACAAAATTGGGGACTGCGCTTCGCTTAGTCCCCAAACATTTTGTCTTTGACCAGTAAACTGCCCTTACCGTTCGTTATACTTAAATTACTATAAAAACGTACTGCCTAATTAGTTTTTTAAGTAGTTAAGTACCTAGTAGTTGTAAAAACAGTTGTCCTATTCCATAATTGAATTTGGATCGCATTAATGCTCGATGAAGTTGTATTAAAGATTATAAATATCTGCTCTCCATTGTTGATTGAATAGCATCTTCAGAGCAAATTGATTCCTTTCTGCCAAGAAATTACTAATTCCTCTACATGGAAAAGAACTCGGATTTATTAGATTTTCCCAGGGGGAAATTTTTTAATACAAAAAAAAATAAATTTCCTTTATATTTGCAGAATCAATTTTAAAACATTGTAACTAAATTTAACTGCTTGATGTGATTTTTTGTTCGGTTTAAATTGACAATTTAATTGACGCATAAAAAAAAGTTTTTGAAAATGTTATGTTGGAAAAACTTTTATAATGATTTTTAACACTCTACGCTTGAGACATGGCGATTAATTTTTAACACTTTTAACGCAGTAAAATTTGTTTAAAAAGAACTATAAAAAGAGTAGTTTGCTTTTAATAGCATACACTGATATAAATGTGGTTGTAGTTAGAGGGAAAGCCTTTTGCATATTCAACTATCAATTATGCAAGTGTATATTGAACTTTCTATAAAGCTTACGTAATTAAATGCTCGCAAAGAAACTTTGTAGACTGATTGTTAATTATATGAAAATTTAGTGTTACCTAATTTTATATTACAACATAGTAAGCTACACTTTTCAACTAAAATATAGTTACAGTTAGTTAGTTAAATTTAAGACGAGAGAGGTGTTGTTTAAATACCTACTTTTCAACTCTCTTTTCGCATGTTTTAACTTTTTCCAATCCAAGAAAAAGTCGTTATAATCGAGAAAAAAAATAATAATACTAATAAAAGAATATTTGCATTTTTCGACGTTTTGAGTCTTCCTGGTTCCAAAAATGCAAAAAAAAATTTCGATTTTTTTTAACCAAAAAGTTTATGTATGTATGCCTCCCCCCCTATAGACTAGGACTGTTATCGGAAAAAACGTATCCTTAACCATACAAGCGGCATTTCATATAACATTTTGGTAACCGATGTTTTCCCAGTATTTCAACCCTGCTGAATACGAAAATTACGGTTATCAAAGCGAAATCTTAACCGGAAGCGTGATATTCAAGATGACACCCAAGATGTCAGCTTTGTTATTTTTGATGGAATCATTATGGACAATTAAGACAAATATTTTTATTGGTTCGGATAGATAATTTTATACTCTACAATTTTTATTAGAGGTATAACTATCTTCAGATCACTCCTTAAGGAGCTACAGTCGGAAGAAGCACCGTGAAATTGGAACAAAATCCCAGTATCGAAATGCTAGAGGAATTTCATATAACCAATGTAAACAATGATATAACATATTGGTAACCGATGTTTCCCAATATTTCGACCCCCCTGAATCCAAAAATTGCGGTTACCCACAGTGAAATTTAAACCGGAAGCGCGATATTCAAGATGGCGACTAGGTTGTCTGCTTTATTAATTAAGATTTATTTGGATGGAAGAATTATTATTGAAACTTGGACAACTGTTTTGATTGAATTGAATATACAAGGTTCTCTAAAATTATTATTAAATGTAAAAGTACCGTAAGATTGCTTATTAAGGAGCGAAAGCCAGCTAAAGACATCGTGTGCGTAAAAATCGTCGTAATATACATGTTTGCTCTTTTTATTTATTTTGATGGATTAATTATTATGGCAATTAAGACAATTATTTTTGTTAGCTCGGATGGATAATTTTATGGTCTACAAAAAATTACAGTAAAATCACTCTTTAAGGGTCTAGAGAGTCGGGAGAAGCACCGTGTGTTGTCAAAACAGAAGACGCAATATCCTCTTTATGATCGACTTTTATGAACTTGATTTGCTCTGATCATGTTTTAACAGATACATCCTAGCTGGATACTGGGAAAGCTACCTCGCTGAACTCACCAAGATGCTTCCATATACTGCTTTATGTATTAAGACGGTTTATACAACACTGGTACTTTTATCGACTCTAGCTCTTTTAGGAGTGATCTGAAGATAATTTTACTTCTAATAAAAATTGTAGGGTATAAAATTATCTATCCGAACCAATAAAAATATTTGTCTTAATTGTCCATAATGATTCCATCAAAAATAACAAAGCTGACATCTTGGGTGTCATCTTGAATATCACGCTTCCGGTTAAGATTTCGCTTTGATAACCGCAATTTTCGTATTCAGCAGGGTTGAAATACTGGGAAAACATCGGTTACCAAAATGTTATATGAAATGCCGCTTGCATAAAATACTTTAACTTTTGCGCCTAGTCTACTAGAGCAAAAACTACTGAAGCGATTTTGATGAAATTTGATTTTAACCGCATTAAAAAAAAATTTGGGCCAAATTCATTTCTACTTGGCTATAAGATAGTACGTGTGAGTCCCAATTGAAAAAAAAAATTTCAAATTATTTTATTCAATATGGCGGCCAATAGAACAATTGTCCCATTTTGTGGTTTTTCCCTTATAACTTGGACGGTAATTATTATTGTAGAAATTTCAAAACGGCATTGTACAGCCAAAATATAGGGCTTTCGTTCTAAACAAGTCGATTTTTAAAATTGTTTTACAATTGCTTACCTTTAACTTAAAGGTTAAAGGCTTTAAGGGGCTCAAGTAGGTCCAAATTTTGATATCGATTTTCTCAAAAACTGGTTCGAACATTTTTTTAATTTTTTGATATTTTATAGGCAACGTAATTATCTATATAACTTTAAATTTTTAAAGACTTGTGTGATGCGGATTCGGAGTTATGATTTTTTGAATGTCGAAACGTCAATAATCTCTAATTTCTTTTGTAATAAAAATGAGAACATGAAATTGGATATTTGTATTAATTCCATGAATATCTATTATTTGACACTATTTTCGGTTAACAAAACGCTTCCGGTTAAACCGGTAATTACAAAAATATCAAAATTTTTAGGAACGACCTTTGAATTTTTCAATATTTTGAAAGCTCGTAAAATTAGCTATTACACGATACCAATTACTTTATATTTTGACTTCCGGTTTAACCGCAAAATGAATAAAATTTCTTAATTTAAAGAGAACACCCTGTATATTTTTTAATATTCTGAAAGCTTATAAAATTATCTTTCTGAACATATAAAATAATGTATATTTTGAACTTCTACTTATGCCAAATTTAAAAAAAAAAGTGAAATTAGTATTTCAGACAATTTATGTCTAAAAATTCTGCTTACACGCAGAAATTCTTGGTTCAATCCCGGACGAAAGCAATTTAAAAAAGTTTTTGAATTTTTTTTTGAATTTTTAATATCACGCAATTTATAAGTATTACGATAAAAATAAATTTAATAATAAAAACAACGGATGTGGCCATACGAAGAACTTTTTCCTGTCCGTCAAATATTATAATTTTACCTACTTATATCTTTTTTTATTAAAATTTAATAAAATTTTAAATCATGAAGTTTTAAAGAAATGCACAAAAAAATACAACAGGAAAAAGTTCCTCGTATGGCCACATCCGTTGTTTTTCTTTCCGTTTAAAATGTTCTCTCTAATTCCTCATTTTCTTTGGTGTTTTATGAAGTTCCATAAGCTCGTTCTTTGAGAATTATATTATACGATTACACCTTTGACGTAGAACAAAGAGTTTCCACAAAGTTACAGAGTTTTACAACTTAAATTACAATTTAACTTGCACGGAATATTCAAAACATAAACCAGAGCATGTTTTTATTCAATAAAATGGAAATATTTAAACAATAATAATTACATTTCTCAGATTGATGGCGTCCTTGTAAGAACTATTAGGAATAGAGGGTTCATGAATACCAAATGTATCTGAAAGAGGGTGGAAATGCAGCTTTAGCTCTTAACTCGTCGATTTTCAGGTCGTGAAGACTCCAACGGTTTGAGAGTTCCCGACTACATACCAAGAGCACAACTACTGTATTCATCTGACTGAACTGGACAAAAAAATCCTACATCATTATTAGATCAACACAATTATTGATAGGATTGACACTTTTAGGGGCATGGGTAGTAACATACAATAAAGATCCATAGGTTAATAGAAATTTTCTGAACACGGTTATAATTTTCCTTTATGCGGTGAAAAATTGTGTTTCGAATTTTCCGAGTGACAAAAGTTAAAATAAGTATTAAAAGTCTTTTCAATTACGGTTTTCCACCTACAATCATTTGTCTTTCGAGTTTTATGCTTCGTTTGTGCAAAAGTTAAACTAGCGCGTATTATGTACGGTCATTTTAAATCGCTCACAATGCTTTGCGGTCGTGTTTCTTCCACTGACCGATTTGAAATTGAATATATCTGCAAATTTACATAAAGACTTTTCAATGAAATAATGTGAATATCATTGTAACAAAAGTGTCAACTCTTATTTTAAAATGTATTAATTTTAGAAAAAAAAGAGTGTCCGATATTAATTATAATTAAAGGGCTTTATAGTCTGTCTTATCAAGAAAAACAATAGGAAATTAAATTTCGTTTTAAATTCTACCGATTTAAAATTTAGTTTTTCTCGTGTAGATATAAATTAATGAATAAATTTATTCCTGAAGGATACTGACAATTTGTATTTTATGTACTGGACTACGAATTTTCTAGTTTCTTTTTTGAAACTCTTCGATAACTCTACTCAAAAAAAAACATTGCAAGATATTATTTTGTAATAAAAACTTTAGACATTCTAGTTTTATAGAATTTCTTTTCTAACTTAATTTTTAAAATAGGGTATTTAGGACGTATGCAATATAACTTTGAGATTTTTAAAATTCACTTCGTAGCATAAATATTAACGGTATTTCAGAGTACGTAAAAATTTTACTTTCCAAAAAGATTCCTATAGGGTGCTCTGATCACGAAAGCTCGCTACAACCGCCCAGGCTTTTACTACGGCAGGCCTAAACTAGACAGGTCGCCAGAACGATCTGCAGACCGTCGGTTTGTCTATGATGGGGACTGTGTCTGTACATGTTTGCTAGAGTAAAGGTCTGAGCATTTGAAGCAGGAATAACTGTAATGTACAAAAAGTCGGAACTACCATTCCACATGCGTAGGCGTTGACTACATCTGCACTGGGCTTGAGGGCAGGAATTCACGGCATAGAGCAAAGAGCGTAGAGCTAGAGCACTTGGTTCATATCCATCCGCCTTCCAGGCGGAGATCTTCGCGATATCTATCTGTGTTAGGCTAAACTAAAAACGAACTTACCATGATAGGAAAATTCACATCTTAACCGACAACCAGGTAGCTCTGAGGATTCTTCTCAATCGTAGGAAAACCTCTAAGCTCGTTCTGGTATGTTGGCAGACCTCACACAACCTAACGACACATAACAACGTGTCACTGCACTGGGTTCCAAGCCATTCTGGCATATAGAGAAACGAGATAGCGGAGGCTAGCAGTGAATTTGGAATTCCCTTTTATAGCTTCATGAAATAAAACCTTGCAAATTATATCTCCAGGGAACATAAAAAGCAATAGAAAAACTTATATCTCAGGCATGCAGAGCTTTTGTATCGTGCAAATCCTTGCCCTGAGAAAATAGACAAACATACCTACTGCTAAACCTAAGTAAGTTTCAACTGAAGAGTGTCCCTTAAATAAAAACCTACATACTATTGGAGTTTGTAATGGGCCTAAATGTAGAGGCGCTGTAGGGAGAAAGATGAACACCAGATAACGCCTATCCAATACTAGCAGACATATAAAAAAATCATCCCTGTAGGCTAGTAATTTTCTTTGAAGAAACAGGACTAAGAATGGATCCATACCTCCTCTGAATAACACAAAAGGCCGCTTGGCCTAAGTGTTGGGGCTTGCAACAGGTACCCCAAGAAGGAAAAAAGCTATGGCAATTCTATGCAGGCTAAAACTGCACAAGCCGCTTGATTTACAGAAGCCCAGACTAATGCCCGTATTTATAGACAGATCTTAAGTACTTGCTCGTACTCAAGACTGAGACGAGGCCGGTTGCTATTAGTTTCTATTGTATTATACAATGAAAACCAATAGCAACCGGCCTCGTCTCAGTCTTGAGTACGAGCAAGTGCTTGAGATCTGTCTATAAATACGGGCATAAGTCTTCTGCACAGACCTGAGCATTTGTAGCGAGCTTACGGCTTAACTTTCAACAAAAAGGTTACAAGTATTGTACGATATTCTCGAAAGAAAGCGTTAGGTGCAAGGGAGCGGGGCTACTATCTCTATGGAAACCATAGACGCCGTCAGTTTTTTAATTTTTACAGCTATCTTAGTAATTAATTTTTATTAAATTAAATTCTTAGCAGCGCCAATGGAGTTTACGGTAAAAACCAATTGCCCAAACCAGTCTTCAATATAACGTAGCGACGTTATTAACTTTTTCCAATCCAAGAAAAAGTTCTTATAATCGAGACAAAAAATAAGAATAATAATAAAATTTTTTTGCATTTCTCGACGTTTTGAGTCCTGCTGATTCCAAAAATGCAAAAAAAAATTTTTTCGATTTTTTGAAATGTCTGTATGTATGTATGGATGTACCCCCCCCCCCTAGAGCAAAACCTACTAAACCCATTTTGATGAAATTTAATTTTAACCACTTTAAAATTATTTTATCGGCAAAAGTAGCTTTAATAAGAAATATATACAGGGTGTCCAAAAATAAAGTGGTTATTTTGGGTACATATTTGCAAGTTTGGGCCAAATTCATTTCTACTTTGCTATAAGATAGTACATGTGAGCCCAAATTAAAAACAAAAATTTTTAATTTTTTAATTCAAAATGGCGGCCAATAGAACGATTGTCCCATTTTGTGGTTCTTCCCTTATAACTTGTCCGGTAATTATTATTATAAAAATTTAAAAACGGCCTTGTACAGCCAAAATATAGGGCTCTCGACCCAATCAAGTCGATTTTTAAAATTGTTTTAAAATTGCCTATCTTTAAGGGGCCAAAGTAGGTCAAAATTTTGAAATGGATTTTCTCAAAATTTCCTATGCCATATTTTTTCTTTTTTCGATATCTTACAGACAACTTAATTCTCTATCGAAACATAAATTTTTATCAAAATCGCTCGAGCCGTTTCAGAGTAATGATTTTTTGAATGTCAAAACTTAATATCAATCCTATAAATATCTATTATTTGACACTATTTTCGGTTAACAAAAGGCTTCCGGTTAAACCGAAAAATACAAAAATATCAAAATTTTTCGGAAAGGATATTTTTCAATATTTTGAAAGATCGTAAAATTAGCTATTACACGATATCAAACACTTTATATTTTGACTTCCGGTTTAACCGGAAATGAACTATAATATCTTAATTTAAATGGAACACCCTGCATATTTTTTAATATTTTGAAAGCTCGTAAAATTTTTTCGAACATATAAAATAATGTATATTTTGGAGTTCAATTTATGCCAAATTTAAAAAAAAATAAAACTAGTCTAAAAATTCTACTTACACGCAGAAGTCCTAGGTTCGATCCCGGACGAAACCAATTTTAAAAAAACATTTTTTTTGAATTTTTTTTTTAAATTTTTAATATCATGCAATTTATATTAACATAAATCATATTATTCGAAACATAAGATTCGTACAATACCTACACATACCACATATGCAAATGAAGCGTTGAAACAAGTGGAAAATTTGGCTAAGAAGTGGACCATTGAATTAATTTTAGAAAAATTGCGAAAAGTTTATCAAAATTCTCAAAAGTATTTTTTAAATAAAATATTTTGCATATTTTCCCAGAGATTTAGACGTGACATAAAACTGCACAGAATAACGTGGTAAAGGGAGAACTGCCGATAAAATCAATTTAGAAAACTTATACGAAATTGATATTTCCATTTAATTCAATTTTTCGAATTTCCTAAAAGACCATTATTGTATACCTATTGTAAATTTGATAACCCTCTTGAGAGAGAAAAGTCCATCGCATTTAAGGATGTTTTATAGTTTCCAAAACCTCCGTTTGTGTTGATCATGTTGATTATGTTGTCAGAAGCACTGTATAAAAATTATTTATCGCTCTACAAGTGTAGTAGTTGTGATAAAAATCTGTTTGTAACACTTAGGTAATTTGTCGAGTTTCTTTAAAAATAAATTTCAACTTTATTTTTTCTACAAAAATGTACAAAAAAATTATTTCTAAATTGTTTTATATTTCCGTTTGGTGCGGTTGTTGAAATTTCAAAGTTAGTGAATTGTCACCGGAAAGTTTAAACCCTCTTGTTGATTCAGTTTCTGTACGCGGAAACTGTGTAGTAACAGAAATTCTCTTCTATATGAGAAGGAGGTTATTATCTCCAGTGATGTTATTAAATTACATAAGGATAAAGCACATACTGGAAAATTGGGCGCTTTCGTAATTGCTTGAGCTCTGTTAACGGCAAATACACTACAATCTTAAAGAAGATTTAAGAAGCTTGTAGAAATTCTAAGTTGGTAACAAATGTAACAATTTTATTTTCTCTTCTTATCAAAAATTAATTTTGTTATCTATAAAATAAATTATAGGCATCTCCAAAACTTTAAAATTACTCCATTTTATTATACGTTTCGTGATGCACAACTTAATCAATACCAACAGCAAATAATTTGATAAGTTTATGCTTGAGTTGCTCGAATATTTAATTAGTGTTAAACTAATTCCGCTTTTTAGTTATCGTTATCAACACCAAATATCATTGGGTATTGGTTTAACGCGACCTAACATACAGTGTGTCCCAGATTCAAGGCTCTTCATTGGCGTTTTCATTTATTAAATTTATTGGTCGTTGCCATTAAATAAAAATACTGTGTTACTATATCAGGAAAGAGTGGTAGCAACCAACTAACTCATTTAACCGAAAAAGAGCTGGGATCCTTTAACTATAAGCGAATAGCAATACGTTACGCTACTTATTCTCTACTTCTCTCGTAGAAACTTTTAGCAGTTGTTTGGAGTTGTAGAAGGGTAAAGGGTAAGTAGTTTAGCGTTAGCTAGCCGATCGCTAATAGTTACACAATCCCAGGGCTGTATATCTCTTGTTACTTCCAAAGTCCCTATGACAAATTTCAAATCTGGGCCACACTGTATGTCTTTCCTTTTTGTAAACGTCGGAAAAACTAATGAAAGTTATTAAAAATTTCTATTTTTAGTTACGCGGTATTAAGTATATTTTGCCACACAAACCGTGGAAAGTTAGTGAAAATTTTACAGCTTTGTGGGGAATTGGATGCGTAGTCTTGTACTTAGTAGATTAAAGCCTTAACGTCTGTGTAACCACAGTAAGCAGTAGTATTTAAATTTAAAACGACAACGAAACCGCATTTTGTCTTTTTAATGTTAAAATTTACTTTGCTTATAAACTTTATATAGAGTTATAAAATTAGAGTGGTGAGGTATTTTGTAAATCATATTTTATCAAAGCCTTGTTACCTATAAGAGCGTAGCTGCGTAGCACAATGAAAATCTCTTTTTGGGAGACTAAAATAAGATTTAACGCATATTTTATCTTAAAATAACAAATTAACATAATTTAAAGTGTTTTTGAATTGTCAAGTGAACATAAACACGAGAACATTAAAAAATTCTCCATTTAAAAGCGAAATGAATAATTTTTTTTACAAAACATTAAACGCGATAATAATTTTCTTTTAAAAAGCCACTTTCATTTTCTCCTCAACCTATCATTAAAAAGATCAGCTTATGCAAAATACGACTGCAAATATATATGTGTATGAAAATTGGTATTAAAATTTCACTTCAGAATATACGCACTCTTCTTAAAAGCCAGAATCTTGAGCTTGTAATGGAATTTGAGAAAATTGCACTTGTCTTCTATCCTTGTTAAACTTTGTGGAAATTTTGCTGAAAAACTAGGGTTACGTATTACCTAGCGAGATCTTTTTGAAAGCAACTTTATTCACTTATTTGCTAGGTTTGCTTATATAAATGCCTTCTTCCTCAATTTATGACAGTTTGCGTTTACTTGTTGTAATTGTATAAAAATCTTGTCGCATTCGGCTTATAAAAAATATTGTTATTACTTTTATACCTAAGGTACATTATAATTATATGAATTTTATAATAGAATATTTATAGCAACAAGCTTTTCCTGAAAATTGTTATTGATTACGTCGAACTTAAATTAAAACTAAATAACAAATGGGCTATTTCATTACATTGTCAATATTCTTTTAGATAATGAAAGTCAATTGAAATGTGATTACCTTTTTACAGATGAAAGAACTCTTATTGCTACAGGGGTTTTTGGTGCATTAGTACAGCAAGACAGATTTATGCTGGCGAACGGTAGGAATAAGCTCGCGCAGGTTTGGCCACGCCTCTTTAAGAATTTAAATACGTTTGCTAATGCGTTGGTGGGAATAAATACAAATTTAATGATCTGTGCATCCCCACCGCTCGCCAGAATAAATCTGTCTTGCAGTATGTATGTTTGACATAAACAAATGTTGCAGGCAAATAGACAAATACTATTTGCTTCTGCGAATAACTTCAAATGTTTTATTAATGACCAGGCTAATAGTATTTGACCAGGCAAATAGTACTCGTTTAAATACTTTATAGGCATATGCAAATAAATCTGTCGTTAACAAAGCAGAAATGGACTATAGTAAATTCAGGGTTAGGTTAGGTAACTTTGATCATCAGTCAAAAGTTGGCGAGTAAAAATATATATACCTAACATATATACCTAAAAGTTGTAAAAGTTGCAAATGGTCATAAAAAAATGTGTCTGATTTCATATAAGATCGCTGGGCGTTAATGGGTTTTAATAGGACTCAGCCAATCAAAGCAGCCTACAAACAAAAATTGATCGCGGCAATTTTGCAACTTCTTGAAGCTTATTAGTAGGTTTATTCTTACAGGGTTATTATGAGCGAAGCAGACATAATAATTAAATTGAAGCTAGATGTAAGAGGTCCTGTGGGATGAACGATCCCCTAGGCATTTTCAAGCGAAACGCTTGTTATTGTTCTAAGAAAAAGAAAAAAAACTGTAGATCGGACACAGGTACGCGCAGTAGCTCTCTTATGAAGCCTAAGAACAGACATTTGTGTCCATCTTGCCACTTAACGTATTACATAATATTTAACCAATTTAGGGTAAAATTTTATACAAAAAAGCAATTTACCGTAATGAGAAAGTCGTCGTCGGTCGGAATAAGCTAGGGCGGTAGATGCGCCACTACCTAAGACCGTCTAGCATCTGTAAAGAAGCAAATAATTAATTTAAGAACTTTTACAAAATTTGAAATGATTTCACTAACTGATACTACGTACTAGATGCATATAATATACCGCTTTGAATGTTAAATTGATCGAAGACTAACATTATATAAAAGTTACAAACCTACTAAGAAGCGGAGTTAACCGAAAGAAGCCACAAAAATAACAAATAAGATAAATCTTCAAAAGCATCTTTAGAGAATAGAATGCAACATGAAGACAACATAAAGCCAAAAGGAAACTTAAGAATGAACATCTCTTATTACAAATACGAAGAAGAAACCAAATGAGGTACTATTAGAAACTCGAGGCTGTCAGTGCAATACTATCTAAATGCAGGCATTTCTAATTATAAATTAAGATTAAATAACTTAATTGCAGTAGAAATAAAGCACTACCAAGGATGTTTTAACTAGTAAGTAGATTGTAGAGATTTTAAGCTTAAAGAAAAGTAATTTGGCTGAAGCGAGACAAATAGCTGTTGAGTTTCGCATTGCCCATAATTAAAATCAATGACAAAATGATGACATTTTTGCCAAAATGGTTGCTTCGTAGCCATCATAAAGCATAAATCCTCCCATCTTGTTCATAATAAATTTATAAATTGCTTTATATAGAAAACCATGCTATTGGAAAAAGTTTACACTAGCAAAAAACTAACAAATTCCATCAATTCTTTCATTGGCGGATATGTACTTTAAAAACCCATTAAAGTTTCTACAGTTGTATTCAATGCGATAAGACTTTTTCATGAAAACAACACAAATTTGCAGTCACTTATTGAAAACAAATTATTTTGTAAATCCACATAATCCCAACTAAAAAATAATGAGAAAAAGTTTCTGTTGAAGTATTTCTTTAAATCCATTATAAATCACAATAGCGTGAAAAGTTTCGAATGGGGTAATTATTATTCAGTGAAAATTAAAAATATGTACAGGGTTGGACACACGTTTTTATAATTGTTTTAAATTTGTTTATTTTTTCTATTGTAGTGTTGTAGTTGTGGTAGTTCAGCTTTCTACCGTCCTCTATCAAAACTCTTATGGCTACCCCGCCTGTTTTGAGATATTTTCCACATTTTTATTATCAAATTTCTGTCGTCACAAAGAATGGAAGTTAATTTTGTTGATTGATTTAGATGTAGAGTTTTATGCTCTACAACTTTTATTTGGAGATTTTTCGCCTAAAAAAATCTGAAAAAGAGCAAATTATGAAAGTATGATTTTACATGTGACATCTTTTTTTCTTAACAATTTTTACTCAAATTAACTCTATTTTTTCTTGTTTATATATATTTTCAGGATTATAAAGAGAAAAATGTACTAGCCAATTCCGCAAGACAAAATATAGGTACATTGTCATTTAAAAAAAATCCTGATGACGTCATTGCTCGAAGAGGGTAGGGGATATAAAAATGAAAACTATGGGAAAGCGTTTGTTTTGAAATAAATCAATTTGACGTGTCGAACAGTTTTTTGATATTCCTATCAGGAAAGAAAATATTCCAGTTGTTTCTGTCTTTTTATTCACACTGTATACATTGTTCTACTTTACAGTTTACACATCATCGAATTTAATAATTAATTTCATATTATGTAAGTAATAGAAAGGATTTCTGAATTTTCGATTTAATTTTACCTGAAACAAAACACCCGCGTCATAATGCAATTTATAATAAAAGCGCAAGTCACTAAAAGGAAGTAGTTCAAGTATTAATCCAAAATGAAGAAAAAAGTTGCTAGTGAAATGTTTTTATTATGTTGAAAATAATATTATATGCAAATTGGTAGAGCAAGGAAACTGCATTGTATTATACTTTGATGTAATATTTTGTTTCACATTATTTCATTTTATACTAATGTTACACATTTTATTTAAACACAAATTGACGAACGTTTTGCATTTCCTTAACAATAAAAACCACGTTTTGTAGAAACTTTCAATCTTAAATAAAAAAAATATTTAAAATCATTATACAAAATAGCATTAGAGGTACCTGAAAGAATCGATTGTGTAGCAACCATTTACAGCAGTTCACAGAGCGACATGTTGGTCCATTAACAGATCGGACAACAAAGAAGCATTAAGTTAAATTAATTATATCCTCTTTTCCCACCTAATACAAAGCTTGCAAATTCCAACCACACTCCTGACAAACATTATCCTACATAAATATACCACCAGGGCAAATATTATAACCAGTTATCAACTTAAACCTCTCGAAATAACCTGAAGCAGATGAGCAAAAATAAAACTTCTGCTACTGATGATCGAGACAGATTCAGAAATAAAGTGAAGAATGGAACATCAACTTTCCTTTTGAATAATAATCTAGACAGTGATGAGCCTGAATTAAAATGGCTATTGTTTAAATAGTATATTAAAATACATGTGTCACAAGATAGCATTTTGACGCACGAAGGCAAATTTTGCCAGACCGACTGAAAGGAGGTCTGCAAATGCCTGAGTGCGTCAAAAGCTCTTGTGACACAAGTGTTTTATACTATTTTTTCTATTTTGCAATGATTTATTTTAAAAATTGATTCTAAAAAATCGTGTTAGAGAATTTTATTGCTTAAATTCTTAAGTTGGTCCTACTGACAGTTTATTTAAACTTCTAAGATTTTACCAAGAGATGGCGGTAAAGTTTGTTTGATTTTAATATTTTTAACTTTAATACTAATCAATTTACGTAAAAATTACATTATTCCTTTGGTATTTATTACTTAATAAGCATTTTTTGTAATTATTTTTAAAAATTAAGAATAATTTTTACATAATTGATTTGTATCATATGTCAAAATAATTATTTTAATTACCAATGTCAACCAATCTCAAACTAAAAAACTAGAAACAGTACTTAAAAGTAGAACATTACAACATCGTTTTGGACGGTTTTCGATGCTGTAATGAGTATATTGTAAACGCAAAATAGAAAAATTAATATTGCAAAACGTCCAAAAATATTTCCTCTACAATTTCTTTTTTATGAATTGTCAGAAATTCCCCTTTTTGTAATTTTATGTGGTAGTAATAAACGTGTATTTATTTTCAAAATAAATTGAAACTTAACGAATAAACAACAAAAGAGCATTATCGTTTAGTTTTTGGGATTCGAGTAGTATAGGCGAGTAGTAAAAACGTAAACCTCTCATTTGAAAGGTTCGAATGTTCTTATCTTGCAATATCTTCAGAAATGGTCTTGTAAATCAAGCTTAACTTTATCTAAAATGATGCATAAAAAGTTGATTCTAAGCCAAAAACGTATAATAGTGAATTCTGCCGTATGTTTTGTGACCGACGTAAGCAAAATTTTAAAACTTTTTTTTAACTTCTAATTAGGTATTTTAATAATTTAATTTTAATCCCAGTTTCATTATGATTGTAACCAAAGTGCAATAGAGCGAAATTTATTAAAATCGTAAAAATTTAAATTTTAATTAAAGTAGTTTCTTATTAGCTACAACGTTTACTTAAATGGATCTTTTTAGTTCTCTAAAACTTAATAATTTTTAAATTATAAAAGTTTGCATGCACATACATCTTTTGTAGATGTGAATTATCTCAACTTCTTATGTACACAGGGATAACTATAAAGCTTTAACACAAGTGGACGATTTATTTAAATGGCAAGGATGATACATAAAATTATTAATGTTTGTTTCTTGATGTCCAGGAGCTTAACATTAATGCCTTAGCCTTCCAGACTTTATAACGTTATTTAAAACCCCTAGGTAGAGGGAATAGCTGTGGCTAGCTATTATTGCTACTAATTAGTAATTACTATTGCGAGCGGATATCTTGAAAACAATAAAGAATACAGAAAAAATGCAATCTTGTAGGAAATTTGATAAGCTTTTATTATACCAAAAATAACTTTTTCCCTAGAACTCACTATTTTGGAGATTTTGGCAAAAACCACAAAAACGGGACTTTTCCACAACCCCCTTCCTGCCATAGCCATATAGCTAGGACCGGGGACTTTTTGTATTTTTATGACTTTTATAAGACTTTTTTTACCTCCCAACTACTCTAAGTACATTCCTGAAGAAAAAAATCACCCCTCACCCTCTTTCTATGTCCTCTATACTCTCTTTTTGAGCGTTCGTTGACTGGACGTAACTAAGTACCTGTAGAAAGTATTTAAATTAAGAAACTAATTTAAAAAATAAAAGTCAAATGATAATATTGAAAATGTTAATTTAAAAGCTTATCTTGTGGTCGTACAAAATAACGAATACGCTGGTTAAAATATGAAAACTAATTTAAAAAAGCTCGATACGAAAGAGAGTTTTAAGATTTAAGATCCTTTTTTGATAATCCGAAATATATTATAGCTACTAAAAAGTTAAACCGTTTTATAGAAGATATTTAGAATTTTAAATTAGTAACTGAAAAATACTTAAAAAATTTAAAAAAGCGTAATGTGTATGTAAATCCATTTAAATCTTTTCCTTACAGAGTAACGCAAGCTTTTCAAGTTTCTGTATAACACCTCCATAGATCCTAACCAGTGTGACAACTTACACCTTCTTATGCTAAACTACATATCACATGAATCACGAGAGCAAGTTCAGACTTGAGAGTAGTTTTTTTTAGAAAATAAAATTAAGTTTAAGTTGCATCTGGATTTGGCAGAACCTTTGACTGCAAGAGCACTAAGATGGTGATTAAGAGGAATATCTTCAAAGAACTATTATTTAGTTAAAGCAACTACACTAGCAACTTCAATGTAACACCAAACTTTTGGATTATTGCATTTCAACTGTGTTCTAGAAAAGAATTAATTATTCAAGCTTCATTAAATATGTTAATAATAAATCTGATAAATCTAAAGTTAAGAAAACTTTCTTAAAAAATTTAAAAATAATTTAGTTACATATTTATGTGCGTATTTGAGTTGGAAAATATATTTTTGATGAAAACTGGTAGTCGAGATCGTGAAAAGTTTTTGATGGCAAGTTTTAATTAAGGGAACCACAATCAAACACGTCTCGGTTAGAAATAGTTTGACACTTTAATAGCTCACTGTAAGTTTTGTAATGTTAGGCCAAAATTTTCTTGTAAAAATATTTTAACATAATTGTGAGGTTATATCATCTGCGAGTTATCACATTTTAATTAAAACATCCAATTAATTGTCACATAATTAATTTTAGCTAGTTTAAAACTGTAATCAAGTATAAATAAAAGGAAAACATATTATTATTTTCAATTTATAAAGCTAACGTCATAATACATTAAGGCTTCGTACTTATTGTCTTTCGGGCCATTAAGCAGAGTCGAAGTAGAACAATAAAGTGCGCTTTAAAATCCAATGAGGTGAAAACGGTATAGAGCAGGCATGAAATTGCTGCTCCGTCACCTTACAAACTTACAAATAGTTTAGAAACTATGTCAGATTATGCTGTATTGACGTTTTCCAAATCATATATTAAACCACATTGGTTGCAGAAACTCGAACGAGTTCGACCTCAAACAAATTATTTTTTTGCCCCCAAAAAGAAAACTTTTTCTACAAAAATTTTATATCTTAGAAGTGTATAAAGAAAAATGTCGATTGATTCATAAAATTTTAAGGGTGTAAGTAGTAATTCTAATGAGCAGTAGTAGGGTGAAATTACGACCCACAGAAAGAGGTGACACTAAAACACCAAAAATGGTTACGATGATATTTAAATAATAAATGTGGGCACTGTGACCGCTGAAAACTCCGACATACAAAGAGAATTTGCAGAAGTAAGCCAAAAGGGCTTTATCAACTCTTTTCAGTCAAATACGGTGTTAAATATGAAAATTATGCTAGAATTTCACGTGTCATGTAATGAACTTCTATACTCTTAATTTTTAGCTTTATTAAATCCTATAATAAGACACACATGGTCAAATGGTCATAAGGAATGCGCAGTTAAGTCTGAAACAAACAGAAAGATAGAGTGAGAATGGGGGAATAGGATAGAAAGTAGTATAGAAGAAGGGCAAAAAGAAGTTAATAATGGAGGATAGAGAAGAAGGGGTCATCTGTCATGCCATGATAGAGAGATGAAATGAGATGACAGATGAGATTGAGAAATGAGATGAGATGACATATAAGATTGCCAAATGAAATGAGATGACAGGCGAGATTGACATCTGAGATGATAAATTAGATAAAATGACAGATGTAATTAACAGATGAGATGAGATGACAGATATCAATGACCGTATTAAGATTATCATCCTATCACCAAGTGTTTTTGGTCTGATAGGGAATATGAAAATAAAAATATAAAAATATGAGAGGGGTATAGAAGGAGGGCAAAGAGAAGTTGATAATGTGGGATGGAGAAGAAGGGGGGCACCTGTCATGACATAATATGTCTTTCAATCTGTCATGAAACTGACAGATGAAAGGAGGTGACAGATGAGATTGAGAAATAAGATGAGATGACATATGAGATTGCCAGATGAAACGAGATGACATAAGAGATGAGATGACAAATTAGATGAGATGACAGATATCAATGAGCGTATTAAGTTCATAATCCTATCACCAAGTGTTTTTTGGTCTGATAGGGAATATGATAGAGAGGGGTATAGAAGGAGGGCAAAGAGATGTTGATAATGTGGGATAGAGAAGAAGGGGGGCACCTGTCATTACATAATATGTCTTTCAATCTGTCATGAAACTGACAGATGAAAGGAGGTGACAGATGAGATTGAGAAATAAGATGAGATGACATATGAGATTGCCAGATCAAACGAGATGACATAAGAGATGAGATGACAAATTAGATGAGATGACAGATATCAATGAGCGTATTAAGTTCATCATCCTATCACCAAGTGTTTTTTGGTCTGATAGGGAATATGATAGAGAGGGGTATAGAAGGAGGGCAAAGAGAAGTTGATAATGTGGGATAGAGAAGAAGGGGGGCACCTGTCATTACATAATATGTCTTCCAATCTGTCATGAAACTGACAGATGAAAAGAGGTGACAGATGAGATTGAGAAATAAGATGAGATGACATATGAGATTGCCAGATGAAACGAGATGACATAAGAGATGAGATGACAAATTAGATGAGATGACAGATATCAATGAGCGTATTAAGTTCATCATCCTATCACCAAGTGTTTTTTGGTCTGATAGGGAATATGATAGAGAGGGGTATAGAAGGAGGCCAAAGGGAAGTTGATAATGTGGGATAGAGAAGAAGGGGGGCACCTGTCATTACATAATATGTCTTCCAATCTGTCATGAAACTGACAGATGAAAAGAGGTGACAGATGAGATTAAGAAATAAGATGAGATGACATATGAGATTGCCAGATCAAACGAGATGACATAAGAGATGAGATGAAAAATTAGATGAAATGACAGATGTAATTGACAGATGAGATCAGATGACAGATATCAATGAGCCTGTTAAAATCATCATCCCATTGTCAATTTTTTTTTTGGCGTGATAGTAAAGTAACAGCTGGTAATAGCCCTGGAATTCTGTAACAATAGCTAACGATACGGGGGAAGGCGAGGGGGACTTTAAATGTAAAAACATCGACACTTTTAATTAAAAAAAATTGTTATCTTCGTAACCTCTGAAATGCAAGAGCTCAAATTTTACAGTTACGTAAGACATATCCCTAGATATCACCTCCTAGAATTTCGAACCAATTGAAGACATCGAAATCTTTTTATAGGGTTCGATTGGCCAAGAAATAGAAATCGGTAAATCGACGCCAAAATTAGGATTCGGGTATTCGAGAGTAGCCCCATTAACGCTCCGGTCTTAGTTATCAAAAATGTTGAAATATGGCCGCCCAGCGACCACCACAAAAGTTCCAAAAATCGTCCTTCGAATTTGAAAAATCCCACAGCAATGTAAGAAAAAAGTTGTGAATTTTAGTCCCGATTGCACGTGATACGTCGGCGTCGTTTGGATATCGTCCGACACAAAATTTGAACCAATCTCTTCGGTCGTTTTCCCTGAGTAGATTTTCATGGAATTTCAGCGTAACCAAAAAAAATTGTTTTTCATTTCATAATAATTTTATTAAATGCAAAGCTTTGAAGTATCTAAACTATTGACAAACATGCCAATTTTAATGATTTATAAGCCCTAAAATAAAGGAGCAAATATTCTACCAATTTTCAGTTCAAAAATGTAATGTGCATGTGCAGTAAAAGAGATTTTAAATTCCATCCTGAACGGATACCGCGTCAATGGGTATAAAAAACTGTAAAAGGAATTTTTCATGAAAAAAACAATTTATTGTTTACAGGAGAACTCAAATTACGCAAATAATTAGTATTAATAGCCCAGTTGAATAAAACGAAGGTGAGAGCGTGGGGCGTCAAGAGGGAAATAAATCTATATAAGGCTCAAAAAGATTCTGTAAGGAAATATAAAGCTGCGTATGATAGAATAAGAAGCCTTGAAGAGGGTATACTTTGTAGATTTAAAAGGGGTCGACCCGTCAGGACGTTTAAGTAAAAATTTAAAAAAGTAATTTGTCGGCTTTCGCAACAAAAAATAGCATAAACAAAGAAAGAAGGCAAAGAATAATAAACTCAAATAGTTACGGTACATGATATATATTAGTTGGCGAACGAGAGAGCTGGCTTTGGCAACTTCACGAGTTGTCTTGAACTCTTCTGCTATTAATTAATTGTATCAATTTTAACTGTTGAGGATGTAACCGAAACCGTCGAAATGAAGATTATCGGAAGCGTAACGACATCCAAAGCAGGATATCTCAAAATGCACATGACATGAACACTGTTTACTGTTTAGATTAATGTCGAGCTTACAAATCGAGCTCAAATTGAAACAAAACAACCGCGTCGCCGTGAATAATCAATCAACATTTTGTGTTTATTCTAATAATGTAATTTAATTTAAACGAAATTCGCCTTAAATATGTGTAGGTATCTAATGAAATAATTATTGATTTTTGTTAAACCGCTTATCGGATTAATTTGTGCGATGAGAGTTTAAAGAAATATCTTAAATAAACTATTAGAGACTTAACTAATAAGCCCCTAATAGAAAGTTATAAGGGTTAAACGTGCTCTAAAGTTTAATACTATTTTATTTGTTTTGTCAGAAACTAGAGAGGTGTTGGTTTTGTTCACAAAACCTTTGTCTTGAACTTTCCCATCTCTCCCTTTTATTAATACGTTTAAATTTATAATTTATGGTGTAGATAATATTTCGGAACACTCAACAAATAATGAAAAATTAAAATATGGTCCTAAAGAACAAACAAATTTATTTGACCGTCATCCTACCAACCGGGGTGCTAACGCACCCCAGACTTGATTATTTGTAAAACTAATTTTATTTTTTAAGTTCCATTCTTGTTAAGTTGAAAAGACGAAAATGTGCACTGTGCACGTATTTAGTTCAGTTTAACTGCATTACCTAATACTTCTGCGGCGTGTACTCTCGCGTTAGTAATAAAAGTTGTCTTTTATGACGTTGGTCAATAGTGTCAATAGAGCGAGTAAACGAGCAAATTAGTTGTTTCACATTGTTTAAAGCTTTAAAATCACCGGGGTTTAAATGCACCCCATTTCGTGGTTACCGTAAATAAAATAGGTAGGTAGGGTAGAGGGTTAATAAAACTTTATTTCCACAAGCTTCTTTTTTGAAAAAAACAGCATTGGCTAATACTGAATTACTATTAAATTATTCTTATTCTTATCGATAGCAGAGAGAGAATTTGAAATTTATTCTTTCAAATGTATTTTGTATAAATTAACTTTTGTGTCTTTTCTCAAATCCTAGAGATATCTTGAAATGACGCATCACGATTACGTGAAATTGGAATGATCCCGACAAAGGGTTAATGTTTACAAATAAACTTTTTATCATAAAGTTTACAAAATGTACTGGCCTTTTGGTCTAGACGTCTATATGCTAAAGGGCTTGATGTAGTGTTTAGATTTATTACCGAGTGCATATTACATGAGATTGATGTTCGTACCTTTCCAAAGGATTTTTATTTTAAATATTAATAGTAAAGCCCTTGTAAGTTTAAAAAACAATTCATTTCAGCACAACTTGAAGCTTTGTGGAAAGTCATATTGTATCCTAATAACATACTAAAAGTCTCCTAGCTACCGACTTAAACTAAATCCGTGATCTTGGAATAATTTTTGTATATGTAGATCATGATAGGTTACTGAATAATAATAATTCATCTAAAGAAACTGTTAAATGGGCTTATCAGCCAATTCCTTACTAGTCCACCCAATATATAGAAATTTTTTATTATTTCCACCTATAATAAGTTCAGTAAGTTTATTTTTTAATTTAAGTAAGTCATTAAAAGGAAAGATTTATTTAAGTTTTGTAAAGATATCTAAATATGTGTATACTTTAGTAATCTTAAAACAAAATCTTTTAGCTATGTTAATCGCAAACTAAAGCCAAACACTGAAAACGAGGATTAAGGAACGCATTTATTATCTAAATTTATTTATCTACAAATCTGGACTATTGTCAAGAGTTTTTCATGTGTTTCTCTATCTCCATTCGTCTTGCATAAAAAAACAACAAACCGTTTAAAAATTAGGTTAAGTACTTTGTTCATACAAAATGATTAAATCTAGACAATTTTCGGAAACGTATTATAGCTAACGTACTCTTTAACGTTTTTTCACTAAGTTTTCTCTAAAGATTTTCTCGAAGTTCCAAAAAAACTCACTACTCAAATAGAAACGCTCTCTTATTTTTGACTACGAAATTTGCTCCAACATCTGTAATAGTAATAGCACGCTAAGAACCTAAAATGTTAGATAAGGATATGACCTACTTGGATTCGACTTGGGATGTTAGTTTAAGAATTTACGATTTGGGTTGTGTACAACCACAATTTACGAAATGAAGAAATTGTTTTACGTACATGCCTACTAAGTTAATTTGTTAAGACAATATTAATGACCACTAACAACGCTGAAGCTAATCACTTCTGTGACTTATGAGGCACAACAGTTAAGATTTTATGATTTTTATAAGTAAAATCATAAAACACGATTAGGTAGAGGTGTTTACCTACATACCAGAAGTTACAACGAAAGTTTGCGATATTTATTTATCGAAAAATATTTTTATTTCTTCACTCTAATATGTAGTCCTGGGGCCTGTAACAGAAAAAAGGGGGTGATCGTATTCAGGCCCATCTTTTGGGAATAAGCTATTTGAGTGCCAGCGAACACGAAAATCTGGTTGGCTTCCACAGGCAGTGGCTTAAGGCCTCAGGACTGTTAATAATAAATTTCTAATTGGCGAGGAAGGCGGGAAACCCACCTGAAAGGGATGGCAAAGTAAAATCTTACTTTTTACGTAAAAAGTAGTTACTTTGGCAGTGGACAACTCAAATACCGCTTATGAGTCACGAGTTAGTGTTTGCAGGTGTGTAGCATAAAGACGTTAATTTCAGTCCAGCTGCCACGCTCTCAGAGACATTGTAGAAGGCAGCCAATTTTTTTGGTCGATTTTTTTTATAAGAACGATAAAATATCAAAGTTGCATCCCGAATGCTGTCATATTTCTTACTTTTTTCCTTCTTTAAGAATTTCATTGAAGGATCCTGAGGGCTTAAGCCACTGCCTGTGGAAGCCAACCAGATTTTCGTGTCCGCTGGTACTCAAATAGCTTATTTCCAAAAGATGGACCTGAATACGATCACCCCCTTTTTTCTGTTACAGGCCCCAGGACTAATGCCCCTGCAGTTAAAAAAAATTTGGTTCTTAAAATTTTTTTTTTAATTTTACTGTAAGACAATATTGAAATTAAATTAAAAAAAGGTCCCAGATCTGACGTAATTCATTTAATGTCGCGTCATTTGACGTCTTTGTAACTCCTCCCATTTTTTGACAGACCTCGACACCTACAACTCATCTCATATTGAGGTTAGGTACTTCTGTTTATTTAAATCAACTGAGCTGAAGCCACTAAAGCGCATATCTGATGATTATAAGAGTAAGTTGAGTATGTGCGTTGCGTATCTACGACAATTCTAAACGCTTAAAGGCTTTCACAGACCACTGTGGCCTAGGTCGTGATCGCAATTATAATTACAGTCTTATATTTAAGTGTTCAGATAAGAACGATCTGGCGTTCATTATAGCTAGAGCTAGATTGCTGAAACGCGGCCTCGACAAGAATGACAAGACAAGACAAGAATGATCTGACGTTCATTATAGCTAGAGCAAGATCACTTGATCGCGGCCTTGACCGCGTGAGTCTTCCACAGACCAATGCGGCCTAGGTCTGGATGAGGATAGCGCCTGCGGCCGCTATAATTTAAAATACTAAAGTCTTATTTTCGTGCGTGTTCAGACAAGAACGATCTAGCGTTCATTATAGCTAGAGCTAGATCACTTAATCGCGGCATTGGCCGCGTGAGGCTTCCACAAACCAGTACGGCCTAGATCGCGATGGCGATAGCGCCCGCGGCCGCTATAATATAATACTACAGTCTTATATTCGTGCGTGTTCAGACAAGAACGATCTGACGTTCATTTTAGCTAGAGCTAGATCACTTGATGGCGACCTTGCCCGCGTGAGTCTGCCACAGACCAATGTGGTCTAGGTCGCGATGACGATAGCGCCTGCGGCCGCTATAATATAATACTACAGTCTTATTTTCGTGCGTGTTCAGACAAGAACGATCTAGCGTGCATTATAGCTAGAGCTAGATTACTTAATCGCGGCATTGGCCGCGTGAGGCTACAACAGACTAGTACGGCCTAGATAGCTATAGCGATAGCGGCCGCTATAATATAATACTACAGTCTTATATTCGTGCGTTGTTCAGACAAGAACGATCTGGCGTTCATTATAGCTAGAGCTAGATCACTTGATCGCAGCCTCGGCCGCGTGAGGCTTCCACAGACCAGTGCGGTCTAGGTCGCGATGAGGATAGCGCCCGCGGCCGCTATAATATAATACTACAGTCTTCTATTCGTGCTTGTTCAGACAAGAACGATCTGGCGTTCATTATAGCTAGAGCTAGATTACTTGATCGCGGCCTCGGCCGCGTGAGGCTTCCACAGACCAGTGCGGTCCAGGTCGCGATGAGGATAGCGCCCGCGGCCGCTGTAATATAATACTGCAGTCTTATACTCGTGCGTGTTCAGACAAAACGATCTGGCGTTCATTATAGCTAGAGCTAGATCACTAGATCGCGGTTTCGACCGCGTGAGGCTTCCACAGACCAATGCGGCCTAGGTCGTGATCACGATAGCAGCCGCTATAATATAATACAACAGTCTTATATTTGCGTGGTTAGGCAAGAACGATCTGGCGTTCATAATAACTATAGTTGAGTTTCACAAATGTAGACAGTTATGTCATTTATAGAATAAAGACGAGATTACATCGACATTTTTCGGTACAGCATTATGAACAATCGTTCGTACTCGGATCCACTTCTACTACTAAGCTTCTGTCAGCTTCTGTCAAATTATAGTAAAGTACGTTATTCTATTAAAGCGGCACGTGTTTTCTGCATCTATCTCAATAGAAGCCGCGCTATAGCTAGCTAAATTTTGTGAACACATATTAGGATGAGTCACTATCTGGAATTGTGAGATTGAAGTATAGAGCTAGATCATATGATCTCGGTCTCGGCCGCGTGAGGCTTCCACAGACCAATGCGGCCTAGGTCGTGATCACGATAGCGGCCGCGATAATATAATACCACAGGCTAATATTTGCGTGGTTAGACAAGAACGATCTCGCGTTCATTATAGCTGAGCTAGATCACGAGCGTGGCCGCTACCGCGTTTGGGCGCGTTATCGCATTGGTCTGGGAGGGCTGTAAACTTGTTCTTAACGCGTAAAGCCATCATAAATGGCCTCTTACTAAATTTGAAAAAACGACGAAGTTTAGGACAAGACCGGCAAAGGAATACCCTGTATAGAAAAAACCTATGCTTATCTCATTATTCCTATAATAATAATTATTGGTCCACGGAGGTTACATAAAAAATTTAGTTTGCTTCCTTACTTTTCAAGAAGTAAGTGACAACTTGACAAACATAGCTATTGGCATTTCCAGGTAGCACTTATTTACTTTTTTTAATTAATGTAAACAATTAATAGGTAAATATAAAAAAGAAAATGAAATATTTAAAAATAGTATATTGTTTTATAAGGAGGGAAAGGAGGGTTTTGTGTGACGAGACTCTGTTTAGCTTAGGTAACTAGATGTAAGTTTTAAAAAATACCACCTAGTATTGACTTACTACTTTACCAGAGTTGTATTATGTAAGTACCTGTAATTTATTATGTCTTTCTCATTTATTGTTTCAACAAATTTTCAGAAATTGTAGTTTTTAAATGCAAATTTCTCATTTTAAAATACGATAATTCTGTGACGAACTAATTTTATGATAAGAAAACAAAGTTTGCTCTTAATAGTGCCTTCAAGGCTATAAGAATTTAGGATACGGCCAAAGTGCCAACTCCCGAAGTAAAAGAAATGAGACAATCGTGAAAAAAGCCTACATCTATTAGGAATTAAGAATTCTAATAGTGTCCCTAATTGACCGACTTTTAAAAAGTTTTAGCCTCATGTCCTATCAGCAAATAACTTTTTCTTTTCTTACCTTAATTACTAATTAAAATTTTAGTGCATTTTTGCATTTCATCAGCATTTCTTAACTAAATTGAGCTAAAATTGCACATTTTTCTTATAGCGCGCTAATGTAAAAATTTTTCTTTATATATTTTTTTTTAATTTGATGTACAAGTTAGATCTTATAATGAAATTAGAAAAAAATTAGGGAAAAAAGCTACTGCAAGCAATTTAAAATCTGCTTCAAGATCACAATTTATCTTAAGCACTAAAGTGAAAAAGCGCAATACTTCTTATCTGTTTTAATTAAAAAACCACTTGAACTTTTTTTTCCAAGAGATTGTTAATTTTGGTTAATTTTTTGTTTTTTTTCAACAATTTAAATTAATTTTAATTTAAAACTTAGTTTTTAAAGTAAACTGTAAAGCATAATTTGCTTATAATTAATAAATTAATTTTCAACTAATAAAGTTGTTTGGTATAGTTAAGTTATTATGGTATAATTTACAGTTGATGATGCATGAAAAGCTCACTTGTGGGTTGATAACTGCTAATCGCAGCTATTGACTTGACTCACCCTATTTCCTACCAGGTCAAGCGGTTTATGTCGAGAATGTTAGAATGAAGAAGATCGTTTTATAATATTTTCTCCTAAAAGATTTTCACGATCTTGAACATGACGTTACTAAAATATTGCTATGCTCGATTATTCATTGTGCACGAAAGTGAAAATTTTCTAAACTACCCTCCAAAACTACATTAAAACTGGTCGTTTATTAAATATAAAAAAGGGAAAATTTTGTGTGGTCTTAAACATTTATCAAGATGTAAAACTTTGGAAAATACGCCTATTGTTTTGAATAATAGATTCATAAAGAAACAAAAGTACCCTAATCAACTTAATTTATATTGCGAAATTATCTAAGCTAAACCCTATACGAACTAATTTAAAATTACGGCACACAGAGCTAATAAAGTTGAACGAAGACATCTTGATTAAAGACTCGAAATGTTAAAAAACTTAATTTTAAATTTAGATTTTTGTGATTGGAAATATAAAATTTGTATTAAACTAAGGGGTGAATTTTTAATGTTTATATCTTTGATGATGTCGATATTGTACCCTTAACTACATTAGTTCCGTTAATATATATTTTTTTATTTCTTTATTAAAGAAACCGATTATGACCTACGTACTAAGTGCGCACATAAGAAGAATAAGGTTCAACTCATATAAATGCTTTTTATAGCATTAGGGACTGTTTATCCCGAGAAGAAACGTTTTTATGAGGGTGCTTAGTTAGCGGTTTTAAGAAAATGGTTTTAATTGAACACATTGCTACTTTACAAGCCCTACAACTTAAGTTTTTGTACGTTTCGTGATTTAGAAAATTTCTTGCTTTGTGGATGCGCTCATTTAGGGGATGAAAATTTAAAATTCAAACTACGTATGTTGTATTTCAATGTAACGACAGTCGTTGACTCTCTCTAATGCATTCATGGCTAAAACGATAAATATAGACTTGTATTATTGTTTGCCCGACCGACAGACGAAGTAACGATAAAAGAGGTGTCGAGGGCATAGAAGAGGGTGGAATATCTTTTATTCGGGAATGTTTTTAGGAGGTAAAAATACTAAAAGTCTCCGGTCCTAGCTACATGGCTAAGGTCGTGGCTGATACATGGCTACATGTACAAAGGTCCCGTTTTTGGGGTTTTCGATTATATCTCAAAAACGCTGGTCCTCGGTAAAAAATTGTTCTTATCAAAATAAAAGACTATCACATTTTCTACAAGATTGTTTGAACTAGTTTCTATCTTTTTCTTATAGTTTCAGAGATACAAATCGTTAATATACGAAAAATGTTTTTTTCTCACGTTTTTCGTCAAACTTTTGCTTCTAGCACCTCAACCGGCCCTTTGTTTTACAGCAAACTATAAGGAATAGAAAAAAATGAATTCACAATTTTTTCCCTAGAAGCTATCGTTTTCGAGATATAAGCGAAAACCTCCAAAAAGGGACCTTTCCATCCTCCCATATAGCTTAGCCTTTTTGTATTTTTACCTCCTAACTACTACTTCAAACAGATTTCTGAAGAAAGAAATTCCACCCTCTCCCAAGTCCTCTCCAACCAATTCGTTGACTTAACTTAGGCTAAAACGGATGTTGAAAATTAGGGAAATTTTTATCGATACTTTTCCGAATTTTCACTTTTTATGGAGTGACATGTCATTTTGAAGAAAACCGATAAAGAATCGCTCTAATAACAAACTAATACGATAACAATGTAGTGTTTTAAAAGTGAATAGAAAAGAGTTAATTAATTATCAATTTAAAATCGATTGGAGTAAAGTAAACGCATTATCCTTACAATCTACTTAGCTTAATGACATTAATCTTTTTCAATCTTGTAGTTAAAGCTTGGTTTTCAAGACTATTATATTTAACAAAGAAGTAAATAGCAGCCGCCTAAAACTTTGAAACTCTATTCAATACATACAACACACAGCTAATGGAACAATGGCGAGCATAAACAATTTAAGCTTACCGCACAACATATATTGCTAAAGATGGAAAATCTTTTGTAAAACGGCTGTAAACTTACTTAAATGCAAATCGAGGAATTAATTGTAAAAGAGGAAAGCTCAATTTCATTACTAAGAGTAGAGTAGAAACCCATAAAGACGCACTGCAAAAGAACTTAAATGACAAACGATATTCTCATTGCGGGTGTGTCTTCCGCTTGGCTGTATAATTGAATTCTGGGGTTCAACAATATCCATCCCTTCATCGTGACCTCTGACTTTAACAAATCTTTTTCAACGCATCTTTTCAACGAGAAAATTGGCTCAAAGAATTTGAGTAGCGGAAATTGAATTCAATATGTACTTAAAGTTTATAATTATTTTTTAATGTCGTAAAAATATTTTTATTCCTTGATGGTTCGTCTTTTTATATAAGTTTGAGAAAGGCTGTTTTGCGGCATTTTAATTTATTAAATTTAAAGCGCTTATTGAATTATAAAAAAGGTAAGAACAAAAAAGCTTTAAGTTGATTATTAATAAAGCTATAAATTGAATTTTCGTAATCTTCCAACATGAAAATTTAATAATAAAGCTGTACTAGTTAGGATGTGCTGAAAACTCAACTAATTGAAATTAAATATTTGGTGTATTTTGAGGCTTTTAAACTCATATTTACCAACTATCTCATTTTTGTTAAAGCATATTGTTGGGTTTTTCTTGAGGTCGACGTTTTATTATATTACTCACATAGAAAATTTTAAATTGGAAAATCTTGAGATTAAAGTGGGAATCTACCGCTGTACTCTGCTGCACACTGCACATGCACATACACAGCCTTTATTTATTCAATGTTTCTTTACACATTGTTAAGATATGGTTATTAAAGAATAAGAAATATAACTGTAGTGTGACTGTGAGCACTTTTTTAAAAGTTGTAGAGATATTTACTTTAAATTAATTTCTAGAAAAATTAGGTTATGTTAAATTCAATAATTTTTTTCTCCATGATAAGTTACTGGAAATCAAATTATTGTTCATGTAATTTAACGCACAAAATGTTCTTTTTAACCATTTTTTTTTTGTTTATCTCTATATCTGATAGGTAATGAGTAATTTCCAATAACGTAAAATAGGGAGCTCAGTGTCACGCGGAACTCACGGGTACTGCAGTATGCACAAAACAAGGTAATTTGACTAACATTTTTCTCTAATTCCACTTTTTGAAAAATCTGAAAAAAAATTTTCCCTTTTTTAAGTTTTCGCTTCTTATAATTTTTCCTTAACTACATAGTTTTTGAGATAATCGCAAAAATACGGAAAAAGTTTAATTTTAGAGATTCAAACCCGATTTTGGAGGGGTTTATCCCCTTAGAAGGGTGAAGGCTTTCTATATGATGACAGCGTTTCTCAACCTAGGGGTCGCGAGCCTTTTGGGGTCGCGTTATGTTTTAGGGGGTCCCAACTAGTAGACAAATCTGTGGTAAAATTTGGGTTTTAATTGGAACTTTTAAGCCAATAAAAATTAAAAATTATATTTTTATATAAATCTTCTTTCTGTCCGTCTCTGTCTATTTATGCCTCTTCTGTCTATAGATATCATCTGTCAATTTCATCTGTCAGTCGCATATTATGTCGTATCATCTCACCTCACCTCACCATGAGATGTCAATCTCATCTGCCAATCTTATCTGTCATCTCATTTTATGTGTCACTCTTATCTGTCATTCTCATCTGTCATTTAATCTCGTCTGTCAATATGACATATGAAATGACATGGTATGACAGATGACCCCTCTCCCTATTGTGACAGATTATATTTGACATAATACTGAACCCAACGTAAGTTGAATCCACCACGTGACCAAACCTGCGCGAGGCGTGGCTTCAGAGCCCAGTGGCGAAACTAGTTATTTCTTCTGTCAAAAAAATAATTTTTAAAAGTTGTCAAAATTTAAAATAATTATTTAATTTAAATTTTTATTTGAAGTATTAATAATAATTAATTACTTATTTAATACTTTGTGAATGAGATTTTCACTTTATTGAAATGCTTGTAATTATTTTGCTTCGACAAAAGTAACGTCATAACTATACGACGGCACTGTCTACATTTGTTTCTAAGCAACGACCGCACTAATCTACTGCGCAACTTTAACGGTCATCACGTGGTGGATTCACCTTACGTTGGGTTCCCTATAGTAAATATGGTGACAGATTACCTTCATTCCCCATCTCTCTAAACCAATCTCTGAAATTGATAGATAACTCCACCTGACATATGAAATGATAGATGAAATTGACATATGGTGACAGATGACATGGACTTAAGTAGGGTGACAGATTAGCCTCCCTCTGACATTGACAAATGGTATCAGATGCCGACATTGATTATGGTAACTATGATGAAAGATTGACATTTGACACATGGTAGCTATTATAGTGATAGACCACTCCTGATTTCTCTAAACCAATCCCTATCCTACTTCCCCCACTCCCCATTTCTCTTTTTTTTTCTATATCTGTATCATTCGGACCTTACTGCGCATTTCCAATGATCCATGTGTTTTTTATTGTGTGGATAGATTCTTGTAGACACAGGCAGTATTTTATTACTTTATGTATGTTTCTTACTTTAGAATCAATTTATTTTGTTCTACTAAATTTGTATTAAAAAATTGAATTACTTTGAAAAAAAACTACACAGAGATGGTCGCCAAAACTAATGACTAGAAGTTGGGGGTCGCAAACCTAAAAGGTTGAGAAACGCTGCACTAAACAATAGCATAGGCTTTATCTTAAGGTGATTTTGTTCAGGGTTCACAATGTAAAATTTCATAACTGCAGCATTGGACGACTGGACATCGAGCTGAAGTAGCAATAATAATTTTCAAAATTAAGCCATGTGAAAAGACGATGAGATTTTCCAATTTTAACAAAGCATTAAGCAGTTAGACATTTAAGATGTTCATAAATGAATTCTTGTCGGCTCAACAGCACAGCCGTTGAAAAATAAATGCGTTATTAATTAGTAAAAAGTTACTTTTGCACTCGCTTTCAATTTCAAATTATTTGTGGGAGAATAATCCTTTTTACAATTTTATCAATTGAGGTGGTCCAGTATATTGACGCTAACCAAAGATTTAGACGTTTTTAAGCTTGAATGCTAGAGCCCTCATTCCAACATAGGCTTTATACTACTTTGACGTCCACTCAGCCTTAAAATCAAGTACACGCAGAGCTCAACCTGTTGTAATAATATGCAGTTGAAGTTGTTCCAAGCTACATTAGCTTTAGACAATGATGGGCTTCAATCCCTACTAGTAGAGCCTAAAGGTGTTTAAAACTCTGAAAAGTATCAACCAATGTTTTTAATAAACAGACTTTTAATAATTGGAAATAATCATAAATATTAACGTTATTGGTTTTCTATAACTAGTCCTTTGATAAGCTTCCCTTTTAGAATTATTTCTCTTTAAAGGAAATCGCTGACATATTTTAAATCCTTTCAATAACAAAGTTTTCCAAATCTTTACACTAAAGGGAAACGTTAGTCTAAAGGGGGTAGCAAAATATTTACGATTGCACGAAAGTGGTTAAGAAGTCAGCAAGAAAATAGTTCACCTATTAGGTTACGACTGCTTTATTTCCTATTTCAAACAGTAATTCTTTTAAAAATAAAGCTTAAAGTATTCAAAAGCCTTTTTACAGCGAATTGTAAATATAATGACAGGGTATATCTCGCCACCTTTACGGTTCTACTGCTTTATTGTCAATTGATTTCAAAGTCATAAATTTTTTGCATTGATTTCTTTGTACCTACCTACAACGTATGGAGTTAAAAAGAAAAACGAAACGAGAAACTTTTAAGGATCAAAGGCTAAAAAGTGCGGAAAATGGTACAACTAAAAGTAAAGTAATAGTTGAGGTAATTCAAGTATGATAATAAATTGGCTTCTTGTAGAATTTTTAAAAATGAAAAAAACCTAGAATAGAATACTTCTTTTTTACTGTTTTCTTTGGAAAATGCATAGATAAAATGTTATAATTTATAAATTCTCAATTTTTTGTTTCAATTACCAATTTACGTAATTTGTTTGGTTGCTGGGAAATTATGTAAGACTTGAGAGGGCTGTTAACTAAGAGGGGAAGCTTGAGCATGTAAAAACGACCCAATTTAGCCCAACTTAATAATCGAAAACAAAACAATAAAATAAATAAAGAATTTTATCTTTGATATTACAATTTATGAAATGAATAATGCAAAAACTTGAAGATATGAAAGAAAACAAATAAAATAGGGATTTAACATGACACCTGACTTGGAACATACGATGTTGGCAACATTGAGAAAAAATATTAATACTTTGTTTTTACTATAAAAATATTTAAATTTATACGTTATAATAATAATTTAAATTAAAACTGATTTATGTTTCCCTTCTACCAAGGTGCTAAATTGAAATTTATAAAATATAATTAAATCTACATAGGTACCTAGGTAGGTAGGTAGTTGCCTACAACAATAATTAACACTTTAAATCTTCGTCGACGTGAAAGGATTTAATTAAACAATTTCAAATTATTATTACTTATTTAATATTTATACTTTAATAATTACTGCGTCTTTGCATAACAAAGTTTGTTTCGTTTTACAATCAAAAATTTAATTGAAATTTCCTCTAGAGTCACGTGGAAAAATGTTAAGCGAACAAACATCAAACATAACATATCTTAAAGAACTGTTCTTTTAACACTTGTACGGATAATACCCGTAGAAAAGACAAGCCTCAACGAAAAACCACGGTAAGATTACATTTACATCACTGTACGTGTAAGGTTTGATATCTTTATTCTTTACAAAGTTAAAGATGTTAATTGGACACGCTCTGTAACTTTAAACTTTACAGTTAGATTGCGAGGAGCTGAAATTTCTAACAAATATAAATTGCGTTAATAAATTTAATTATGACAAGACAATTTACCGATCTTATTGAAATAAAATGAATAAGGGACTCTTGCATAAAGGCGTAATTAAATAATTAATAAAGGAGAGGTTAAGATGAAATTATAATATTTTTCTTAATTAAATTTTATTTTAATTGGATGTTGAACATCATCTATAAATGAACTCCAACTACTGATAAAGATAGAACAGGCTTTTATGCAATGACAAGAGGTTTGATCTTCTATTTATTTTATTGAAATTGAATGGGGTGTGAATAATTAATAATTAGTAAAATCGAACAACACAAGCAACATAGTAGTTTCTTGTTTGTGGAATATAAGTCCTAATGAAGGAAAAGATGCTAATTAACTTTTATCTATCAGTAAGTAACTATGTACTATACTCTGTAAACCGAACAGATGCAGCTAAGCCACTCCTCACAAATTTCTAACAAATAAGGTTGACGCACGTCAACCTTATTGCGAGTGCGAGTGTTGTAATTTTCAAAATTCGACAACTAGAAAAATTATATTCGAATATTGCTAGCTTTTTTGGCAGTGGCTTAGCTGCATCTGTTCGGTGGACAGAGAACCGTATTTTATTTAAGCAACTATTTAGATGCTGATTTGTTTTGTACAAAATAATTGCTAGAATTGCGATCAACTGATTAATTAATTGTAAACTATGAGAACTACCAGGACATAGTATACACTTATAATCACACAGTACAAAACAAATCTTCTACATATTTTCTTAGCACGTCAAGCTAGGTTATGTTAGTTTAGCTTGTGGTAGGTCAGGTTAAGAACTCTAAAATTGAACTTATCAACTTTAGAGGCAACTTTTACGGATGTAGTAAAAAATATTCCCGACGAACACCGCTAGCTGCAGTCCGCACTGGACGGTAGTGTGAGATTTTTACTAGAAAACTCCTCCTCCAGGGACCATCGTAAAGAACCTGGTACCGCTTGCGCATTATATCAGGTACTACCAGTAAAATAAAGATGGCTAGATTTTAAAAGGTGTTAATAAATAAGATAAAAGACTCGAAGACCGACGCGGTTGACCGTCGTTGGTCCCCGGCATTTTGTCTGTACGGATACCCCCCGGCCGCGGGACGTTCCATTCCGGCCAGACGTGTTTATCACAGTTTATCACCGATTAAAATATTACAGCTCTATCACATTTTTTTCTGAAGACTGAATGAAAACTTGTTTCATCCCAAGTTCTTTGTTAGTTCGTAATAGTGGCCGTCGACTTCCTTCTTTGTTATGCTGCTCTTCCACAGCATAGCCCTCTCTTTTGCTTTGTGGTTTATGGGGATCATGACCGCCAGCATAAAAGCAACTTCTGTGGACACCTAACCTAACCTAACATGACCTAACCTAATCTAACTTAGCCTAGTCTAACCTAACCGCAGTTCATCTAAACTAACTGTTTGTTTCTTTTTCTACATCTCTTCTTGGCAAGTTAGGCTAGGTTAGGTAAGCTTAACTTATGGTAGGTTAGGCCACTATCTGTAAATTTAAGCGTATCAAGTCTAGGAGTAACCTAACCTAAGAAACCAATCCCAATAAAATCATATTCGCCTATGCTTTATGTTTAAAAAAAACGAAGTTACTGATAAATTAAAAAATGCACCATCAAATAAAATGTTTGACTACAGCACTGGAATCTACGTTAAAAAGTGTCTTAAGGACGCGCTGCAAAAGTGGAGGGGAGACATTTTTGCCATAGCGTGTATTTTTACCACTTTAAGTTGAAGGAAAAAACTATAGATGGTGCCAACATACTGTCAAAATAATTATTTTAATTACCCATGTCAACCAATCTCAAACTAAAAAAAAAACAAGAAACAGTACTTAAAAGTAGAACATTACAACATCGTTTTGGACGGTTTTCGATGCTGTAATGAGTATATTGTAAACGAGTATATTGTGAATGAGTATATTGTTACAAAAGAACAGTAAAGTTAAAAATTTATACCTGGTCGAAAGATTTGGTTGAAAAAACCGCTAAGGACATAATTTTGATTCAGTATTTTGTTGTGGATTTCGTTTAATTAGCGATGGAATCACTTAAAAATTAGGTATTGTTCTTATAACGATCTCCACTAGGAGATAACGGAATTTCATCAATATTGGTTGCTTCAAAATTTGAAAGTTTCTTGTTTTCAAAAATTAATTTAACCTATTTATTCATAATAAAAGCAATGAAAATTGTCCATCTCCTTCATTGATCTTTCCGAGGGGTCAACCACTGTTCTGAATTTGTACACTGACTGCAGTTGACTGCCTATGACTGCATATGCTATGGCTGCCATTGACTGCAGATGACTACCAGTGACAGCTCAATTTTTGTACATTGACTGCAGAGAGTGGATAACCCCTCGGATCTTTCCTTATTAAAATTTCAAAAAAATTAAGTTCATATAACGTTTAGTTTTTAAATCCTGCAACTAAAACTAAAGGCTTATTTTTAACGTTATTTTAAATCCAACTTTCGCCGCTTTGACAGCGCGGCCTTAAGAATGTTTTTACTTCCAGAGACATGCAAAGTTCAAAGATCGATATGAATCAAGTTGACAGCAAAGACTTGACAGCTGATCTGATCTGATATCAGCCTTACCAAAATTGTTTCTTTGGCATCGTGTACAGTTCTTTGAACAGTTCTAACACTCACTTTAAGATCCCCTCCCCTGTATATGTATATCCTCAAGTGTCTTTACAATACCTCCTAAATGACATTTAAGTGAAATTGAGTTAGTTACTTCATTTTGTTCGGAATTTTATTACGCATGCCTTCGTATGAACGACGTAGTGTAAAAAAATTTAAAACTTTCGTTTTTTGTTCTGAAAATATCTCCTGTGCGTGCGCTTCATAAGTAGGCCAACAGTTTCATTTGTCTCCTGTAAAATGACACTTTTGCAGATAGATTGTCAGGACACTGATGATATGTAATGCTACGTCCTACAAAAAAAGTCATTTCACCCTGTACATTATCAATAATTATTGAATAGAACTGAGGAGAGCGACTATTTGTATTTTGAGATTTTCACTAGAGCGTAAATTTTATGTTAATGACACGACGTTAGTGTGACAAAGGCAGTCGGAGTGACTGTCTTACAAGTCTTACGACTCAATTGCAAGGAATATCAAATCTGACACTGAAAGCACACTTAACACCCGGTTAAATAGTGTATAATATTAGTATAAGGTGCAACGACAGAGTTTTCCAGTGATCCCCAACCTACCCTGCCTATGCGCATTCAAGTGTTTTTCTAGCATTTCTATGTATAATTACTCGATTACTTATCAGTCACAAATCAGTCCGTAAAACAAGAAAAGCTCAATTTGAATAAGCCTATAAACAAAGAACACCGTTCGTCAGACAGAAAACTATTTTAATAAAGAAAACTTATCGTCACTTTCCAAGTTTGTACTTGAATCAAAACAAGATTTATCTTTCATCTACGCTCTAATTGGCCCGTACTATCGTGTTTTGAAGGAAAGCGGCAGTTGTTGTGGATATGTTAATGAAATAGCTAAAACAGTTGTACCAAGACTAATTAAATTTACATCATAAACAGTTCAAGTATTGGTTGCTTCTTGATAGAAAATTTACAGAGGACACAGAGATAATTTAAATTGACTTTTGTAATTGCATATATAAATAGTTTTTAAACCACAAAGCGTGGTTTATTGAAATTGCAGAATCTGGATGAAAACGTCTATAATTTGCTTAATGTAAAAAATTGCCAAGTGAGGTTCTAAAGCGAATGAATGGTGGTGTAACCCTTACTACGTCAAGACCCATATCAAATTCATTATTATATTTCTTTTTAAGCATAGGAAACTTTTCTTTATGCTCCACAACTAAAAATGTATCACATGAGCCTTTCACCAAAAGCTCCTTAACCTTTTGTAATATTTTTTAAGCTCGTGTATTACAGTAAAACTTTATTTAAAGAAAATTTTATCGTCACCGAGAGCCTATAGTAACATTTTCTTCTAATTAACAAAATTTAGTTTTGAAATTTGACAAGACCCAAAAGTGTTTCTCATTTAATAAAATAAATCTTGTTTATGTTATCCTCTCAATTCCACAATAGAAGTTATATTAAACTGCTTCTATTGTTCTAACTTAAATCGTTATGCAAAATAAAATGGAGTTTGGCACTTTAGGTAGCTGTATATTATTTCTCTCAAAAACACATTTTAAGATAGGTAATCCAAAAGTGAAATTAATTTAAGCTAACTCTTATGAATAATAATTTATAGAGCATAGATAAGAAATTGTCTAAACAATGGAGAATTTCAAATTTAATTTCACGAGACAACATAAGAGGAAATTTTGTTAATTATTACTACATGTTAGCCAACTTGCTCTGAATTTTGATTAAATTTTTTTTTGATTTTGCAAATTTATTTTTACAATTTTTTGTTATTTAAGAACGTCGATAAAACTCGAAGTTGATTAAAACGCTAAAAATTGAAAAGTTTACGACGCGAGTAAACTTGTAAAATGTATGTAAAGAGCAAGATTAAATTGCCTAAAATGGGCGTCATAAAAAAAATTATGGCACTATTAATAAAAGTGGATATTTTACTCCTATAAGATATGTTATCATTCGTTGTTAAGAAATCCATAATATAATGTAATACATCAAGTATAGCTACGGGCGTCACCACTGGGAGATCACAAACTTATGAGATAGATAAATAAGTAAATAGAGGTTAAACTGCTTAACGTGAGGTCCAATAATTATATAAAAAGAAAATCAACTTGTGATTTTAATTTTTATAATAAAAGTAGTATAATAGCTCCATCTTTTTACCGTTTGATAACACGTAATGTAAGCCCATCATAATAAAGAAGGTAATGTGGCTAGCACTATGAATATTACAAATTCTCAAATTTAAATTTCTTTTCTTATTGTGAACAGAATCTGGGGACACACTGTACAATAAAAAAAAGAAATTCAGTTTTCTTCTTGTAAAAAGGAAAACAAAAAAGGTTTCTTTTTGTTCAAAAAAATAATGAAAATTTTCTTATTTTTAATTTACTATAAAGATATTAAGCTCTTTGAAGTTGTAAGGGTAATTTAGAATATAACTGAAAATATTTTAAAAGCTAAAGCTCAAAGCACGTTTTCATTAAAAGAAAACATAACAATTTACCTATCGAATCGCCACACATTTTAGAGTTAATATTTTTATATACACTTAAAACTTCAATAATAGACCCTTGTAAATAAATAAAAGACCAAACAGCTATTGAATTTAATAAAAAACTTAAAATGGGTCAAAATTTTTGCTTTCGAGCGACTCTAGGAGCCCTAGCAGTGAAAGAAGTACTTGTAATGGTCCCTAAGTGCGACTCTGATTTTCCACGTTTTATCATCCCAAGAAATCGAAAAATTAAGCCCGTTTTATATGACTCATGTAAAAGTTTAACATTTTGCTCTAAAAATTTGGCACATTGATAGGTCCTTATGGACTAATCTTCAACCCTCAACTACTGTCAATTCAATCATGTTCAATATTTGCGGTAATAGGCTCTACAAAGTTAAAACGTTTTATATAAGACTGCCATTGAAGCCTTACATCATCGCCTAGCAATAATGCTTTATTTATTTTCTTAGTGCGGTGTTAAGTGCGGTGCTACGGGCAACGCGAGGTGCGGTGTGTCGACTATAGTTTTGGCTTATGACAAATGTTGAAAAGTCTTTGTGACGAGCGTTGTCTTTATGTAGGATCACACAAGCGTTTTTTAATTACCATAATTTAGTTTATTTAGTTTTTACTTACATCTCGTAAACGATGAGTACTAGAGAAAAAATTATTTTTTGTAGAATGAAAGCTTATGAAGTTTCTTATAAGATTTTTTCTATTCATTTTTTCTCTTTTTCTTATAGTTTTTGAGATATCTGCCCAAAAAAATCGATAATGGATGAAAAATATTTTTTGCCTTACACTTTTGTTAAACATTTGCCAAAAGCATCTCAGCCCTTCGTTATACAGTCAAAAGCTTTGATAAAAAAGAAAAAAGGTTGTAGATCATTAAATATATCCCCCTCCACCCCTTAGCAATGTAGCTAGGACCTTTACCTTTTTTCTACCTTTTTTGCCTCTTAACTACTTTAAACATATTGCCGAAGAAAAACATTACACCATCTTCCATGTTCTCTATAGCCCCTTAGCTGACTACACTAAATTAACCCCTACCGATATTTCGATAATCGATCGATTTGATGATGGTAAGTCAGAAACCTAATTTAAGGGTGTGCAAATCAAGCGTTATATTTTATGAGTCATAATCACAATCCCGAATAGCTTTATAATATTGTGGTTGCCAAAATCACCCCCTAAAGGGATAAATAAAAATATGAGACATAGCAATAGAACGTGACGTCAACAATAACAAACCAAAGTTTGGTAAATTCTCTAATACCATCGATATCATTTACATTAAATTTACATCCCATCGAGTAGTGGGTAGTTTACCAATTTCTCGCTTATTTGGTTTTTGATTATTAAAGTAAATAGTGTCAATATTAATTGATAAACTAAATATAATTTAATTTCATCTAATAATCAGATGATGATTTGTTTATTCGAATCCAATCAACAATCACAATATTTGCCTAATTCCCTAAATTTATCCTACAAAATTTATAATTACTTTATGACGGTAGTGACAAAGTTGAACTTATTCTTGAACGACGTTTTAGTTAAATCGTAGGAGAAAAACTATACTTTTTCCTACTCATACAATTTCTTTTGTCTTTTCTAAAGGTTTTAAAACTGTATGTCGTTCCGGAAAATCTCTTTCCATTCGCTACAAGGGTTTCAGTTTGCGGATTACATGGTTGTCTTTTATGGTCTGGTTGTCTAGCTGTCCTCCACAAAAAAAACGATCTTTCAGGAAACTATTCTATTACTCAGTCCAATTTGAAAATCTTACGCGACGTTGAAAAATGAAAGCGGATTTTAAAAGGAGACGTAGCTGAATAATAATCATACTATATTGATTTGAGTAAGTAAAGAGTTTTAATTTGAAACAACTTATAAGTAGAAAGTTCAATAAACAATTGGAATGTAAATAACACATTAACCATAAAATTATATAAGATTAGGTTAAGCGGTTTTAGTTTGTTCTGATTACTACTAAAAGCTTCTACTGTACTTTGCAGTGCTTACAGTACGTAGGACTCGATTGAAAGTGATAACCACTAACGGGCTTAAATTGTTTAGTTAGGATCTTACTAAAACAACTTTTAAAAACTTTAATTCCATTTTAAACAATTTACCTTTTTTAATCAAGTATCTAAAAATAGTTCGCTTTCGCGTACCTCTGTACTAAATGACGCCACACACCAAGATTGTAAGAATTATTGTAGATGGTAATATTGTCTGACTGACAAGACTTGACATGAATAATTTAAAATTTCACATGAACGTTATTTCCTCAATATTTTTGGTTAACTTTGATAAATAGCGCTGGTGTTCTTTGTACACATTCCTCAATTCGTAGCAAATTTTGACGAATTTGAGCTTAGAGTAATTAAACTGTATAAAGCTCTCTCTCTCACTTTCAAAAGACTATAAAAATGTTCTCTTGATAACATAATGAATAGGTTTAGTAAGTGAATCGCATCTGTCTAGAAAGATACAGGGTGTCGAAGTCAGAACACCTATCTTTCATTCTGAGAGAGTTCTAGAAAAAGAGAGAAATAAATTAAAAATTCAGTAATGGAATTATTGTTCATGACTCATGACTAGAGCCCGGATTTATAAGCATTTATTATTTTAAAATAAGCACTTAAAAAATGTCTAAAAAGGGCTTTTAAAAAGCACTAAAAATGCAAAATTGAGCATCAAAATTTAATTTTTATTCAAAGTTTGAATTATCATTTTGAAAGACAATTAATTCTCCTATAGAACTATAGGTATTTTCCAAATTGTTCGTTGAAAAAGATTGTAGTAAAAGTAAAGTACCTAATATATTTATTTTCATCTCAAAACTCAAAAAATTACAATAAAAAGTGATTTTATATAACAAAAGAATGAAAATTTATTATAAATTGAATTATTATTAAAGTAGAGCCAAAAACAAACAAAAATGCGTCAGGAAGCCAAGGAGTAATCCCATGCCGGCGTCTCTTCCCCTCCAAGGGGAAAGAAGGGACAGTAAATGAAATGAGTGGAAAAAGAAACGATAATGATTATATTTATATAAATGGGATTAGATGAAAATTTCGGGCCGCGACACAAACCTTTAGGTACCCGGAGATCTGGGCCGCTAACCCGAGCAGAACCGCAAGACCCGCAGTCTGTTGTAAGCGTTCTTATTTCTAAATCGAAAATCTTCTCTCTACATCAACCGATATAACCGGAGCTCTAGTTAGCTGTGCGGGGGGGGGGGAGTAAAAATTTAACACTGAAGAGAACACAAATTATCCAAATTTATCAAAATTATTCAAAATTTTAAAAAATATTAATTATAATAACTTAACTCAAACCAAACATTGAAAAAAAAGCACGAAAATGTCTTTTAAGCAAAATATTCGAAAAAAGCAAAATAAGCATTATCAACATTGGCTTAAATCACTTGAATTTTTGAGAAAAGTAAAGCTCCAAAAGGAATTTGTTCTGCTTATGATTTAAAACTATAAGCAGAAAGCTTAGAATCCGGGCTCTACTCATGACGTTAGGTAATAATTGAAAATCCTTCTTTTTTACATAAAAACTTTAAATATATCGATATTAAGCTTGGTTAAGGTGAATTACACAAAATGCAAGACGGTAGGTCTTTAAAACGACCGTTTATTCAGTGCCTATTTTAATTAGAAATTAACAGACTGGTTGACTAAATATCCTCTTTCAGGTCAATTAATTTTATTATTTTGTACAAAATGGTTACTAAAAGAAAGGAAAAACGAAACAAAATAAATCAAGGGGACGAAATCTTTTTTAGGTCACTCGTTTCCTAATTAATGAAATCATGAAAAGTGGGTGATGATTGACTAATAGATCCTGGGGATTTTATTTTTGACAACTCTATCTCATCTGTTTCTGTCACTAGTACATACGAGCTTTTGTGTTAAGCTCTTTTCACAGCTTATGTGTAAAACGGATATATTATTTGTGATGTAGGACAAGAAGATGTACAGTACACTGTATTTACAGCTCTCCAATGCGTTTATTACTGTTTATAACACTATAATACAGTGTGAATAAAAAGTATTTGATGCTAGAATCTTTATTGTTGAGATCAGAAAAGAAACAATTGACTGTCTAATTAATTTCCACAATCTGACACTTACAAAAAAATTATGACGTCATACCTTCGGACCATGACGTCATACCTTAGGATCATGACGTCATCGGGTCTTTTTTTAATTGATAATGACATGTATACTTTTTATTTTTATTACGAAATTTGATAATACATAGTTTTCTCTTTACAATATTGTAAGTATCTCAAGAAAAGAAAAAAAAATTGAGGTTGATTTGAGTAGGTAAATAATAATTTTATTTAAAAAAGATCCGATGACGTCATAGTCTGAAGGTGTGACATATCAGAAAAAATTGAAAAGCGTTAAATTTAAGCAAGTAACAAACAATAAACTTTTGTTAAATAACTTTCTTTTCTAAAACCAATAATAAAAGCCAATGTCACGTACTTTTTATTCACACTGTATATTACATAATGGGTTACTTAAAATTATTCTAATGTTAAGCAAGAGGTTAATAAAAACCTGTGGTGAGAAGATCATTTTAATAAATTTAGTAAGCCTTTGGTATTACTAAATTTTAATTATCAGTTGAACTTGAATTAGTGAAGTAGAAGACCGAAGTGATTTGATTTAAAAGCTTTAGTTGAACTTTTAGTTGAAATAGAGTAAAAATTATTTCATCAAAGACAGGAAATAAGTTTATTGCACCAATTTAAAAATAGTGCACTGTGAGAAAATCTATAAATTCAATCAAAATTCTAACATCTTTAGTGGAAAGGAAGCATTCGAAAATAATATAAAATTCCTCCCTGGAAATATTTAAAATGCTTTGGATTGTTTCTTTTCCAACAAGGCTTAGACCTGAAATAAATCGAAACTTTTTAAAATATAAGAATAGTTTGCTTTAAGAAAACGTATCTACTATAATATGTATTTTAAATTTATTTTTGTTCTACCCTTTTTACAGAAAATATCGTCTCGAGAAGGCTTAGAAGTGACTGAAAAATATGAAAACAAAAAATGTTTGACGTAGTCATATTTAAAAAGTACAAACATTTCAAAGCTTTCTCGATACAATTTTATTTTCACCCCTAAAATTGTTTGGTTGCAAATCAATTAATTTTGAAATGTTATTCAGTTTTGTTGTGTTGATTTGGTGGAATTAAAAACTGCCAAAACGTACATACTTTTAATTTTTATTTAATTGCAAAATTCCCATACCCCTAGAATTAATTATTTCTATCACAAAGAGCTTGTAACTTTGTCACTATTTTTCAACAAATATTTATTTTAACAAATATTAGTTTGAACTGTTTCGCGCACCTATAATAATTCAATATAGGAAAGCAGATATCTCAGTCTGTTTCCTTTGCAGCATGTTTCCAAAACATAACTCGACGACATATGTGATGGATATCAACACGTTTTGTACTATTAGTTTCAAATAACATAAAATTAAGTTAAAATAAAATGGAAATTAAAAAAAAACTTATTCGGGAACGTATTTAAGCTCTTTAAGGCTGAATTCTACATTACACATTTATCCTTAGAATTTAATTTTAGTCTCAGTATAAAGAGGTTTTAACAATAGCGTGAACCGGTTTATACTGAGACTAAAATTAAATCCCTAGGATAAATAAATAAATATGTATTGTAAAATCTCTACATGAACTATGTAGAGCAGTGTTTCCCAACCTTTTCTGTGCCATCACCCACCTAAGCTTATGCCCCATGTAACATTATGAATAACTTTTACTATTCAAAAATTGAATTTTTCACTGAAAAACTCTGGACGAATCCATTTTTTAATTGTCCCCTTTAACAATCAAACTGCTCTCTCCCCGTGGGGCATGGGCCCCACGTTAGGAAACACCGATCTAGAGAGAGCATGACTGTCTAATCTAGACTCTAGAGCATGCCATCTTTTACCAATTACCAAAAACTTAACGTGTGTTTTAGTGGCCAGCCATCCGGTGAACTCTACGTGAGTAGAGACAGTCAACTGGCGGACAGTCGGTCTGTCTATCTTTTTGTCTTTCTATCCGTCAGTCCATCTATGCATTAAGCAGTAAGCGTAAGCCGTAAATCTCAATTACTTTGCCTATCTATCGGTAAATTATCATTTTTATGATTGAATTGAACGTCAACTAGAAATCCGAAGTCGTAGCAATAAACATTTCAATTTTTATTGCCCATCTGGCTGAAGTAAAGCAAAATCGTTTATTTCATATGACGTTTTTACTTCGTAAGTTTTAATTTAAATTTATTACGACGGATTAGAGACCTCTAAAAGCATTACATGTTACATCCAATTTCCCCAATTACGTTCTTTAAATGAAATGAAAACAAGAAGACACGCAATATTTTAAAAAATGAGTTTAAAAATAAAAGAAAAAATTATTTACTGCTTTTGATTGTGTTTGCAAATCATCAAGGGAAAACTCAAAGCAAATTGTATTTTCATAAGCTCATTTAATAAATTTTTGACTGTATTAAATTAGAATAATACTTTGTTTCTGTACTTATCAGATAAAAAAAGTTATTTTTTTTATTGGAAGATTTAAATTAAAAATTATATTTTTGTATAACACAAGTTGAAAATATTCAAAAACAGCAGATTGAATAAGAGAATTGAATATGAATCAAATCTTGTGTTAGAAAGAAAAACTTTTCTCTTGTCAACTTCTTATGTTACTTTTATTTTTAAAACTGAGAAGTTATTAGAATTTTGAAGTACCTACATTGAATTAAAATTGAAAAGGTTCTTTTATATTCCGTAAAGAGGAAACTAATGAAACTAGCATTGAACATAATAAGAGGAGATACACAATAGATAGATAGTAGGTATAGTGTCCTGTATTTATTTTTCAGATTTTGTTAAAAACTTTCCAAAATTGTTCATGTCTCTTATAGAGGACTTAAAGCTTTTTTCGGTCTACATCTGCACTACGTCTAAAAGCCCCCCTTTAATAGTCAATTTCTCTTGTAGCAATTCTGTGGATTTTGGACCGAAAATAATTTTCCATTCTGCTATAATTAACCATGCGCTATTTTAATAATTGTTTTTACGTAGAACATAGGTTTTTTATTTAACAATAATTAATTACAAGAGAACACGAGTAAGTGCACTCATTAATCCATAATATAATTTTCTCCACGGTAAAATTGTAGCTTTTAAGGCTTACTTTTTATGAAAATTGTAGTTCAATTAAATAATTTTTGAAAATTATAAAAATTTGTTCATTTTGACATAAAACAAATATTTTAGAAAATTTAATAACCCGAATCCGAGTTAATGCATTATTTATTAAATGAGAAGTCTTGTTCAACAACCCAGGACTAAAATTAATAGTCCTGTAAGTTCTAATATTCTTTACAAAAAAAAAGGTGCACAATAAATTTTCTTTGAAGAGAAAAGAGTTCATTTAACTAACTTCTCTTTTAGTTAGGTTAGTTATGTAGTATAATAGTAGACGATATAAAAGTGAGATAATTAAAGTTAATTAAAACTGTAACAAAAGTGTTTAGGTTTCTCAAACCTAAGAGTAAGAACACTTTACTTATATTGTAATTGAAAAAGCTCTAATATTAACACTGCTCTCGTAATGTGAAAATTCATCATTAATTAAAGCTCTAACTATTCTACTAATTGAAAATGTAATTTCGTAAAGTAATTATTGTTACGTATTAAGCCAACATAGGGTTGTATAAAAGTTTAAATTTGTTTTTCGTTAATGTATTAGTTTTAAGTCTCAAACGTTAAGACTCAATAAGGAATTTATCATTCCTGTCGCTCTAGGTCGTCACAAACGAAATGCGGCCCTTTTCAAAACCCTGTCAACAAATCAACGCTAAAAAATAGACAAAGGTAGAAACATTGAATATTTTTATTAAAAAAGGTGTTTATTAACTTTGAGAAAGAGAGAGGGTTCTATATACATGACGAAGGGTTTTAAAAGATTTGGTTATCTATAGATACGAGGTTTGGTAATTTAATTCCCAGATTGACATTGACACAATATAAAGAAACAAGTTAAATTTTTGAGAAATTGCTTTCAATTCACGGATGACATTTTTCTTAAATCTGAAATCGTTTCCGTTTAAAAACAGTTTTCTCTTCAGGAAAGAAAAAAGTTTGATTTTGCCAAGTCAGGTAGGTGATTGATCTCAATAACGCTGTGTTTAATGACGAATGACTTTACAATCAGTCCAGAATCAGCACAGGTGCATTTGCCATACAACAAAAATCTACTAGCTTTTTATCCAAATCTCCTTCATCACTTCTCTGAGGAAGAGCTACAAATTTTCCGTCTTTTTATTAAGGGGGGGAGGTTGAAAAGAAACTTTATCAGTCTTGATGGATTTTTGAATTCATTACTTGCTATAGCGTTTTGTTTCAATAACAGTTTGTCTGTTTTTGTTAACCCAAGATAAAAAACAGACTATCACCTTTCCTAGCCCTTTGTGTAAAATTTATCGAATCGTCAAGTTAAACTAATCTGCCATTATTTGAACGATCATTTGGCAATCTTGCGAATATTTGTGGCCGAATCCTCATTTTAAGAGATGGGCACTGAACAGACGTTTCTAGCACCAACTTCAACATCCCCAGGTTAGTTTTTCAGACGTTTGAACTATTTAACCGTATTGGCTCTTGCAATTTTCGCTAATTTACAGCTTAATTTTATATTCACTTACTACTTGAGAGGAAAACGACAAACAACTGCCTAATTTTCGCTTGAGCAACATCTATTTATAGAACTTTCAACTATTGTTTGCTGCTTTATTTGTGGTTTAATTTCACGTGGTTCCAGTGTTGCACCTTAAATCCAAGAATTAAAATGGCCTTTTAAATTTAAAAAAAATGTCCTAGATATACACACTCCCGTGTTAGCAGCTTTTTCGTACTCTGAAGGGTATCGTCGTTATCGGTAGCTGAAGAACATCTTACTAATCGTAAAAAAATTCTTCAGAGGTGGGATTAGGACAGTTCCTTGTCCATTAGCAATCTTAAAGTTTCGTTTTGAGTTTGCTTTAAACTTGTACATGTTCATGGGTGGTGAGACACAGGTCATAAGCCTATTAATATGAGAAAGAAGAAATTCTCTTTACTATAAAAAGATTTTTTAATAAAATGGTCGCAAAATAGGACGAGGAAACTATGGGAAGATGTGGCCGAATTAAGTCTCGCTAATAAGAGAAAATGAGGGTTCGAAAACCAAAATCCTTTAGTTGAGTCTAATAGCATAGCTGAACCTGAGCTTCACAAAAATCAAATTCAAGCAGAGCAGGGAGTTTTTGGTTAAAATCAATCCCTAGCTGTTCCTAAAATTCTAAGGTCATTTATAGATGCCTAGTATACTCTTTGGTAAATATTTAGTTGTAATAAGTGCTTAATATTAATACAATGAATTTTAAGGTGGTTATTATTCATACAATGACGCGGAACTCAATTACAAGTACACCCTGGACTAACGAGGCTATTGTATCGAATTGTATTATTATTGAATATGCTGAAGTCAGGGACCATACTAGCTAAACCCCTACAGTATTTCCAACCCTTTAAAAAGGATAATATAGAATATATTTATGTTACAGAGTGTGTTATTCTTAAGCCAGTCCCACATTGTAAATATTTCATAAAAATATGTCGTTATGTGGGTATACCACACTGTCATAATTTGCTAAAAAAATTTGGGGATTGTAGAATGTGTTGCATAAGCTGCAAAACCTACAAGGTCCAAGAAATACATTTAAATACGAAACATGTGCCACAAGACAACAAAGCAAGGCGCACTCTAGCATCAGAAACCAACAGAACTCGTGCTTTCATCAACAAAAATAGAACAGTTTGAATTTATGAAACGTCACGTCAAAATATTTACATGAAGTCGCATAATCTCATATAAATACAGTTTTTATAAAAACTTTGTAAATATAGCCGAGCACACTGTCCAAACCAGTTTTATAAAAAAATTTATAAATATTTTTGTGAATATATTCGTAGTCTGCGGGGTACTTTAAGTAGAGACTAAAGGGCTACTTTCTAAAATATACTTCAAGAATTTATTCATCCAGCGAGGATTTTAAATATACAAAAATATCTATTAGCAGTCAATCTAAAAATGTAAATTTACCACTGACTCTTCCATTTAAAACAAATCTACCACGAAAAATTCGTTTCTGCGGTCCAACCCTGTGCAATATAAAGTAACGTAAACTTGACGAATTTATGTAAAAATGATAACTAAAAAACAAAAAAGAGACTAACATAATATTGTTAAGAAAGTTATCGATTTATGAGAGAAGAATACAATATGCCACACTTAAAACTTTTCATTCGGAGTTTACCTATGTAAAAGAGTTTAAGATTATAGAGTTCGATAGAATAAGATTAAAATGCTAATTTTGTACATCATTCAATTTTCCTTTAGAATTTTAGAACAAGGTAAGTAACTTTATTTAGGCGTCGAAAATTAATATAATAAAGCTTGGTTAAATGTGTTAAAAAGGTAAACTTAAAAAATTTGTTTTTGAAATTCCGAGTTGAGAAATTATATATTCGCGACTATAATTAGTTTTATATTGCGAATATTTGCTTTTCTGTCGAGAACTTTAGGCGAAATACGAAATAGGTACTTACTTTATCCAATTCAGTAAATTTCTATAGACATTCACCTCGTTTTCGTCGTTATTTCAAGTTTATAAAATTAAACTTTTCTACAAGATAACAAGAAGACGCGCGTAGACGTTACATCCTTTTGTTTTAACAATTTCAACATTTTATTTTATTTTTCTAAAACCTTCTCAAAGTTTATTATTTTATTTACTTTAAACAGTTTTGTAAATTACAGTAATTACATTCACCAAACTCAAAAATAATTTTCTCTCGGATCCCTTTAGATCTCCCCAACAGCTTTCAAGAGATGCATTACGTGATACATTTTTGAATTTTTAAATTTTACCGAATACTGAATTGTTAAAAATGAGCTGTTAGATGACAAAATGTAAAACCATTTGGGAGTAGAGGGTTGATATATGCACTTTGAGAGCCACAACAAGGACAAAAAGTTTTAAAAAAACCAAACAGTGCAACGAATAATAAATTATTTAAGATGTGAACGACAACGAATAAAATTCATTTGATGCCAGTATTTTTAAATTTATAAAATTATATGATGAATAATTACTACGAGACTCGACTGTGGCGGTGTTTATTACACCTCAGTTGATTTTTGGTGCTCAATTGATTTATTTATAAAATTTATTAAAAGAAAACTCCAAGGCTATCGATGTTTGGGTGAATTTTTCGCCATCTGCTAAGTTTTAAGATCTAAAAAAGTTCAAGTACAATATAAAATTCCCCCACTCCTCACTCCTAAAGAAAAATAGTTTTCTCTCTCCAGGTTTTAAACACTTTTGTATTGTTGACTTTTTCGAAACCATATAGCTCTGTCTGCTTTTTAGGGGAAGGTACAAAGAGTGCAAAAAAGTCTAAGTGTTTGCACTGAAAGAATCAGAATTTCTTCAACCACAACATACATTTTTTGAAAACTCAAATAAAATCCTAAACTATATTTTTCTAATTAACATATTTACATGCGTAAATCTATTATTTATTTTTAACAAAATATCTTGAATGTGCAAATCGATGACGGAACGACGCCAAAGTTCTTTATATTCAAGAACATACAATGGACGAATGAGTAATCGATTTGATCCTACAAGTCATTAAATATAACTGAATTTGTTGAAAAAAGCAAACATTTTAATTTTCACTTTAGGTAAGTGAATTTTTAAAGGCTCTCGTAGCTACAAGATGGCCCTTGATGTTTCGAAATAATTTTCGTACAGTTTGCAACCGAGTACTGTCTTGCCTTTCACAAAATCCTCTTCTCGGAGGTAAAATCTCGAATATCGAGCTCAAGAATATCTTAATACCTTTTGTTACTCCATTTAATAGCCGCGTTACCGAATAGTAAGCGGATTTCACTCACTTTAAAGGATAACTGAAAAAGTTGCTATAAGTTACTTTTTCAATGTCGATTATTTGTTGACAGTTTGATCGTTGTCGTGAGAGCGATAAAAAAATCCGCTTTATCAAGGGGAATAAGGAATGTTTTTCTAGTATGCAATGCAGTCGAGTTTGATATTCTTTGCATGCAACCAACATTACATGCTCTACGTGCATTCATGAATTTTCTCGGTTCGTTATACAGACAGTTCCAATGTTGCACCTATGCTTGTGGAGTTCGTAAACCGTGACAGATACAAAGATTGTTATTTTGGGTCGAATTTGCGTATTTTAATATCAAATATTTAGAAGGAAAATATCAAAATATCGCACGTATTTTGATCAGTTTAGTGGAAAATTCAGAAATATTTAAAATTTTAATTATATTCTTTCTGGACTCGTTATAAAAGTTAAAATAAAAAAGGGCGTTTTCGTGGAAGCTATTTCTTGTATGTCAAACGATTTTCTCAAAATTAAAATACGTCTTGTTTCTTTGATATAAAACGAAAAGATCTTGCGAGTGTGCAGTTTTCTACAATAGGCATTGGAATAACACGTAGGATGAGGATGACTTACGCAATTAATTGCCCATAATGGGAATAAGAAACAGGGAAACTTTGGACATTTCCAAAAAAACAGGTTTAACCTTCTTAATACCTAGTTAAAAATAAAACGACAAATACCACCAGGGGTCCGAACGGACCCCAGCTATTTTCTGCTCTAGGCTACTATTATTCGTCAATATTTATGGTCGATTCTTGTTTACTGGAGCTTTAGGAAGAACTGAAGCCCAATACAGTGCTCAAGCAACAAACAGTGGGCTCCGTTTGAATCCGATGTGGTTATACAAAGGTTAAGAAGGTTTAAGTTAATATAAGACAAATCGGGCGCACAGCTGGGCCTTATACCTCTTACATAAATTTTAACAAAAAAACAAATTATTTACCTTTTTCAAGATGTGCTTTTGCCGAATACTTCCTTCTCCATGCTAAATTATCTTTCTCGCGCTATTACCCACTCGCTGAATTTTAAACGAGTCGAACGAATAATTATTGAACACTATACAAACTTAGAAACCATACACTTATTTTAGGACAAAATCCGAATAACGAATTATTGAGCTTATTTCATCAAGCTTTCTAAATCGAACTCGACTTTAACGCGTACACGGAAGTTTAAACTCGATTCCGAAGAAAACCGTTTAGTTATGTCGCGACCCATACAATGGAAGGGACCTGAAAGTAGAAATTTGATTTAATATTATTTTTACGTTTTTCTAGGCCAGTTTGCACCACTTCCTCTTGTAGTTAATTTAACTTGTAGTTAATTTACGTGTGCATTATATCCATATCAACAGAAAAGCTATAAAAAAACACAAACTTAGGTTACTCGTACATAGTTAAAGCAGTTAAAGTTAAGGGAAAGTGGTGCAAACGGACCTCAGTCATTTTATTTACTATGGTACGGATATTTCGAAATGATGGATTAACCGAAATGGCCAAAGCGAGTGTTGTAATGGATCCATTCGAGTCGAAGGGGATGAGAAAGAAGATGACACAAATAAAGCAATCATCTTCAGACGTCTTCAAAAAGGGAACTGAAGAGACTGAAACAGATGGAAACTGGGATGTGAGAAACGGCAATAGCCATAGTAGATTCACTAGTTGCTAAAATTTCTTGATATGTTTTGGAAGTTCTTCTACTATTTCCTCCACCAATACGATCTGGAACTAGAAATTTGATTCAATTAGAATCTAGCATAGTTAAAATTTAAATAAATAAAAACCTAGTTCAAGACGCATCAGACAGGGCCGGACTGGCTTAATTAGATCTCGTCGGCAACAGCATTAAATTGGTCCTTGCACTTGCCCAGCCTCTAGAAAAATAAATAATTTTCAGAATTTAAAGAAATCGTACCTAAAATAAAATAAAATCATATTTTTTTAGACAAGGTTAGGTTAGGTTGTGTTATGGTAACATAGGTTAGGTTCGAGAAGGTGTTGTTAGGTTAGGTTCATTAATAAATGATGAACTTCGACCTAATTATAAGCAAACGTTCGGCCCCTAAAAGCGTTGGGCCCCGTCGGTAATTGACGACCTGCTAATTTGTCCACAGTACGATCATAAATAGGGGGGTGCAAAAAGTGCTGATGTATTAGCCCAAGCTATTCGTATCCAAGTTATAAGTTTTAAGGCACTGATTGAGGAAAAAATGTATAAGGAACATGTTTATGTTTGATGCTTTGCTAAAGAACTATATTTTTTAATTTTTGGTAGCTATTAGAGTGCACTGCAGAAGATTCATATGCATTATGCATAGCTGCAAATTTGAAACAGCTTGTACGAGTATACTCCATTCAAATCTAAGTTATGATTTTCTGAATATTAAATAAGATTTTGCATAATATGAAAACACGAAATTTTTGTTAAAATGCATAAAAAGTTACGATCGAACATTTTACAGTAAATGAAGTACATAAAGTGTTGAAAACTATTAAAGTTAGGTTAGAAACAAATTTAAATGGCATAAAGGAAAGTTACTATTTCAAAATAAACTTGGTAAAGAAAAGTTTTAAAGGTGAAAATGATCTAGAATTTACGATTACTTTAATGCGAACTTCAAATTTATAGCCAACTTTATTATGAAATCTTTAAACAACAAAAAGTAAAAACGACCCATTAAAGAAATGACAATCGTAACACTTGGTTACAGCCTCAAAATAGTCAAATATTAAGTTTCATAACTGTTACTTGTTAGTAAACTGTTTACAAAAAGTGAATAGGAACAAACAGTTAAAGCCTCGGGGCAATAAATTTAACGAGAAACGAGTATAGTCTCTCAAGTCACATATAAGTTGATAATAATTTTCAAAATACTATTTCAAAGTAAAAATCGAAGATTTACTAGCAAACCAAACTGTCACAAAAGGGATCAAAGTTGCCTACGAAAACTGCCACAAGTTGTTTACCTTTTCAATTTATTTGTTTATTTCAACTACCTACTTTCCACAGCTGGAAAGTGTTTTTTAAATAGAAAATTTTAAATACATTAAATAAGTTGAAATATTTTGAAATTAACTATGAGTTCTAAATGTACAGCCACAGGGCTGTACAATATTTTTCAATCTACATGTAACCTTCCTTAATGCGCTAGCGATGACAGGGGTGTTGCAGGATATTATCCGCAGTTTCAAGTTAGAGAATCTTGAGAATAGAAGAAGTAGGATCGAATAAACACAGCTAAGACTTAAAACTGTTAATGAACAAAAATTCAGCTTTACATTATTTTGCTTCAAACCAAAAGTTATGTTCCTTGGAAGCTCTAGTTCTTATTTTATTTTAAATATTTTATGAAAATGTCTAATTTCAGTCATCATCTCTTTAAAACGAAGCGTTAGGAATACAGCAATGAACATGCTTCTACAAAAAAGTCTGTAGACATTAGGACAGAGTTCTCTTGTAACGCTATTATTACAAACTACTGAAAATGAAAATAAAAATCCTTGTGACATGGACCACTATTAGTTGCAAGAAGCTGAAGGTGAAATTAGCAGACCATATAGTTAGGATGAACAGGAGTTGAATAAAGTACAAAGCTAGTGTCCACCCGACATCAAGTACCTGTAAAAGAAAAAGGTCTCGTCCGTATATAGAATCCAATTTGTGATAGTCGTTGAAAACTGGAAAGGGATTACTGTATATTCTCACAAATTAAGAATTTTTATGTAAAAATTCTAAACTTTATCAGACTCTAACCATGTAAACGCAATTTAGATCCTTCTTTTCTAAAGCTCCTCTTCTAAAGTAAGCGTTCACTAACGTAGCCGCACGAACCGCAAAAATCCATTCTTTGCATTGTTTTCAACGTAGTAACTAGTGAACGCCTACGCCACCGCAGTATGAGTACATGAGTAGGTCTATGGTCTTTTATTTATTATATGGACATATTTTACACCCCTGAAGACGATTTTAAAATGTTTTGTAATAAAGACATGCATTAAATTCTAGCTTAGAAGAAATTTTTGATAATTGCTTTAGACTTTAGAATCTTCTTTTAATCTCTTTGGCTCTCTAAATACAGCGATCCTATTTCGGCAATATAACATAGGTTCTCACGAGACAGACGTGCCATAGTTGGCACGTGGGGTTTGCAATCCCGGGATCTCGAATCCTCGATTATCCAATCTCGAAATCCCGGGATTAATAATTTAAAAATCCCGGGATTTCCAGATTAATTTTTATTTTTTATATATTTTTAATATTAATAAAAAATAAATCTTCCATTGAAATTATTGTCGAAAAATGTATAAATAATTTAGATATCCAAAGTGCTTTATTACTAAACACTAAGGATTCCATTGTCAAATACTAGTCATTTTTTTTGGACCTAATTTCGGCAGTTATCGTATTATTAATTAAAATAAACAAAACCCGGGATTTCGGGATTGCAAAAAGTCAATCTCGAAATCCCAGGATGGAAAAAAATCAACGGGATTGCTATCCCTACTGACACTCTCACTGTCTACTAAACAAGTATCTATACAGAATGGGTGTTGCTTGACAGTCCCAGATTGACAGGATGCAACGAAGTGAATTCGGGTGGTGACCGGACCTCTCGGTCATACAGATTTAACATGTAAAAACATACTTCGGTAATTTCCTGCTTCCCAATGTATTTTAGAAAGAAAATCTTCAAATAAAAGTTTTAGAGAAAAAAATTCTGCATCTAAATGAATAAACAAAATTAATTTTGGATGTTTTGTAACGCCTGAAATTAAATTGGAAAATTCCGAAAATTAGCAGAAATAGCGACTGCCTTGAAACACTATTGAAAATTGTCAAATATTTTATGCTTTATATGTCAAAATAATTCTGCATTTTTTATTCAATTATTGAATTTATTTAATACTAAATAATATTTAGGTATGATCATCCCTAAAAATTATTTCATTTTTAGTTTCAGTTAATTTAAATTAGACTCATAATAATTTTTATAGATGTCAATGTCAAAAATTGATGTTAAATATTCATAATTTTTATTGGGAATATTTCATAGCAATCGCTATTTCTGCTCATTTTGGGAATTTTAAAATTAAACTTCAGGCGTTATAAAGCATCCAAAATTAATTTTGTTTATTGATTTAGATGCAGAATTTTATTATTTAAAACTTTTATTTGAAGATTTTCTTTCTAAAATACATTGGGAAGCAGGAAATTACCAAAGTATGTTTTTACATGTAAAATCTGTATGACCGAGAGGTCCGGTCAGCGTAAAGGCAAAACATACCATTCAGCAACGCAGTAATGCGTTCAGTCGCGGTATGGTTTGTCCGTGCTTTTTAGCTAGTTTTGCAGGACGAAACATACCACGCTGCAACGCAGCTGTAATTTATTGTTAATATAATATGTAGACTCTACTTAGTATTTTTATTTGATGTTTAACTTACTGATGGAAAATTTCACAGATTTTATAGCTAATTTTACGATAATAGTAAATAAAGAACATTTAAAAATGAAAATGCTTGTATAAAAAATAGAAACGTTTACGCTTTTAGGTTTTTTGAGAAAATAATAGTTTTTGTAATTCTAAGAAAATATAATTACAAAAACTACTGCTACATATTTTCTCAAAATTCTAGAAAGGTTTGGAAGTTTTATTCTTTTTGGTAAAGAATAAATTTTTTTTTCTCAAAATTCTAAGACCTAGGTATTATACTAATTTTAGGATAATAAAAAATGCATTCAAAATATCAACGAATCGATGTTATAATTATAAAAAATTGTAATTAAAACAGTTGTTTTGACTTTGAATAATTTATGTATCTACTTATTATTAATGATTTGCCCCATGTGACTTGGCGTTGGGGCGATTGACAAGTATATTCTCAGCCAAGCATCTTTTTCTGTCAAGATTTTTTACTGTCCAGCTAATATCTGCTGAAATATCGAAGATACTTAAAAAAGTTAAATTAGAAACTTTTCAAACAACCTTTTTTTGGAATATTGGGCATAATTATTAGAAAGAAAAATGGTACTTGTGATACATCGTTTTAAAGAGAAATTGATTTAGAATACGATTCTCTAAAAATATACAGGGTGTTCTATTTAAAAAACCAAAGTTATATATTTTCCGGCAAAACAAGTAGGCCATGGAAAAAAATTGTTTGCGCTATTTTGTAGATGAGGTGTTGTTTGAAATGTTTATAATTTAACTTTTTTAAGTATCTTCAATATTTCAGCAGATATTAGCTGGACAGTAAAAAATCAACCACCCTGTATATGACTTTAGAGTCAGTAGTGTCAAACGACGACAGATCAGCGCAGACGACGCAAATTTTTAATTTATTTTATATTCTATACTAGTTTATTTGCAACAATCGGAAATTTAAAAAAATGTTTAATAAATTATTTATGGAAATAAAAAACTAATAAATATAAAAAATTTAGATCTCAAATCACAAAATTATATTTTTAATAAAATTGCAGATAGGTATTTAAAAATGGACTTTTTTTCGATTTTTATAGTTAAAATAAATAGTATATTATAATACATGTGTATAAGAAAGACTTTATCGCATTAGCGACGAAAATTTAGAAGCACGAGCTTGCGAGTGCTTGTAACGGCGCGTATGCGATAAAGTCTACTTATACACGAGTATTATACGCTATTTTTTATTATAATTGCAACTAACACCTCTATAAAAGAGAAAAAATCTGTATTTAAAATTTGAAAATTAAGCATGCCGATTTTGGATATATTTGTTGCCACATCTCTGTTGCCACAGAGATGCTTTGTGTTTACATTACAGAACAACAGTCGCACAACAGTTAATATTATTGTTGTTACCTAGACGACTTTATAGAGCACTTGTGCTATAAAGACGATTTTATGAACGCTTTTTAGTGTGAAATTGGCAGATTATAATGCAAGTATAATAAAAAATATATTAATTGAAAATGTCTGTGCTAAGAAATTTATTATTATTTGTGTAGCAACAAGATTATTATAATTTCTTTGCTAGGGAGAATGTAAGGTCTACAAATCGTGTGCGTTGTAGCGTGGTATGTTTTGTCTGAACATATACGACTATTTTACACGGACGAAACATACCACGCTACAACGCGGACTTGTGGAGCTGTGCGTTGCAGAATGGTATGTTTTGCCTTTACGCGTCCGGTCACCACCCTGTATAATCGAACGCGTACTTTGTATTAGAGGAATACTGGTCGAACATGGCCAGTATCAGCAACACTTATATCTCCAGTTTACATGAATTAATCTAAAAGTTGGAATGGATTAAGGACTGAAGAAGCGGAAGGAGCTGCTAAAAAAAGACAGCACAATGGGCCCGACTAAGTCGTCTAGGTGCGAGTAAACTTGATTTAAAATAATATCTGTATATGTTATGCCCGTTTTCACCGACGATTCTTAAAGTTAGGCATTGCTTAATCTGACATTAGCATTTTTTAAGTTGAAATTGCTCTTCACCACGTTTCACCACGCGCATCAGGGTTCCTAAATAAGATAAACAAAGGTATTCATATAGCGATATCGTAATGGTTATTAATTTTTTTGCCTCGGGTTAGAAGTTGTCTTAGCGTTAGGCAGTTCTTACGTAGGCAATTGCTTAGGAACCGTCGGTGAAAACGGGCATTAGACTCAATCCCCGAATTCGCTCAATTGCCGAAATAAACGACCAATCCGAGGATTGAGCAATCGAAAATGATAAATTGCCGAAATGAGTTGTTATTTCGGCAATTGAGCATAAAATTTTAATCATTCTGCGAACTGTGAAAGATGCGTTTGCTCTACAACCGATTATTTAATCTTTTCGGCAATTGAGCAACTGAAAAATCTCCTTTTGCAGGTTGTTCAATTTTTAATTGCTCGGATGGATGCAAATTGCAAGAGATACGAATAATGATAGCTAAAATGGGCTAGTATCCTGTAACTATTAGCGCGATACGATAGCTAATGCTAAGCTACTTACCCTTTATTCTTCTCCTACCAATTTTTAAACATTTGTCGGAGAGCGATAGAGAGCAGGTAAGTAGCGTTAGCGTATCTTTAGTTATCTATCTATCTAATAGTTACAGGATCCCAGTCATGAACAGATACACCAAACATGGCTTCGTAAGAACTTCTTTGTATACTTTTATGAAGAGATCGGTTTTTCTTTAACTGCACTACAGACTAGTACATATTGTTACTCTGTGACTGCACAAATCTTAAGCTTTTCGCCTATTTTGCTGTATTGCTATCTTTCATCCAGATTATTAAAATATCAAGAACATTCTGGTTTCCACTCTCCAGCGATCCTTGACTTTGGGAATGGCGCGGTTTGCTGTGAACTACTTTAGCATTGAGAATTTCAGAGAGAGAAGACATTCTTGATTACAGTATTAGCATGTGAGCATTATGAAGAAGACATGGAGCATCAACAATGATAAATATGCCCATTAAATTATAATCAACCTTTTCGACTGTCTTAGTTTTTATTGGTCTGAGAAACAGGAACTTGGTAAGACGATCTTCATAATTTATTATGAATTTCCCTTTTTTCTTGACCCGTTTATCCCCAGTGTCCTGGTGGGTTTTTCTAAAATTCCAATATAAACGGTCATAGCTTATAATTATGCTTGCTCACACTGCAGTGTGATGATTTCTAATACACTCAATCTCAGAACTGTGCAAATCGTACTAATTGATCACCGAAATATGATAAGAATCGGGAATCGTGCAACAGCATCTTACACAGTTCACGAATTGATTAAAATTTTGTGTTCAGTTTCCGAAATAACAACTTAATTCGGCGATTGAGCATTTTCGATTACTCAATTCTAGGACGGCTCATTTATTTCGGCAATTGAGCAAATTCGGAGATTGAGTCTAACATATACATACCGCTGGACGAACATAACAAATCTCTGAGGAGGAGTTGCCTACGCCGCTACTGTACTATGCATTCCTAAGATCTACCTGTCAGAGGTTTCGTAATTGTTAGGAATTTTTAACCGTGATTGGATAAATTATTTTGCCACCACAAATTTTTAAATTTAGTTGACATATTTTCAAGAGCTATAGTTTGCTTCTAAGTGCTTTACACTCTGTTAAACTTTAACAAATGCATAAGTTACTCGACTACTACGTTATATTGAACAATTTTCGCTCTAAAATAATTAGGTAGCTTTTAATGCCAATCAATAGCAAATAAATAATTGTGAAATAGTAACGTAGCAAGAATTTTTTAATAAACGAATTATAACATAACTAAACTTGACATAAATCTATCATAAATCAATCACGAATTGGAGTTAAACCGTCATCAAACAAGTCAATAATGTCATGTTACTAAAATTTTAGAACTCACAATATTACATACAAATAATAACGAAATAATGAAAAATCAGTATCTACATACTCGTAAATTATAAAATAGCAATATACCTAGAGCATAGGCAAATATCTTCTAAAACAGGAAAAATACGGAAAACATGTATGGGAAAAAGTGTTTTAACTATACTATTTGTTCTACAAACGTAGCTCATTAAATAGTTTTCATGGCCTACTGCATTTGAGCTAAATAATGTATATTTTTGCTTACTTGGCAACCCCTTCAACCAACCACCCTGTATTTATAGGCATATTATGATGTAACCCACTAGAAACGATCATACTTCAAAATTTTTGAAACCAGTCATCGTTGAAAACAAACGTCGTCTTATAATATACTGATGGAGAGGGGAGGGGGGGGGTTGTTGTAATAAATAATTAAAAGCATTGTCTACTTTCAATTATCATTCTTAGGCACTACATGTATTTGAAAGTGATACGAACTTTTAAACGAAAATTTTAAATTTGAAAAAGGTTCTAATAAGGTTCGATGATGAAACACGAACACAAAGAGTTAAATAGGCGTAACTTTTTATTAGAGTTGATATCTCTCGTCACGAAAAACCTCAATTACAAAGTTTTAGTTTTTGTAAAATTCGAGAAGGGAATATTTTAAAAATGTTTACTTTATGATTAGCCTATTTTATATTGTTTAATTAACTGTATACAATGTGTAATCACAAAGCTTTGAATTTTACTTTACGCTAGGTTACATCATATGTATCGCAACAAAATACCATTAAAAAGTTTTTCTCATGCCCTACAATTAGTAGAATACAGTTGTCCGGTAGTGGAGTGGAAAATTAAAAAAAGGAGCATAATTAAGTTTTTTTAATTGTTTTAAATAAATTGCAATTGTGAACATTTCGACCCATCATTCTTATAAATTACAACTCTTAAACAAATCCCTAAAAAGGGTACATCTTTTAGAAATGATAAGAGTTTTCTGCTAATCCACATATAGGTACTCTGAATGGACGACGTGTAACTATTACAAAAATTAATATTTATTTTGTATTGTATTTTTTATTTCTAAACATTTTAAATAACCAACAATTTGCGAATTTATGTTTTTGAATATTAAACAAAAAATACCATATATTCATTATTAATTCTCAAAGTTTATTTTGAAACATTGATTTGCGTATTCCCCACAAATCTATTTTCATAACAATAACTCTGATTTTGTTTACTACAAAGAGTTTTTTGTTAAAGCAACAGGTTCTGTATTATAAAATACTTTTTACAAATAAATTTACAAAAAACGTTTTATTCGTAGCGTCAGCTAATAATTGAAAGAGGATTTTTAATAAGAGCAGTGGTGGAGAGCCGCAACAGAGTAAACTCAAAAAGCAAAATAAACTTGCAATTTTAATTCCTTTTTGTATTTGTTCGTTATATAAAAAAAAAAATTTTGTGTAAATTTTTCCAGTTAGGTATGTGGCAGTCGAGTGTGAATGAAATATTAATATACATATCAAAGGACAATGTCGTAATCATCCACAATATAGCCAAGTGCTTGTTTGTTCGTACACTTCCTTTGTAACTACTTTACCACAAATTTTTTTTTAAATACACTCAACTGTTGAATACTCGAGAAATTTATTAAAAACGTTTTGAATAAAAGCACCTAAGATAAACATTAATGCTTTTTTAAGAATAACATTTTTACTTTAGAAAAATGAGAGCTTTTTAAGAAAATTTTTCAATGTGATGTACCCACCTAAGTGGAAAAAAATTTAAACACAACTCACTTAAATTGGAAATTTTTATTTAAATACCGAAAAATTCCGTAAGGTCGTTTACATTTTTATTAAATATAAATTGAACTTTTCAAGTGCTTATGTTCTTATTGATTAAGTGGAAACTAGACGGTGCAAACAGCCTTGTTTAAGGCTTTCAAAAGAATTTTTTTGTGCACGTGTATTCAATATTAGAGTTGCAATATGATCGAACCACTTTCAGCAAATTGAGATCTTGTAGAAAATTTTATCAGAGACGCTGATGACGGTTTTTAAATATTAATAACTAGCACAGCAAACTTTTAGATTCAAGACTTAGTCGTAAGCCATAATGGAGTTAAAGTAATTGCCAGATCTAAACGATTTCAAATGCGAAGAAGAGAAAGTGAGAAACCTGTAGAAAAAGACGCCCAAAATTGTGTTCAGAATGGTTATCACGTATATTATGTAACCTTGGTTATAGGGTAGTACACAATGTTGCTCTCTGCACAGGTCGTTTAGATCTGACAATTACTCTACAGTAAACAACAAAACTCGTACGAGCTATGAGTTCGGCTCAAAGGGAGCTCAAATTTCGGAAAATAGCAACACAAACAACCAGGACCTACGCAGCACGTACCAAATCTCAAAAAATCAAAAAACTAAAATAATCTGCCACTAAAGAATAAGATACCTATTCGACGTTTCTAACAAAGTTTCATGGGTTTGATGGGCATTTACGAGCCTTGGAGATTCCTTGAATTATTGAGTGACAGTAAATTTTCACTAAACGACAAAAGCGGAAATTTCTCTTAAATGCTCTTAATATCAGCTCAAAGAGCTGAAAATAATACCTATAAATTCGGTCTCAAATCTTTGCATGAGATTGACTCCCAATTTTTCTCAAAAAATTTTCGACCATACGACTTTTCTTTATAAATAAGAAAAAATTATACCACTTTGAGGCCCTATTTTCCTCGGACGGATATATCGAAAACCATAAGGAATAGAGAAAAGATAAAAACGGTCTTATAGGAAATTTGATAAGCTTTTATTTTGTTAAGAATATTTTTTTCCCTAGAACCAACCTCTCTCGAGATATAAGCGAAAAATTCAAAAACGAGACCTTTGCTCTACCCTCCCCCCATAGCCATATAGCTAGGACCGTGAACTTTTAGTATTTTTACCTCATAACTACTCTAAATATCTTAGAACATAAACATCTGGAAGGAGGGTTAGCAACCGTTGCCTATAAGGGAATGCAACAGAAAGGACATTTTAGAAATCCATGGATGATTTATTCCGTCGAGTTTACATTACCGTTGGCTGTCATGATCTTATTGTCATTTCTATTGGAGAAATTGACCAGAAATGACTATATTTACTCGTCCATTAAGACCTATATTGTTAGCTAAATGGCTCTTTCTTGGTAGAGTAGGGGGTATGTTTTTATTCAATGCTAAAAAAAATTCACCATCTTTCATTATGTCCTCTATAACATACCTTCGTTGACTAGACTACACATAACATAACCTAGAAAAGTACAATATAGAAAGTGCTAATTTCTCCATTAAAAAACTAAAAGTTGAACGTCGCGACGCCTAGCGTCGATGTGATAAAATGTCAAGTTTAGAATCGTATGATAGCTCTTTTGACCTACTGAAATTCTATATCACAATTTTTTTTTCAAAAAACAAATTTTTCAAACTAGGTACATTCGAAAAACTAAATGGCCAATTTACATTTGTCTTGCATTAATTAGCGTTGCAGGAATATTAAAATTCGTCATAGTTTGTAAAATAAAAGAAAAATGAAATTATTGGTTTAATTTTAGTACCTAATGTAAATCATGTAAAAGAACAATAGAGAAACCATGATGAGTTATTTGGTTATTACTCTGTAGCATTCCACAAATTATTTATTCAAACATGCAAAAGTTGATTAATAATTTTGAGAATTAATTTGTTATTCAAGGGTTACCATTTTAATCAAAAATGATTTCAATATTAAATTTAATTCTTTAGCTTGGTCAGAGGCGACGGACATGTAAGGCATGTATAAAAATTCCCTTTCAATCAATAAAGCAATTTTTCGCTCTTGGGATCCTACAAGCGCTCATTCTGCTTTTCAAACAGTGTTGTGGGTCAATACGTATAACTTTCCTCGAAGAAGATAACAAACCTGTTGGAATGGATCATTTTTGATCATTTTGGATCATGCTGCACATTGGCAGCATCCTCTAAACCCAATTGAGAGAAAAGCAGTGAAGAGCACTAATTAAGGAAGGACCTACCTACAGGTTCTTTGATTTTGTTAGCTCAACAGTGCTGGCCTGATCTGAGGCCAATTTGCTACAAGTTGATATAGGTACTGATTTTTTGGTAAAAAGGAAATAACATTCGTTTCACTTAAGGAAAGAGATTGGGGACTAAAAGTAAAATGACTTGTTATACCACTTATAAGAGGGAAAATAAAACTGAAAACTATGATTAAACAATGTTAAGTAGATTGTTTTCACTTAAATATGCAACTTTTCGCAGAATTAGGGCAAAAATGCTTCCATAAGATGCTAGGAAAGGAGTGTATAGAAATGTATAATTGAAATGGATTTTATAGTTAATGTGTTAGTTCCAAAATTGTTCAAGATCATCGCCTTTAAGGTAGGTCATCAAACTTCTGTATAAATTCAAGAAGAATAATGACTTAGCAAACTCTAAGCTCTCTAGTTCGTTTCATTTACTAAGAAAAAAGTTAGTAATTTATGGATTTCATTTAAAAACAACAAATCAGTAAGTTCTGAATACAATAACAGAGATGAAGCTTCTCTTCAAAACAATTTAAAAATTTAAGTAATGACATTCCGACGCTCTATTATTTTTAAATTTTCAAACTAATAAAGAAAATCTTTTCATTTCTGATTTAATTAAATTTAAAATGTGTTGAAGAGCAAACAATTTTGAAAGAACTGGAGGAAAGAAGCGAATTTAAAAAGCTTATGGCATTTTTTAACGTCCAAAAGCGTATATTTTTGAGAGATTAATAATAATTGTAATAAAAGTAAAATAAAGTAAATGATTGAACGCTTTGCAAAAATTTTAATTATAATATCAATGAAATTTATTGGCACCACCTTGGAAATTAATTTTTCGAGGAATAATTAATTAAAGCGGTAACGAATAAAGTTACGTATCCTTTTTTGTTAAATCCTCGACAATAACGTAATTTTAAAGGTTAGCCTTTTTAGGGTTTCGGCGAGGCTCACGTTGAAGATATTATCACTAAAGAATTTGCAAGTGAAAAAGAATAAATGGCAGGTTTGCGTTTTAGGCAAAATTTTTTTCTTTAATTAAAAAAGAGTAGTTTAGATTAGTTACTTTTAACGAACGTTTTACGCTATGCATTTTAATTATTTTTTAGTAAGTACTTGAAATGTTTAAGATGCAAACTAAGCGACAGTGTTAAGCTGTTTGAATATTTGCTTAATATAATTAAAATTTATTTTAACCTTTCTCAATGTTTCTCGGCTCGTTTAAAAAAATGTCTTTGATGAAAATTGGATTAATTGAAAAGTTGATGGTTTTCTTTGACAATTATTAATAATCGTTAAATGCTTTAATGAGGCGCAAATTCAATTTTAAGTAAGTATTAATAAACATTACAAAATGAAAGCACCATGCACATCAAGGACTCTATTTAATCTTTTCAATTGAGTTTCATAGTCGAAATGGCGATTTTTCTTCTTGGTGTGAGAAACTATAATAAGCTAAAGAATACGAAATGATTTACGATTATCTAAAATAATAAATTTACAATTTTAATTCAAGTGTAAAATAAGGATGGAAAGGGAAAAGAACATAATTTTTACATATATTTTTATCGCAAGAATGCATAACTTTCTGCGTGTGTAGGAGACATAAAGGGGCTATGACACTGAAAATAAGTTTCACTAGCTCAAATTTTTCAAATAAAAAAAATCCACTTTATGACCTACAAGTCATTATAAAATAATAAACTAAGAGTCGGTACTTTGAGTCTCGGTTAAGAAAATTTGATACGTAGATAGAGGTAATCGTGGTTACCAGTAGGCGTAACTAGTTGTAGAGCTGGTTACTTTGAAGCCTTTTTAATTTTTAACGGACACACAAAGTACCCGCTCTTAGCCCCTCCCCCCACTCTTATAATCAAAACTGTGTTTAAGTTCCATTCTAATGTCTTCAGGAGGTCGTTCATTAGTAAATGTGTTTAGATAGAAACAGACAGACAGTTGGATAGGTAGACGGACGTAAGAGTATATTACGATACAAGGACGTAAAATGATGTTTTATAGGCGCAGGCGGAGCTTACGAAGCGAGGCCTAAGCCGAGATTTGCAACCGCAGAAGACGGAAAAATGTTTTTCACTTATATAGAAAACATTTGAATAAAAATAAATAATTTAAATAAGTCATTAGTACAGTTGGTAGACATTTAGCAATTTCAATAGGTGACGCATCCGTCTAAGTATAATTAGAGATCGTAAAGTACTATTTTACGCCTCTAGATCGTAAAAAGGTTGCTATAATGACGCAATCAAAATATGATGTTGATGAAAAGACTGATTTGATGTTCAATATCCGAAACGTGAAGTGTCACGTTTTGATATTGTCGAACAAAAAAAGGCATTTTTTGGGTGTTATTGTGAGTTTGGGTTAAAAGTCTGTCACAATGAATCAAGATACATCTAAGAAAAAAAATTTCATGGATGAACTTGTTTTCAGTCACCATTAAATTTCGTGATCTGATATCGCAAAACCGCCATTAATTAGCAAACCGTGAAAATGCTTTACAATATTCTGTTCTCGTATTTTATAGTATATCTACGCTTTTTATAAGTTTTTGTTACTGTTAACTCGAGATAGAGGAAAAGTTTCTAGTACTTTGTAAAATATTAGCAAAATTAAATTAATGAGTAATACGTGAAATGAATGTTAATTACAGTTATGTTATAACTAGGTACACAATCATTTTTATTTTTAGTTAGTTATAAAAGTAGGCTTTGTTAATATGTAAATAAATCAATAACTAAATTAGAAGAAAGAGTTGTAATAGTACGATCGCTCACTACCATACCAACAGAATGTCAAATAAACAAAAGTTTATTCTTTTCTATCTCACCCGAAGAATAACTATGGAAGGCGTGCAACTTACAAGATCCTAGAAGATGCTTAAAAAGTGTACTAAATTATGACAAATCTTTCAAGGTCATTGGTAACTGTGATTATTATGCGTGACGCTGTGATAACCACATTTGCAGCTCTTAAGGAGGTATGACTAGGTATGATTTCAGACCAGATTTCTCATAGAAGAAGTAATATGACTTATCATAAGAGAAATATGCTAAAGTTCACATTAAAAGATTTTTTGTATTACGGAAATCATAGAAAAATAAGAAACTCAGTTAATATAGCAAATTAATAAGTATTTATTTTAATTTTAATAAGTGTTATTTCGTTATGATTTCCATAAAACAAAAAATCTTATACTTAAGTGTGAACTTCAGCATATTTCTCTTATGATAAGTCATACTACTTCTCATATGAGAAACAATGTAGAAACCCACCTTTATAGTGTGAACTTTAGTATATTTTTCTTATGATAAGCCATATTACTTTTCTTATGAGAAATCATGGTAGTCTGAACCAACCTTTATAGTGTGAACGTCAGCATATTTCTTTTATGTACCTAATAGTACTTCTCCTATGAGAAGACATGTAGTCTGTATCAACCTTTATAGTGTGAACTTCGGCATATTTCTCTTATGATAAGTCTTATTACTTCTCCTATGAGAAGTCATGTAGCTTAAACCCACCTTTATAGTGTGAACTTCACCATATTTCTCTTATGATAGGTCATTTTACTTCTGCTATGCGAAATCATGTTGTCTAAACCCACCTATTACTTAAAAACTATGCGAGCACTAGTTTTTGCCTTTAGTGCACTAAATTGCAGTAAATTAGCACTAAATTAAAGCTTATGCGAAAACCGAATTTTCCAATCTGGTTATTACAATTTTTTGAACCTACAGTTGTGGCTTAGAAGGAGCCTCATCCATCATACTTTGATATTTTAAATAAAAAAATATAATATGAATCTTGCGCAGTTTTATTTTTAATTTTAATATCATTTTAAGGATGTAACTTTTTACGTTACGTCTTTAAATATTAATATTAGAATTTTTCAATAATCTCAATCAATTTGCCATATTGGTAAATCAAATATTGACATCAAAAATATACTCGAAAAAAAGTATTTGATATTGATGCTTCAAAAGTAATGAAATTAGAAATTGATTCCACAAGGACATGTTAAAAAATATTTAAATTGAAATTTATTTATTAAACCAACTTTTTTTGGCGAAGGTAGTGTACTTTGTAGTATACCTTTTATACAAGAGTTAAACTTAAATGAAATTCTTTTGCATTCGATTTACATTTAAAATTTTTGGTTTGATAAAAAGTTTTACTATTTGCATATTATTTGAAAGTTTTTCGTCGTGTACTATTTTGTCATCTTATTTAAATTTTGTAAAACTTGTATTAAGAATTTTTGTTTACGTGTACTACATTGTTGCACTGCTTCAATTTTACAAAAAATTCAATAACTTCTTCAAGCAACCGAGAAAATTTTAATTTTATATTTTAATTACAATATTAGAAGTTTTCAACAATTTGCACTAACCAATGTCTTAATTTTCAGGGTAAAGGACCTTTTCGTAGTCCCAATAGACACTTGAAATACCATTAGGGAAAATCAACAGTATGTTGAAAGCCAGACGTAGATAAGGATTCTTACTTTAAATGTGATTACTCGGTTTTAAGCAATTGCGTTACATAGTGAGGGTCCTTAACCAATGAAATGACATTTTAGAGAAATAAAACAAAATATTATGCAAGATTAATTAAATGTTAGGGAGTAATTTTTGGCGCAAAGAGCAAGAGAATTGCTCGATAATTTAAAACGATTTTTCTTCAAACCCATTTTAACACCTTATTCCCCAGAAAGTTTTCAGAAGAAAACAGTTTAATTTATTTTTAGAGCTTTTGTTGTGGTAATTTTTCACCCCATTATTTACAACCACCCTGTATATTAGTTTAAAAAGTTATTTTTTTAGAACCATTAAAATTCCCGGGTTAACATTTGTAACGAAAACACTCAAGAACTAAAACTTATGCTTTCTTTGCACTTCCACTAACGACTTACGTATAGACCGCGATGCAGAAAACTTTAAAAAACTTAAAAGAAGCAATAGTAGAAGTGTGAAATAAAAAGAAATAACGATTGTGTGTGCAGGAATAGCAAACTAATGGGGCGAAACAAAATGAATTTCAACAGAAAAGATGCTTGTGCTCCACAATAAGACTTTTGAAAATCGAAACGGAAGAGAAAAATCTTGAAAGAGTATTGAAAACTATTGAACTAACTGAAAAGCTGTGGAAAATTTACGCTTTTCTATGAAAACTAGTACAAGTATACGGCTAAGAGGACTTTGATTCGCCCTTAATTAGTGCAGCGTCTAAATTTAACTCAAGAGTCAACTACAGTTCAGACTTTCTAGGTCGCAACTTGTCCTCTAGCAGGTAATCAAAATCGACGACAATTAATATCCTCAAAGTGTGCCTTTCGATAAATAGCAAGTACAATTATTACATAGCGAGCTTTACCCTGTCTACAGTGTCAGCTCATCCAACTAACAAAGTTCTACTTTAAAAGTAATATTGAGATGAGTTAACCTCTGATTTGTATTTAACCAAAAGTGGAACGTCAATGACAGACTCCACTTCGTCATTTATAAACAAATTGAAAATCTGATTCTAATGACATTTGTATTTGCTGTTATTTTGAAATTTTTTAATTAATTCAGAATCATTTTTAAATTAAAGATAATTGCTAGGATAATTTTTAAATTCTAATTATAGTTTCAAATTGTAGAAAACTAACTTATAGTTCTTCTTCGAGCATAAAATTTGCATGAGATATTTGGATAAAAGCCCACGGCTGTAGTAGTTTAAATCTCTATTTCAAATTTTCTTTAGTGAAACGTAAAAGTGTACGTTTAAAAAATAAAAGTAAAGAAACCGTTCTTTTAGAATAAAATAAAAAAATAGTACTAGTTTAAATCCTGGTGTCTTTGAAATGCGTACACGTCTTGGAGAATCAAAAGAATCCTGATATATGCATAGAATCAAAAATGAGGAAAAATTTCATTTTGATTCTCATTGTTAACATCGGGATCCAACCGAGGAGGCGTCACTGTAATAAAATTTAAGTTGCTACAATTAAAACCCAGTCTTAAATATTATTAAATTTTTTTTCCCTTTTTAATAATTATTTTTTATTTTCTTAAACGTTTCCGTAATTAAAACTACTAAGCAGTTAAAATAAATTTATTTATTTTAAAGAATTTGTTTAAGCTTTGATTACATTTACTGCGGCTGTATATTTTGTTTAACCCTGATGAAACAGTTTTCCCGAAGGATATTATTCAAGCATCGATCCCTTGGTTGCTATTACATAAAGATTCAAACGCCTTGCTGATACCAGAGCTGATATAAAGTTGAAAACAAGACTTAGTAAACCTGCGATTATTAACTTGCTTCGGATAAAAAAAGTTTCACGTTGATATAATAACGCAGTGTCTAATTTACGTTTACTTCAAAGGATATCATTTTTTGCGACTTTGTTAAAAAGAAAAGAAAAGGGATATTTTTAAAGACATGTTTATGAACTTAAAGGAATAAAGTCTAAAAAGTCTTTGCTGTTTTGGTTTTATTTTGTATGTCAGCGTTTCTCATTTAGAGTTGTCTAACGATCTCTTGTATTGAAGGAGTTCCTGAAGATTTTTTGATGGGTCGCTTAACAGCAAACAGTCTAAAGTGATTGAAAGAAAGCGTTTTATGCATTTTTTATACGACCTATTTTTTTTATCAAGATGGTATAAAAATGTTTAAGGGGTGCTCTTTCAAAATGGACGATTAAAAAATATAATAGTTTTGAAGAAGTGCCATATCCGATAGTTTTGTTAAATGGATGCTTCTAATAAGACTATTGTATAAAATAAGCAAAATAAGCAAATTAATTTTGTAAGCAGTAAACAAGACTATAAATCAAAACTTTTAAAATATTAGGCTTATACTTCTTTATTATTAAATATTGGTGAATTTAGTGCTGTCTGAAACTCGAAAATTTATTTAAAAGTTTTCAAATTACGTAAATTATTGATTTGCACACCTTTAAAATTAAGTTTTGAAAGATCGTTTACTTAGATGTAAGCTTCGCCATTAGAATATAATTGAGTGCTAGGAAGAAGAAAATGTACAAGACAAGAGTTGAAAATCTTAACGGATTACTACTTACTTCGGAACATATTTCATATTCTGATTGATGAATGCTTTTAGTTGCAAAATAACAATTTAATTTTTTTATAAGTTGGTACTATATTTAGATAAAGCGGCCAATTATAAAATTATAATTGATGGCCGTAATAATTATTTATATTGGTTTCTGAAACATTTTCTGAGTAATTATACGCCTACCGGTTGTAGAAATGTTTGGTACGTAGGAAAATATAAGTCAAAATAAAATTAATTTCCAAATTCATGCATTACATACTTACATAATAGCATAAATATTATTGAAACAATTAAAAAAAGAAAATTCCCAACCACAGTGTAGTTTCCTCTTATAATTTCTAAATTGGATAATTTATTATTATTACATAACAACCCCATTATGTCACACAAATTAATTCTTAATAAACAGTTTTCACTTAAACATGAATCGTTTTCATAGTTCAATTAACACAGTTTACCCTAAAGCTTAATTTTATGTTTTTATTCACCTTAATTTTATTTATAACAAAGCACGCTTTGAAAAACATTATCATTAAAACTTTATTAAAACTGTTTAAGCGTTGTAAAAACTATTAGCGATAAACTTAATTAAAGTTTTAAATAACAAGCAACCGCGTTGGAAAACTTAATGTTTGATAAAGTTTTTAAAATTAAAATCAGTTAACTTAGAACCTCAGGCGTTATTTAGGCATTAAGAAAGATGCTAGTGCGCCTACAGATATAAGAAATATTAAGAGCGATTCTAATAGATAATTGTGTGCTCTATAAAGGCTGCTCTTCACACACAGACTTGCCTTCCAATTTGCCTGTACAGGCGGCCTGTCCGGAGTGTGTAGACAGCATTCAGACGGCCTGTGCAGACTTTAAATAAAACTGTGCAGACCGGCCTGCACAGGTCACACTGGAATGGTAGACGTCGTTGAGGTGGCCTGCGCGGGCTTTGATCTGGCCTGTCCAACTTTAAGTGTTGCTTTAAAATTCGCATGCGGCGGCCTGCACAGCCCAAACCCGAAGGTAAGTCTGTACGTGTGGACGCAAAGTATAATAGTTCCGGGTTGCCTTCAGGTTTGCCAGTGCAGGCCGCCTGCACAGGCAAACCGGAAGGCAAGTCTGTGTGCGAAGAGCAGCCTTAAGCTTGATTATGGGTAAAAGAACGTCAGATAGCTTTCTAAGGAGTTAGGATAAAAAGAGACAGCATATATATTTTTAAAGCATCATTCGAGTGATACTTGGAAATTCAAAATAATTATTCAGGATAACTGTTGCAGTTATAAAAAATATTAAGGGTGGTTTCAATCGATAATTTTGTGCTCTATAAGTTTGATTAAGGGTAAAATAACAACAGATAGCTCCCTAAGGAATTATGATGAAAAGAGAGAGCATAAGGTTTTAGATCATAAATCGAGTGATACTTGGAAATTCAAAATAATTATTTAGGATAACTGTTGCAGTTATAGAAATTATTAAGGGTGGTTTCAATAGAAAATTTTATGCTATATAAGTTGGATTATGGATAAAATAACATCAGATGGCCTCCAACGAGTTATGATGAAAAGAAACACCATTTATTTTTAATGCCCAATTTGACAGATACTTGGAAATTCAAAATAATTTTTTAATACAACTGTTACATTTATAAAAATTATGGTTAAGATATGGATTATGGTTAAAATTTATGTCAAATAACTCCTTAAGTAGTTATGGTGAGGAAAACAACGACATATTTTCAAAGCACAACCACCAACCAAAGTGACAACTGCCTTCATAAGCTTTCATTTAAAAAAACACTTTATTTAAAATGTAGAGCTTATTGGTTAAATGATTTAAAGACAAACAATTTAATATATACGACATTGTCAGAAATAAATCAATAACGTAGTAGTATTTGTTTATTCTGGACCAATAGAAATGAATTATATCGACAATTTTCATTAGCTGGTTGTTATTTTTTGACAAATCAAACGTCAAACCATTTTAACAATAATTTGTATTCATTGAATCGTCTCTTAAATAACACTCGTTTTAGAAATTTCTTTTGTTGGTATTACTCGTGTTCTTGTTCTATGTGCTATTTAATAAGCAAGCAAGCACATCGAGCACTCGTAATGTTCTGATACTGATATAAAAAGCGTCGATATAACTTCGATCTTCGCATAATCGTGCTATTTTATTCTAAGTGAATCTATTCCCTGATGTAATCTAAAAATAATTGTTTATTATAATTAAAATTACAGAAGGAAATTAAATATTTTTTTTAATGCATAATTCTTTTGTTGCAGGTAATGAACACAAGTTTTTCGATGCCTACGTATTATAATGGCTCTGGCAGGTAACAAAATATGTATTTTAACTGTGTTAGTAATTCTTATTGAATGTTACCTAGATATATTTTAACGATCTCGAAAATAAAAATTATATAATGTAAAGCCTTGGAAAAAATATTAGAAATGCAGGGTGAATACAAACTGGCTGATTAACTCCACAGCTCGTTGCAGGAAGCCGTTAATTGAGCAATGGAGAAAAATAATTTAAAAATTTATTTGTCCTATTTTAATAGTAAAGTTCTTAAGCAAAAATTGAATGATAAATGTAGCAACATGAATACGGTGCCTGTTGCTAAAATGGCTTTATATTAAATCCATTGTTAAGTCTTCATGGAAACCTTTTAAAATAATTCATAACATATTTCATGCAGATAAACCTTTACAGGACGAATTTTGTTTTTTATATCTAAGAGCTGTATGCCACTAGACTAATTTCAGTTCTGAATTCAGGACTTTGATTGATTGAAATTAAAATCAAAAATTGATTGAAATTAAAATCAGAAATTGATTGAAAAAGAAATTTCGAATTTGATGTTTTTAGACGTTATTTACATTTAGAACATGTTTCTAATTTACTGACATGTTCCAAATTAGTTTATTAAAAAACGTCAAACTTCGATAATTTCTACTAAAAATTTCAGGTCGCCTGCACAGGCAAGCCGGAAGGCAAGTCTGTGTGTGAAGAGGAGCCTTAAGTAAGTCGAAGAAATAGAAATCTTGGACGTTATCAACTTAAAAATGCCCATTGAACGTTTACCTAATCCACGAAGACTCCCGTAACTTTTACCTGCTCGAGAATGCAGGGTTAATACTCGTAATTTTAATAAAAGCTAACAATGTCTCTATAATCCATTCACTCTTTATTTGCGCTATGGTTGGCCATGAACTTTTATTCAAACAAAATAGTATATTATAATACATGTGTATAAGAAAGACTTTATCGCATTAGCGACGAAAATTACCAGCGCGAGCTTGCGAGTGCTTGTAATGGCGCGTATGCGATAAAGTCTACTTATACACAAGTATTATACGCTATTTTTTATTATAATTGCAACTAAAACCTCTATAAAAGAGAAAAATCTGTATTTAAAATTTGAAAATTAAGCGTGCCGATTTTGGATATATTTGTTGCCACAGAGATGTTTTGTGTTTACATTGGAGAACAACAGTCACACAACAGTTAATATTATTGTTGTTACCTAGACGACTTTATAGAGCACTTGTGCTATAAAGACGATTTTATAAACGCTTTTTAGTGTGAAATTGGCAGATTATAATGCAAGTATAATAAAAAAGTTATTAGTTGTTAAAGTTAATACGATTTTGCTATGTGTGTGAGAGAGACAGATATATATAAAAACGCGTCAAAAACTTCACACACACACTTAATTTTTCAATTTTGAGCCCAAGGACATTATGAAATCCTCTCGTGTTAATTAGACCTTCTCTTTTTGGGGAGTGGTTTGGGATTTTCACACAAAACATAAAGAAAAAAAAACTCACGAGTTCCGACACGTGGGGTGTGACAAACCAAACTCAGTTTTGAAACAGTACTACTGCCACAATTTCAGTTTCTCTACTGCGGTATTTGCTTTAATATATAGAATAATGTTTTTGAAAGCTATTGAGGCCCTGTAGTTGATTGGAGCGATATTTGAATGTTTGCTATGCAGTTTTGAGAGCTGGGGTTTGTCACACCCCACGTGTCGGATGCCGGATTAAATAAATTTACATGGATAGGTGTAAATGTAGAAGAACGGGAGAAATCAGATGTTGTCATTAATTATAGATTAATCCGTTATTATTTGCAACAACTCAACAACTTAATCTCAACTGCACGATCTTAGAGAGAAACTAGATTTTGTATTTTCTTTAACTTTTTTCATTGACATCCAAAAATTAAAAATCATGAAAAATAATTCTTAATTTTATTGTGAACTTTTTTAAATAAATTTTTGAATATTTTAGAAGTTTGATTATACTAACTTTGACCCACCCTGTACATGTGTACATACGAAATAATAAAATACAATCAATAGTAACCTTCATATGATAGTTTTGTTACGATGTTAAATTTAAACTCAACCGATTTAAACTTGTTTCAGATTAGCAATAATTGAATTTCTCTACTTCCTCTTAATTTCATTTTAATCATCGAATGATTTTCCTTTGGCCTTATGAACAAAATTTTTTAAGAAAAAATTTTTTAATCAGGAATATTTTATGAATTAATGAAGTAAAGTAAGGAAATAAGGGCAGACAAAGTTTTAAAATGGTAATTTATTAGTTTCGTTTTTTTTAGAATAATACATTTGAGAGGAATTTTGGATTTCCATTGATGTGACACACTTTTTAAATTTATTTCATTCCATTTGGTTCTCTAGTAAATATTATTAATACAAAAGAGAGTTAGTTTGGGAACTCCATGTTTACATATAATACGTAAAAAATGACTAACCTTTGTCGAGTCCTTAATATCGTTAACTTAAAACTGCATGCGAAAAATCCAAAATCCAGGACACAACACATAACATAACAAGCACCATTCCAATCAAAGTTTAAAAAGATACTAAAAATCAAATATTTTAAAATATTAATTTAATTTACATCGCTAAAATGTTAAGTTAAAATCGTTATCAATAGCAACACTCAACCAAAGAACATCTTATCGCAATAAACCAAACGTCGAGTCAATTTCATTTGAATTATTTTTAAATTCTTTATCAAATAAATTTAAAAATGTACAAGGTAATGTAAATTTTAATTCACAAAAATTTTCTTTTTAAAAAACGTTTTCTTCTCAGCCCTGACCAGAGTGAGCATTAAATTAAATTAAAAATATATTTAGAGGATGCTAATAATGATTATAATTTATGCACTTGTAATTTTTCATTTCCAAACTATGCATGTACAGTCAGTCTCACATTTAATGGCCACCCTGGCTACACTTTTAGCACTAATTGTGGATGAAACCATTATAACACCCCCTACTTAAATTGAGGGGTAACTTTATTTTGCCAACAAGTAATAAATCAACAACCTCCCCTTCTGTCCTTTTGTAATTGTTGGCTAACAACCACCCTGGCGTATAGCCAGGGTGGCCAATAATTATGAGGCTGACTGTACAGAGTGATTATATAATAAGCTTTCTAATTTGTTGGGAGGTAATTTTGATTAAAAGATGTCAGTTGAACGATTAACATGATAGGTCCCATTTCAATAATTTAAAAATCATAAAACACATCGACCTCAAAAGTTAACATGTTGTATGGCTAAAAATTTGAATTTGGGCATTATTTAATATTGTACAAAAAAAATTTACCATCCTCAGGAGTGTGGAATGTGGGTAATTCTTAGGGGCAACTTCTCTAAAATAATTATTTTTTGAAAAGGACATGATACTTGACGTTTTTAGGGTCGCTGATTACTAATATAATATTAAAATTATAGTTGAGGGGATCAGAAGCCAAGGGATCTAAGTAGAAAAATAACACTTCTGAGAAAATTAACTTTAAAGTTTATCATTTTAATATAAATACATAGGATTTATGTGTAGCCTTTTATTAAGGCTCTGGTATTAAAATCTGCTTGAATCTCGTTGCTACCAAGTAAAATGTTACATCTCAGTAAAATGTTACTGCTCTCTATTGCAAAGCAATAAAAAATGCGTTTCTCTAAGAACAAACTGTCCTGGGGTCAAGACAAAGTTTTCAATAAAAGACCTTTGAGCAAGTCTTTAGAACATCAAAATATAAGTTTATGCAAATATTTAGCTTTCTGACTTTCATTCCGAGGTTAGCCCTTTATTTCATCTAATTTGGCTGTAGTGTAAGAGTATTTCCTGTACAGAAAACTTCATATTTCTATCAATTATTGAGAATTTAATTCTCTATCAAATGCCCCAAGCAGAGTTTCGATATTTCTATTACTTTTTTACTTATAATATTTTGTAATTCACAGAGGTCGATTTTATGTCGATTTTCTAGTCGAAACCTTATCAGATCCCACTATTACTTAAAAACCTAGAATTCTACATTTTTGGTAGCACCGCAAGATATATTGGAGATGAAATAACTCAGCTCTCTATTGCAAAGCAATAAAAAATGCGTTTCTCTAAGGACAAACTGTCCTGGGGTCAAGGCAAAGTTTTCAATAAAAGGACTATCAATTTGTCCTATTTAAGCTTGAGTCCGTCCCAATAGGTAATGATAAAAAACCACATTCTTCCACATCCACATGATGCATTTGAAAATACTGTGTCCAGGAGACACACTTTACGTAAAAGGGTAGATATAAGAAATTATGCATTATAGAGAAGCACGCCACAACTTGTAAGTTTTCATCTGTGATACAAAGACAACTAAAGAGGGTGGGTGCAGGTCCTTTTTTCCTCGAAAAGAAAAATATCTACAAGATTCTGAAACATCCGAAAAATACAAATGATCTAAGACTACGGAAGTCATACTCATAAGCTTTCTCCGTTTGTTACAAGATTCGATTCATTAAATGAGTTATTAATCAACAATAGGCATCTAACTCGCACTGATGAAGAAATACAAACGTCTCTAACCTCACAAGTCAATTGAATTAACATCATTTGTTTTGTTTAGATCTACCTAATAAACTACGAAATTAAATTAATTTTATTACTAATTAACCTTTCTCTAATAATAGATAAATTTAATAAGCAGGTATTTTTTAAATAGTGCCAAGCTCGACTTTCAGCTTTACACTAAGTTTACTTGTTATTTCTTGTTAAAACATTATAAAGTTAGTTGCTTTGTGGAAGTAGTACTAGAATATAGTACTACTTCTTGGTATCAAATAAACTTTAACTACCAACTTAAGAAATTATGTAACAATAGATGCTATTTTCAAATTAATAAAATTAAGCAAACGTTTTAATTTTAAGCTTACACCTAATTGTTATTTTATAGTAAGTATACAAAATAAAATAAGTTTTCGTATCCTTGTATAATCCTTTTAGAAGAAATATTTTATTACACTAAATTAATTAAATTTGAAAGAGCTTCAAGTTCTCACAGAGCCTTCAGGGACCTATTTGTAACTAAGTAGAGATATTAATACGCATAATTTTAAGGGTTTAGTCAACATGTGCAAAGTGGTCCTTCAGAAAGGACTAATTGAACGATTTCCTTACAAAATTACCATTTGATTGTCTCACAAACGCTTCTTTTTTGTGATCGTTCTAAAATGAGTTACAGTGACTTTTTAATGCAGAGTCCGTTGTCATTTTCAATAATGCATACTATACAGAACGACCAAAAGAACTACTATGTTTGAGTTTATGCTAAAATTATGATTAGGTTACGTGAGTTAAATGTATTTTCTCAAGTGCACTTGCAACTATCACACGTGCAAATCCCCAATCTAAGTAGATCTAAGTGCACTTGCATTTAGCATAACCTACTTAAATTAGGTACTATAGGGTGTTTTATATTAACGTGAACATCATTTTAATGGCGGAATATACCTACAATAACGACAGACGACAGATATTTTAAAATTTAGAAAATTATTTCAAGTAAACTACCGGTCTTTTTGTATTTTTTTTCCTTTGTGCACACACATTACGTATTCCAAGAGTTTTTGCTCTCTCGTGTATTCTTAATTTTTCATGTGGGACTTATTATTACATCATTTTCTACTTTCTTGTTTTTATTTTTATTCAACAAACGTCTGATATACAACTTTACAACTTTTATAATAATAAAAAATGCTGATTTTATAAAGGGTGCATATGTTATACCCTGACTCTTTTATTGTGAATTCTCTTAAAGATCACATTGCATACGCTATTTTTTTGCTGATGTTTCTTTGCGTGGTGGTTATTCGAAAAGCATTTATAACACATTGTGAACAGAACTTGTACAATCAGTTTCAGTGGGCACTCGATATAAAATTCTTCGTGGTTACAACCAAATAGTTAAATTATACTAAATGTTCTATTTTCTTCACTGCTCTACTATATAACTATAGAAAACAATGTGTTTTCGTACATAACTTGGTAAAACTAGCGCGCATAAGACGGCGCAATATTGCAATTAGTTTCTTCTCTAAAATAGAGCTTTCGGTTCAAATATTATTTCCACTTCCCTGACTTACAATGCTCGAAGCTTGTACAAATAACCATTTAAAGTTTCTGGTTTTTAATGTAGTAAGAAATTCATTAAATCTTACAACTTACATAAATTCGCCTCGGGATCTTTCCAATATGGAAATTTTATATTTTTGTGTTTACAGATTTTAATTTTGATATTTAGATATAAAAATATTTTTGTTATTAGCATGTACTGCAACACAGACTTCTGATGGCGAGTGGTAGGGATAATTAAGCACAGATTTGGCCACACCCCTTTAATAATTTAAATACGTTGACTACTCTGTTGGTGGGGATAAATACCAATTTAGGTATCTGCGCATTCCCACCGTTCGCTAACGTAAATCTGTCTTGCAGTATGGTAAAAATCACTAGAGATTTGGTATTGGAGCATCTAAGAAATATCTAATATAAGTTATTGACAAGCATGGTTCTGGTCACGGAATGTTTTCTGACATGTGACTATTTGAATTCTCCATAAATAATTAATTTCTAATAAATTTTTTAAATAAGTAATTAATAAATAACTGAACTACATTAAATAATAAATAAATCGTTTTTATCTTAACTTATATACAGCCTGTCCTAAAATTGCGGGGCACAAAAAGATCCACATATACTAGACATAAAATAAGGTCGATCTAACCCAACTTGCCTTATACAAAAGTCCTCGGCTACAAAGTTACAGCCCCTGAAAGAGGCGAAAAAATAATTAATTTTTTTGTTTTAAATGAAAACGGTTTGAGCTAGAGTGTTCAAACTTGGCACCGATCGTTTATTTATTAACAGTAATACTTGAGAAAAATTACATAATGATTGCTTTAAAAATGGCGGAATACGGTGAGGTAAGGGGTAGTTTTTTATTCGTATTTTATTTGTACGTAGCAAATTCGAAAGAAAAGGTTAAGAATAGTCAATTAAATTTAAAATTTTAACTTTTATGCCTCTTGTTTCATTTTACTAAGATTAGTCGTTTACGAGCAAAATGCAAAAAACCATTAGCTTCTGTATGGGGAAGCTACGATTATCATAGCATAAATTAAGTATAGTAGTCTTTTTTTTTTAGGACTTTTGTATAAGGCAAGTTGGGTTAGATCGACCTTATTTTATGTCTAGTATATGTGGATCTTTTTGTGCCCCGCAATTTTAGGACAGGCTGTATATTAACCCTCCATCCAACTGGTGAAGTCTCTGAGTGCAAGCAAAAGTGAAAATTCTCTGTAATTTAAAAAAGTAAATATTTTTTATTGCGATATTCTACCGGGTGGTGACCGGACCTCTCGGTCATACAGATTTAACATGTAAAAACATACTTTGGTAATTTCCTGCTTCCCAATGTATTTTAGAAAGAAAATCTTCAAATAAAAGTTTTAGAGAATAAAATTCTGTATCGAAATCAATAAACAAAATTAATTTTGGATGTTTCATAACGCCTGAAATTGAATTTGAAAATTCCGAAAATTAGCAGAAATAGCGATTGCCTTGAAACACAATTCTAAATTGTCAAATATTTTATGCTTTATCTGTCAAAATAATTCTGCATTTTTTATTCAATTATTAAATTAATTTAATAATAAATTAATAAATAATATTTACGTATGATGTATGATATCATTCCTAAAAATTACTTAATTTTTAGTTTCAGTTAATTTAAATTACCCTCAAAAATAATTTTGAAAGTTGTCAATGTCAAATATTGATAATTTTTATTGGGAATATTTCATGGCAATCGCTATTTCTGCTAATTTTGGGAATTTTCAAATTAAATTTCAGGCGTTATAAAGCGTCAAAAATTAATTTTGTTTATTCATGTAGATGCAGAATTTTATTCTCTAAAACTTTTATTTGAAGATTTTCTTTCTAAAATACATTGGGAAGCAGGAAATTACCAAAGTATGTTTTTACATGTTAAATCTGTATGACCGAGAGGTCCGGTCACCACCCTGTATATACCTTCCTAACTTATAATAACTCTATCATCACCATTTGTTTTTCAAATTTCTTCAAAAAATGAATCCTCTTTTTGTAAGTCTTGGTTACGTATTTTTTAGCATATTGAAACCTTATTGCAGTTTACTCCTTTCCAGTTTGTGCTGACAATTTTATAATTTAATTTTATTGTAATTATCTGTTTATTTGATCAATATACTAAATAATATATTAATTTTATTTCCTTCAATGACCATAAAAAAAATTTTAAAAAAAATGTCAAAAATTGAGAAAATATTTAAAATAAAAAATAATAATTAATAAGAAGACCTATAGGTACGACTTAATTATTTTGCAAAATAACGAAGAATAAGGTAGATTTTCAACAACACAAATTGAAGTGCACTCTTTGCACCCCTCCTATATTCTATCTATAGATATAATGTGAGCCTAGCAGACTTCACCCGTTGCGTCGTGTAATTCTTGACCCACCTGTAGAGCAGAGGGTTAGGGTAGTCACGTGTCAGTAAAGATCGGTAAACTGAACAATAGATTTTAATCTTACAGCCAACGAAACGTTTGTTTAAGCTTGTTATTTTCTTTCATACCTGCTTTGCTACCATTTTATATACCATGCTACCTCTAAAGTGGAACAAAATATACTGCAAGACAGATTTTATGCTGACGAGCAGTGGGAACGAGCAAATTCCTAAATTGATATTTATCCCCACCAACACAATAATAAACGTATTTAAATTATTAAAGGGGCGAACTTCTACATTCCCCTCGCCATCAAGGATTTGTGTTGCAGTATCTGAATATTTCAATTTTCTATTCATAACACCTTCTCTCACCCCAAAGCTCTCGTTATTCTGATCGTAGCTGCTATTTAAATTTATAATAAGTTTGGAGCTGAATGCCTAGAGGTCCTGTAAGATGCATTTGTTCGAATATCGCTTTCTGTACCTAACACACCACATAATGGAACGGTTGTCATGGATGATCCTTCTAGAGCTTAAAAGGAACATCTTAGGATGGAAGACTTAATTACAGGCGAATTTTAATTTAGAAATCGCTCCAGGTTGTTCCCAGTTATTTATCACTACACACTAAGTTTTACGACAGTCTAGCTTTTGTCGTCTTTTTCCATTTACAAAAACTAGTAAAATTAAAGAAAACTGTTTTGCAGGCCATTTTTCGTAATTGATGAAATATGGCAGGCTCTGGAGTGTTTTAAAACTTTTTAAGTGTAGTGACAAATGGCCAGCTTGACATGGACTGCAGGAGTGAAGGTTGAATATGTGATATTACTAAACCAAATTGACTCAACATTTACCTCAACAACCTGAAGAGATTTATAAATGAGGATTCACCTGTAATTCAGTGGGATGCTAGGGAAGTGGCAGCTACCCCATTACGTGGTGTACAGTTTCTAGTAAAAAGCTGCATGTTAGTTATAATGTAACAGAACTATTGGTCTGTCCAGGTCACTACGGGTCATGAAAAATTATTGTAAAAATTTTGAAAAAATATCATTAGCATTCTCCTGTTCCACAAGCAATATATAAACGCTAAGTGCTAAATTATAAACCAAATTTTGTAATGTCAAGTTTTTAAATCATTTTACAAAGAAAGATCAGCATGACGTTATGTTAAAAATTCGATTTTCGATCGTAACATTATGGCAAAATCTTCCTGTTTTGCACGTAGCTGCCATTATCTATATTCTCAAGATTTATCGATTTTTAGACTTCAGCTACCTATAGATAGACTCTCTAATGACTTCCTTGCACAGACTCAAAGATTTCGACAGTATATTATTTATTATTTCCCATACATTTGAACTCTTGAGATTCTAGCTACATTTTGGTTTTTTAAATAAATAATGCATCATAAAGTAATCTAAAATAACATTGCAACAAAGAGGCATTCCTTTTGTTGTCTAGCAATCTTTTTGTTTGAATCCCGCTGGTAACACTCATAATTCAACATAAAATGCTACGAAGTTCAACTAATATTGTAAAGTAATTACATTTGTCATCGCTACATACATTAAACTTTATTACAATTTTTATTTAAAATCTTTTATACAGCGTCCGTTAGTGAAGCGAGAAGTTTCAAAAGCTCTGTTATTCATTTAATGTTTGGGTTGGGGTGCTGAATTTGATGCCATATTGTCAGTCATTTAATAAACATTAAACATATAACAGCGATCTAGTAGAAATCGTGCTTTCAATTTCAATACTTAAATATGACTCTGTTTGTGCCATTAACTTATGGGTTAAAAAATTCTAGAAAACTGGAAGCTCATGCGCGTTATGACAGTGCGAACTCGATCGAAGTTTTGTGACTTTCTCAAAGTTTCTGCCGATCCTTTATTTTTTTAATTTAAGGCAGTTCCAGTTTCCTCACACTTGTTAGCCCTTAAGTTTATTGCATGAAGAGACGGTTACCTGCTCATTTCGCAAAATATTGAACTAATTGAGATATAACCTGTATACAGTTGTCTTGGAGTGGCCATAAAGCAGGAATGTACACCAGACCACTCTTCCATATTTACAAAATGTCTGACAATATGCCATCAAGTTCAGTGCCATAATCAAAATGTCAAATAAATCACTGAGCTTTTAAAAATTCACACATTACTGACAGACCCCAGACTTTATAAGGGCAAAAAGGGTATTTTCCAATTTTTTAAATAGCGATTTTTACTGCGTTATTGCGTAGCAAAGTCGATTATCAATGACTTGGCCACACTAAAAATATGTTAATCAGAAAAGTTTTATATAAAAGTGCTTTAGTAAATGCATTAAATGCTACAGGTTCAAAGTGAAAATTAAAACGGAAGTGACGTCCCTAATCGTACAAATCACGTTTGTTGCTTAGTTACACGTGCTATATGTCAATTAATGTGTAATCAAGGTTATACTAAGTTGGAGCTGATGAAGTTGAATAGTGACAGCAACGATTCGTGACGTCATGCCGCTTTTATGCGGGAAACTTTATAGTTTGAATTTCAAATATTTTTTATGGCAAAACCTAGAGTAGCAATTTTTCTTTAATGTGGTTTTAGGATTACGTTATCACTAAGGTAACTTTCTAGATACATTTAAAAAAATTGGAAAATACCCTATTCAGAACAACGTCGAAAACTTGTTCGACAACAACAACAAAACTTTTTCTAAAGCAGCTTGTTACTGTGTATTATAAATAATATAAAAGCAATCAAATAAAGTACGAAGAAAGTTGCTCGATAAAATATTAGCGGTTAGAAAATGAAATAGATTTTATAAAGAATTGCAATAGTGTCTTAATAATTAAACAATTATGAAATAGTGAATGTTAGTGAATTTTAATACTTTTTTGTTTAAATAAATAGTAATATCCATTGAACAACATGAGGTGGTGTTTATAAAATTATTATTAAACAGCTTTAAATGTATTTAAAGGTGTAGTTGTATTTCTTCTTGTATTCGTCGACTTTTCGAAAAACATGGCATCCTTAAACAAAAGTACGATAATTGAGCACTTTAAAATTCATTTACAAAACTCACAATTAAAAAACACGCTCCAAGCATAGTGGCTTTAATTTTAACATCCAAATCCATAGGAAAAGTAATTCCAAAATAATCTGCATTTGTAAACATTTCCCTTGCTATCCCAGACCACTGTTTCGATATTTTACCAAGTTGAGTGTAGCCATCTAAAGACATAACTTTAAATTCGATATCCCGAAACATTTTTAATGTGCAAAAAGGTCCTTGGATGAGTAAAACACTTTCACCATTCAGATCTTTAACTAAAAATTTAGGATTCAACATGCTCCACTGTTGTTCGACACTTCCGACCACATTTCCTGGAGGAGCAGATACTTCGATGCTCTAAATAAATATAAAATTATGTAAAATCATTACAACTACTTTAAAAAAATCATTCTTGCCTGTAAGCAACAAGGAAAACAACAGGAATCGCAAGCTAAAGGTCGGTGTAAGTGAATTACTGGCGTGTTAAAATTATCTAAAATTTTTAAACCAAAGGGTCTTAATGGTCCACAGCCATTTTTTGATAAGCATTCGGTTTCTTCTACTGCGTGATACACTTTTTGTCCCATATTATTTTGAATTATGTATCTATTTCCTGTTTCAATACCGGTTATTGCTACAATAAAATTATTTTTTCTACAAAATAAATAAAGCGAGCCAAGGGTTTTAATATTTTCTACGCAACACATTTCTTATTAATTAGGGTTTTTCGTTTTTAAAAAGATTTTTTTACATAATCTACAAAGGAAAGTATGTGGGAAATCTGAATAAGTGGGTATACTACAAAGCTTATTATCCGGAACGCTTGTTCAAAATATCATAGAGCGGGTAGATGAGCAAGCAATTGTGAATTATATCAATATTTACATTTACACGTAGTCTTTGATAATGTGTGCATGTGCGTGTGTGTATCAAGCTCTTACAGATGGTGCAATGATTCGATGGCGCCTGCTACAGCTAGTAGGTACATGTAAACAAAACGTTATCGTGTAAATTTTAAACTATACAGAGTGATTCAGTTTCGGTTCTATCCATGAGGATTTTGGAAACCATAAGAAAGGTTTTTAAAAATAAAGCTCGTCAAATTTCTTGAAATGTCCTCTACTTCATAAGGCACCATAACCATTATATTATTTTTTTTAAATACGGCTCAAATTTTCTAATGTCATTTTTTGAAACACCTAGGTGTCTAATACAACCATTGAATAAATAACCTCCGCTACTCTACCAGGAAAGAGCCTAACAATTATAGAACACAATGGTTTTTTAAATATAGCAATTTCCGGTCAATTTCTCTAATAGAAATGATTGCTTATACTCCCACTTATAAAGAAAGATCATGACAGCCAATAATAATGTTAACTCGACGAAATGAATGAGTCATGTCACACATAGCCTTCCAAAATGTCGTTTTCGTCGCATTTTCTCTTATAGGCAACTATTGCTAACCTTCATTTCAGTTCTTTATATTCTAAGAATATACAACTGTGTGTCGTATATATTTTTTTTAGGCTTCGACCCCAAAAAATGGTATTAGCATAACAAAATTTGAATCGGTTTCCAAGATCTGAATACTAAATCATCCCTTATGTAGGCCATAACCAATAATATTTACAATTACTGTATGAGTAGCAGGAAATAAAAATAATCATTCATAGGTATTCGTACAACTAGCTCAAGAAAATTATCGCACGTGTCAACTCACCATTAACTTATTTATTGACTATGATTACCACAACCGTTAAGTTAAGGATTTTCTGTCGTTTACAATCCTAAAAATACATAGTTTTTACAACTAAAAAGTAAATTTGTGCTTATACCGATTATATCGATTCTGGGACAGCCTATCCCAGAATCGATTAACTTTTCGAATTTTGAAAACTTATCTACCTAACTTAAACTTTCTAAAATTCCAACGTTCAGCATAAAATTTGAGTACTCTATGTAATACTTCTCTGGTTTAAGTTTAAATTAGATTAAACGAATTAACCCGCGAGTGATCCCGGATGCTGTCCGAAGCTCCTAGTAACGAGATTGATAGAGTAGTCCCAACGAAAGAAAAATCCACCATGTGATTACCTGATTAGCGTTGAAGTTGCGCCACATTTTTGTACTGTCGCCACTAGGCTCTGAAACCACGCCTTCCGCAGATTTGGTCACGTGATTAACTTTTCTTTCGTTGAGACTACTCCAGTGCATCTTTCATCGTGAAGATTTCCTCTGTCTATGAATAAAAATGGTTATGTAAGGTCCTTAGCGCTTTTGGCGCGGTGACTAAAAATAGAATTTTGCTATCAAGTGCTAGCAACCGTTACCGTAATTTTCTTAACCAAAAAAATTTTAAACTTTCATTGCGGCTACATATCATTAACTGTAACGATCTCTCCTTATAAAAGAGAGTCAGCATGAAGCAGCCGTTTCAATACGAGAAAATGAACGGAAATTGCCATTTTATATTTCCAATGAATTATGGTGTGTGAAGATAGTAAAGATATTGATAGTAACACTTGTTTCTTTGTTCAGTGCTTTTATGGAACTGTTATGATTTTTCCGTTGCTCTAATTGGCTTATTTAAATCTATAACTCTTAAAAGAGACTTGCAAAGTATTATTTTCTTGGCTGTAGGAAACCTTCAAATTAAATAGTATCTTATTTTATAAAGAGTAAAAGTGGCACTTTTTTTCGGCGAGTCAGTTGGTCTTGTCAACTTGACAACTACCTGACGAGCCAAAAAAAGGTAATTTTACGCCGCATGAAACATTTTGTGATTTCTTCAAATAATGTAAAAATTAATTAAAACTAAAAATAGAACATTTTGTCAATTACCTGTAGTTTAGTCAAATATTTTTTTTAAATTCATTTTAACCTTTCAAAACAACTAATTATTAAACATAGGGAACAAATTATATAAAAGAGACAAGTGCTTAGAAATATCATTTTATGTTACGTTTTGTAAATAACTAAGGTTAGGATTTACTTTTACATCCTAGGAGGAAATATCAGTAACTTTTTTTGACGTTTGAAAAAAAATTGCTTTATCGACATTTTTGCTCAGCTTGCTCAGACAATATTTTGTAAAGAAACGTTTGAATAGAAAAGAATGATTACCATGGTAATCCATGGTAAATCCATGGTATAGTACAGTGTCTTTAAGAATACACTCAACCCACGTGACCAATTTGCCTAGACAACCAACATCTGCTAGGCCAATACGTCTAATAAGTACAAAAAAACTAGTCACGTAGGTTGAGCGTATTTCTGAAGGCACTGTATTTAGACAGTTCTAGGCTAATTTAGACTCAAAAACATGAAAGTTTTGAGTTTTTAAAGCTTCTTGGCTGTCAGATAAAATACACAATCTGGCAAGTATTTGAACTTGATAAATGAATGATTGGTTTATTGTGAAATTATGCACGCGTCGCCTAATGTTCTAACTGATCATTGTACTAAACTGTCAGTTTATACAACAATATAATATTTGTTGAGTACTACAATAATTATTTCCCTCTCATTTATACAATTTGCGCAAAATGTAGTTTTCAATAACTTCTATTGATTAAATTCCAATTTCTATGAAAAAAATTTGATAAACGACCCGAAATAGCCTTCTTCGGGAAAGAAGTGGTGTTCTTTATCGTCATACCACAAAAAAAGCAAAAACAAACCTACACGAGTATATGGATCCTAGTATAAGCTTTAAAGTACCTATTAGTTTAATGACTTTCTATTTGATATTTTCCACACTGCTGCAGCAAAAATTGAAAACCATGTAATGTGAATACATTACATACTTAGATATTGACGTAATAATAAAAGCAACTTTTTATCTACGCGGATGTTTTGAAAAGCAATAAATAATGTTATTTTTATGTACCTTGTAATATTTCTACTTTTTGAGTAACGAGAAGATGATCAATAGTAGTAAGGTATTCCAAACCTGGAGGGCAGTTTGGAATATTTTGCGGCATATTCATCCATGCATCTACAATAAAATTGTGTTTACATTTAAATTTCTATTTTTAGAAAAAAAAATTGAAAACAAAACGTGTTTACCTTCTTTCTTCCTCAGTAATTAATTGTTCGTATCCACAATTTTTAATAGCTCTTTTTCGCGATGAGAAGAAATATTTTGTTTTTAATATGACGTTGAGAAGAAATTTACTTTTTAATCCCTTACATTTTCGAAACTTAGACATTTTAAACAACCTCATTCAATCATGGCTCAAATATAATTAATTGTTTCAAGTTTAAACAAACACGTACTCGCAGTTAGGAATTATAAAGTTTAGACATTATCTAAATTATCAATTACTTTATCAATTATTTGTTAAGATTATCTTTAATTTGTTTACTTATTGTTTCCAAACACAAACTACTTAATGTTTACTTACCACCTTGCCATGTATTCTGATTTACCGGTTGTCGAGTAGTCGGAGGTACAAACGGATATGGATTAGTTTGTGGCGAAGAATATGGTCCTTGGGGTGGTTGGGTAGGTCCATACGCTCCTTGTAAACCGTATCCTTGTTGTACATCACTGGAATCTGGATATCCAATCGAATTATCTATAAAATTTAAATTGTTTATCTATAAAGTTTTGTTCAAATACAAAATAACAACTTCCACTACGCGTACTACTCATATCGCTTTTCAAACTTCTTTCAGAAATAATATTTGCGTAAAAACAAGAAAAGCGTCTATTAAGTCTGGGAAGTTTAAACAAATTATTTCATTATCACAATTGTTTAAGTTAAATCATTGTTGTTGTTTGTAACGGGAAGATTTTAAATGAGTTTACAAACCAAATTAAAGTTGCACAGTTGCCAAGTTTAAAATATTTCTGAAACGTCCCGAAACATTTTGATGGAAAGCTAATTAATTTTAATTTTTTGCCTAGTTAACTACAAGCTAATTGTTTTGAACTTATTTATTTTGTAGTCAAAAATTGTAGGATACGTTTACAACTATCTCAGAAACATAAAAGTTGTTCAATTCCTTTCCTTGTAAAATAATTCAAATGTAAGAAATTGAAAAAGTTGTAACACAGTATGTGGATATTGTTAGGTAAACTATGTTTAACTCGGGCCCACAAATAGTGGGATGGAGTCACCATTTCTATACATAGCGATGAGTAAATATAGCATTTAACCTAGAACGTGACTTCTGTTAAACACCTTGTACACTTTTCTAGCATTAAAATGCATAGCGTGTGTCAGAGAAGACCACCTGAACAATTTATAAGTTTAAATTTCATTGACTCTAATAGAGGAAATAGATGTTTTCCTACACAATTTATTTTAGATGTTACCGGTTCATAATTTTTCCAGTGGGAATTTTACGATTCTCTAATACCTGTTAACAAATCTGTAATATCAAGATTGATGATTGATGTAAGGTCGCTTGAGTTGTTTAACTAATGTTGTAACTATTTTATCAATCTTGCTCATTTGTTTTGGGACGCCATATTTGAAAATTTTGTGTTACTTTGAACAACGGCACAACACATAGAGCGTAAGAATATGCAGATGCACTCATTCATTCTGTAAAAAGGTTTTTCTATACAAAATAATGATTTATTCAATTTTAACTGAATTGCTTATTTGTTCATATTGATTAAGCAAATTGTTTAAAATTAAGCCAAGTTTCTGTAGAAAATTATTATTTTGAAATTAATGCATAAAAGTGTCGTTGCACTACAAGTTCATTGCACCCAATTATAATCTAAGTTAATCCATTATAATTTCTAGTCTCAACAAGAATTATTGAACAATTCATTTTAGTAATACAAAGTGTAATCAAAAAATAGTTAATTAATTTCAAAAGTTCACTTATTTTTTCAAATAGATAAGTTGGTATAGTACTCGTCATAACTTGGAGAGACATTCGAACCTTGTGAGGAGTAATGTATTGAAAGACATTTCTAACCCATAAGAGCTTTGAAAACATTCTAGGCAAATTATATTTCAAAGTTCTAATAAACAATTTTATAATTTTGACCAAAAGACCAGAGCACGGACTGACAACAAAATACGGACGCCGCGCCGGCTAGCAGTTCATAGCAATTTAAGTACTTAACCCATACGTGTAAATGATGAATTTTAATGTTTTGCAGGCAAACTTGACCTCCAAAACGCAACCTGATCTCCAACATTACGCTCAGATCACAGCTTAGCTTAAAAGGTATCCTTATTGGCTACTGGATATATTTGGATTGGATTACTAGTGGGAAGACTCGCTTTTAAGCCAGCTTACACGTAAACTTCTTGATCAGATCCTTGTGAAACACAGAAGGGCCTCCTTCTACGTCACTCCTTGAGCCATTCCAACTTTAAGATGAACTGGAGTACCTTGGTGGGTGGGGTATCTGTCATTTTGACCATATCCAGTCAGTAGTCATCAAGTATGAATCTTCTAGTTGATGTTACCGCAAGACAAGTTTCTCTTTCTGGATTACAGCTTATGCATCCAGGGCTATCAATTAGTTTCAGAGGTAATTAGTTGTAGAGGTGTTTGTTTAACGTACAATGTCCTGTTACGATATCCGTGAGTGTTATCAAGTGTGATCGAAACAGGTTAAGGTAGTATTTTACGTATCGAGTCGAAGGGGCTGCAATTGCTGCTTTTCCTTGTCTACAGATCGTTTCTTTCGACCACATGTATCTATTTGACGTTAATGTTTATCTTTTACGATGCTGCTGAGAGTGCTGACCGCCAGAGTCAGGGTCGGTTCCGGCCCGTTCGGACAGGAACCCGAGCCCTCCCTTGCATCAGATCTTTTACTGCCTTTGCTACCTTGGTGTTCTTTGAACCAGCAAATTTTAAGAGCATTGCTAGTCAAGATGTCGTTTGCTGCTGCGATCCAGTCCGAGACCAGACCTGAAGTTATTTATTCTGTGACGTTTCAAGGAACATTTCTATTGTCTGACAGTATTTCTCTATATGTCGTCTCGTTATCAGACTCTCTTTTACAATGTTTGCCCTTTCTAGTAAACAGTTAAGTTCAGCTTGGAAAAGCGATCTATGTATACTGATACATATTTAGTTCTAGTTCAGGTGAATAGATTCCTGTCCCTGAACCAGATTTAGTTTCTGATCCATCCAAGATATCAGCAGTACAGGTGTCTCGTGTTGTTAACGAACTTATTAACTGAATACTTTGTAACTAAAAATTATGTTATAGAGGCCACTCAAGTATCTTATCGATATTGGATGACAATAATTTATCCTCGATTTGATTACTTTCAATAGCTTGAGGTAATCTTGAGTTCAAACTAGTGTTAGATAAATTTAAAACAAAAACAAAACAGCCCAGTTTGGTTAAGCAAAAGATGCCGAGTCTTCGATTTCATTAATTTTACGCATTTAATTACATTAATTAATTAGAGAACAAGTTATTATTATATAAAGTCATCATCATTCCAATATGGACATATGGTATCATGCTATGGGGTTGCGCGAAAACATCTAACATCAACGTCATCCAACGCACGCAAAACAAGGCTCTACGAGCTATCGTGGACGCTCCGTGGTATGTGAGTAATGAAACCATACAAAGAGACTTAAAAATTAAGTCAATACGGGAAGAGGTTGAAACACGTACAAAAAAATACGTTGGCAAACTAAACGGTCACCCAAATGAATTAGCCACAGCTCTCCTAGTTGAAAATCAGACTCGAAGACTGAGGAGGACCAAAACATTGGATCTCATACAAGAATAATTCTATAAAGAATAGTTCTAATTATTATAAAATGTGTAATTATGTAGTGTCATGGGTTTTACATTGCTTGATTAATTGGGTTCCATTGATTAAGTGATGTAGAACCGGTGACAATATGATGAGAGTTGTAAGGGAGTAGCATCGATGGATGCTACACCTGGCATGTTGATTTTCTTTTATAATATTTGCTTGTTAGCCTGATTGGCTAGTTGTAAATTCTGCAATAATATAACAAAAAAAAAAAAAATTTAATTACATCGACATGTTCCATCCCACTTGCTATTTTATTGTTGCAATTCTCAAATGTAACCTTGAGCTACAATGCGCGCGCCTTCTTGCCTCTGTGCCTTTATAACAAGTGACGTCGGTTCCTTTATTCACCAGCAGTGTGCTGTGCCCACTCGCCCGTTCAGTTTTAGTTTCAGTACCAGTTAAACTGAAAGGTAATTATAAAGACTGAAAACGTCAGTTAAGATTTAAAATAAAAAGCTATTAGCGCCAGTTAGTTTTATGTTCGAAGAAAAGACAGCATTTGCTTCTATGTGCTAGGACAAGGCAAAATGACTGCTGCTCAAGTTTCCACACCCTTAATGAGTAAAAAGGGGATTACAGTCGAATTCGCCGTTTCTATACACTGCAATGGAATGGAAGATCCACTGCAATAGAGGATCTGTGCTAGCAGAAAAAATATCTCTGCAAATCATTGTCTCTTCGAATTTATCTCAAGCATATCAAACGTTTTGGTTGCTCATTTCTGAAAACTACCTCGTATTGGTAGGTCTTCACAAAAACTTCTATTTTTATCTACGATTAGATACAGCAGATTTACGCTAGACCTTTTGGAAATAGCTAATTCTGGCATAGAATGTTAATCTGTGCGCCCAAACAAATATTTTTTACATCGAGAAATACAGCTCTTTTGAGCATTTCTGCGACTTAAACATTTTGTTTTACTTTATAAACTGGATTATCTTTCATATCTTTAGCAAGTTGTTAATATCAAAGACATATTAGTTAAAACTCATTACATAAAGTAATTATTAGCCCAACTCGACTGATATGACATTTTACATTAATTTTAAAAGTGTTAATACAACATTTAACATTAAACCATAATCCAAACTAGCTGACATCGGAACAAATTAAAACAAATTTTAATTAAAAAGTTTTAAATAGCGTATGAATTTTAAATAAAAACAGACACACACACATCCACACAAGAAGGATGTCAATTTTTAAACATTCAACACTAAAACAATTTAAATTTCTTTAAATTAAATTTTCACTTTTGTTTGTCGTAGATTGTCTACGGTGTGGGCTACGAATTATGGCAACGCAATGTTTATTATGTAAAATTTATAAACAGATTCCATTGTTACATTTTAGGTTTTACTTTAGTGTGCTGTGTACAAAACAAAACTTGTAACAATATAAACTTCTAAACCATTTACCAGGTACCGAAAGCACACTTTCAACTACAATTAGGTGTTAAATTTAATCAAGACCTAACAGTTGAAAATCGCATACAGAGACAAGTAGAACAAACGAGTAGAAAATTTAAGATACAATTTTAAAACAAATGTTATTTAACTTTTCGTGTTGCTCTCTTTTCTCCAAACAACACAAAAGGCAACTTTTCTTCAAGAAATAGAAAAACAACTTTTACAGGTAGCTTTGCTTAAAAAGTGACGAACTCGTTTAGAAGTTAACTACAACCCCGATTTATATCGACTTGATTTATTTAGGCCAAATGTAAAAAAAGGGTAAACTTGGCCCTTGGGATAGCTAACTTTTCCAAAAGGCACATGTTTAAGAAATCAAATCACTTTGTAAAAGTTCTTTTATGTTAACTTAATCAAACACTTGAATTTATGTTTATAGAAAATTAAAATTTGTAAACTCTTATTAATTGTGCAATTAACCACGGTTAACCTTTTTTAGGCCCTGTAATGTAATGTCTAGTTGACCGAAGGTTAATTCAACCTAAGCTTCTGTCATTTTTTGAATATTATAAACGCCAACCGAAGGTTGAAGCCTCGGTTGAGCATCGTTTTACTCAACGGGAGGTTGAGATTTAGTCTTAGGACCAGTATTGTAAAGGCTAGTTACCCAAAGGTTGAGTCTCAACCTTCGTTTAGAATGCTGGTCTTAACTCACTCAACCGTAGGTTGAGTTAAAAAAAATTAATGTCACTATAGTATTGTTCGTGTAAAGGACCTACACATCTACAGTTACCTTGGACTTCAAACGACCCCCATTGGGTGAACCCAACTGAAATGAAATAAATGCTGAGTCATTATTAATTAACTTAGCATTTAGATTTCTAACTTTATTAGAACAATCATTATAATTTTTTAGGTGTACCAATGCAAAAACTGGGTAAAAACCATGTAAAAACTCAGTCGTTTGATTTTTCACAGCAATGATTACAAAATGCTTTCTGTCGTTTGCTATGTAGTTTATCACTGCATAGCACACGTCATTTCTTCTCGTTTTTGACCTGTTTAGATATCAGATCATTAGAGAGTAATTTGACGGTTCTTGTGCTCAATTCTGGACCAATCACATTCTCAGAGTCTGCTGGTAGTCGATAGAAATCCATCTTTTCCTCTGCTTCTGTGCCATGGTAACAAGTAGTAACGAAGATGGGTCTAGTACAGTTTCTCTAGCTATTGTTGGGTCGTTCCGATTTTTCTTATGGTAAAAAATAAATCTCAAAAATATTTTCAAAAATTACAAAGTTTTACTTTCCCTGATACGACAGTGGTGGGCAAGAACAAATTCTAGCTTTATATCGAACTCATTTCTCGTACTATTTTTATTCCTCTAATCAAAATTGTAACGTAAATTTTTGTAAAGGTAGTAATAAAGTTTATTATGACGATAGAATTATTTATTTTATGCCAATCGATTGTAATTTCCGCAGGTTGTGAAATTAACGACTGTATAAACCAAAATTTCTCTTTTTAATTAACGAAACAATAAAATTGATACTAAACTCGTTTTGGCAAATAAAGCTAATGTGAAAATGTAATTAAAAGTTTAATGTACCTTTACATTAATTATTTCAAAATATAATAATTATTATTTAAAATAATTTAATTTATTAAATAATCAACCATGTTTAGGAATTGTTGATATGTTGATGTTTATTGATTTATATATTACTCGCTCAGGGTTTTCTGTTCAATTTTTATCAAAACCTCAAGAACTACTTAAAGAAGCCCTAAGTATAATAATTATTGGCAGAAAATCGATAGTTAGCAATTTTGTTTTCTGCGGGGAACCCCTGGCCGGCTGACTTTTTATATGTTGAATTTTCTTAAGTAATTGCCTAAAATATCTAAATTTTCCAAACTATTCCTAGATTCCTTTTAGTAAAAAACTATTGTTAGGGTACATTCAAGAGAGTTTCCTGGTATCTTAGCTCTTGTTCTGATTATTTAGAGCTCTTGATCTGTTTCTGTTATTTGTTTTCCATACAGAAGCTTCTATTGAATTGGTTGTTTTAAATAAAGTTTTACTCAATTAAATTTTCCTTAATCTTTTATAACAACTGAGATCATCATAGCGAAAATAAATAGCACACTTTGTACCATTTCTTCTCCATCTGTCCGTCAATAGGCACATTAACTTGTAAAACTATATTAAACAAAAGGAATAACATTTAGAATCTCCATTTAAGATAGTATAAGAGTTCAAGTGAAAATCAATGGCGATTTAGAGTTAAAGACGAAACGTTACATTTTTTTTCTATAGACGCTCATTAGTAATTATTAATGTCAGTCAGGATCTAAGATAGAGAAAAGAAAATCTAAACAATTTTAATTGAGAGAAAATTAGAAAATACTTAAAGAAATTTTTTATACCGAACACCATTTTGTAAAAATATAAGTTAAAACACGTACGGTCAATTTATGTACTTCAAAGTTTGATAAAAACTTTGAAACTTTACACAAACAATTTCTACTAACACAATCTAAGTTAATATTACTTTTACTTGATATATCGAATAAGTAATTTAATTTTTACTTTTAATAAAGCTATCTTGTATTTTCTTTTTGTTTCAAAGTGAACATACGTATACAGTGTGTCCGCAGATGGCTCTAACTATATTTGTAAATTTTTTAATAGTTTTGTTTATTCTGAAAAGTCCTTAGCATAGTCCAAACGTCGATATAACGTTCCAGTACTAGTTGATCCATGTCATTTTAATTGAGTGCACAATGTTGCTCCCCTCGTGCCAACTGCATTTGTTCCATCATTTCTCACATTTTTCATATGGCGATTCGTCTTGAGAAAGACTTAGAATAGATGAGTCATCCAGTTCACAATTCAAAACATCTTTTACTGGATTTGTTGGAATTATGAAGATTCTCTCAATTAGCGTAACATTGGAAATAGAGTTGAATGTGTGCGAGAGCTGTTCGCCAAAAGTTTTGTAAATAACACCATCATCTGGATCAGAAATCTTTGCACTTTACATTTAAGATATGGCTCTCTATCCATCAGATATCCTTACAGGTAGGTCTTTTGAAATAGTCATGCCTTTGCTCTGAAGACCCTATTCCTTTACACTCTTCCGTTGAGCCATTGTTCCTTTGCTGTTCTCATATTCTTTCTGATTACTCTTTGTATTATTTGCCATAGCGTCTATTCGTCGCTTTCCCTTTCCCGCCCATCAGCCCTATAATCTCTTCTGTGTTAAACATTATTCACCCCAGTCACTAATTTTCTCTTTTTGTTCTTATTTTATTTTTAACCACCAAAGCAAAATTTTCTCTAAAAATAAGAAATAAAAAAGTAATTTTTGACTGCATGTTAAAAGGTAGCTTTCTTGCATTATTTAAGTCTCGATCGTAAAAATAAACTGAGTAAGAATAAACAGTAAAATGGTAGAACGTGATTAAATGAATAGATCGTAACAAGTAAGAGTGGTAGTAAAGTTTCTAAATAAGTGAATTATTTAAACAACTTGAAGAGGATGAATAATTTTCGTGACTTTTCAAATTAAATTGAAATCTTTTATTTTTGATCATTAATAATGAAAATGGCATTATTAGAGAAAATTTGTTTTTCATTACTAGAAGAGAGATTTTACAACTGATTAAAAAAGTTTAACTTTTTAAGATGAATCTATTCCCTTTATACAGTTTTCAACAGTCGAAATTAAGATGGAAGAACTCTGGATACAAAACTCCTTCAATAAAACTGTCGAACAATCTTTTAATTCTAAACGAAAAACAAAATGTAGCATTTATATCGAAAACAATTCCAAATTTCAAAACTTTTCTTCAAAATTACCTTATTCTACGTGTTTGATTTAATTTATAAGGTTGTTTTAATATTACTTTTCTTACAACTTTTTAAGCTGAACGAAGTTTTGGCAAAATTATTTTTTCTCCAACTTCTTATTTTTTTAGAAAACGTACAGATTAATAACTTTTGCTGCTAAATCTTCAAACTCGATCAACGTATCTTTGAAACGTTTTCATTTTAGCAAAAATTAAATCATTTTCTCTAAATATTTGAAATCCGCATTTATGTGCGTATAAAATATTACGAAGAATGGTGGGGTTAAGCTTTCGATAGATCTTTACAAGGAATTAGGGTTACTAGAAATTATCCTTTGGTTTATTATTCAGTAATCAATATTTCGTAAAGCTTCAGCGATTGTATTCTATCCTCCTTTAAAACTTTGAATATAACGTTAGCGTTTGGTAGCGTTGTTGATTATCGTTGTAGAGTAATTGTATAAAACATCAAGGAAATTGTCGTCAATTAGACTAACTAATCGTAATTGCCTTTTGTTTGCAATTTAGATACAATCTGAGTTTAGTAGTAGTTTCAAAACGGCTTTTAATAATTTCTTGAAATGTCTTTGTTCAAAATATACCCCAACAGAGTTCATCAAATAAAGTATAATATATACGTAACACAAGATAATTTATTAACCGTTGCCTTATCTCCTAATATCTATGGATAATACAAAAAACTCCCTTTAAAATTATAAAATGACTTTTAATACTATTCTTCTTTTTTATAGTCAATTAAAATTTACTTTATGCCGTATGTTGGTATTATAAGTATACTCAACAGCAACTAAAAGAATGAAAAACTTTAAAGAAAATTTATATTTTCTTAGAAATTCAACGCTTAATGCTTATTTTGTTTATTTTTCATAATAATGCAACTTTCTGCCATTTTTCAACGCAAGTACTCGTACTTACCTAACTATTTTTATGTAACAAGAATTTATAATTAAAGATAGAAAAAGAACATTATTTTAAACACAAAACTGAGAAACTTGCTTACTTAATTTTAATAAAATTTATTTTTGTTACATAAATACAGAAGTGGTAATTAGAGTAAATAATAGAACATCTTTTCACCTCCTATTCGTCGTATGAGATAAAGTTGTTAAATCTTTTTTTCTCAATTGTCTGTATCTTTATATTTCACCTTCCAGTATTTGTTGCTTTCAACGCTTCCTTTTTTTTCTGTAGATGAAATTTCGATCAAGGTGATTGTTTCCAATTGAAAGATTTGTGATAGAATGAAGTGTTAATTATCTACACGTTTGTATTATGTCTTTCTAATTTACCTGTTTTAGGTATTCATTGCATTAAAAAATATTCTAAATGAATTATTAATAGTAGGTATCTTGTTTAATGAGTATAATGTCATAATTACTCGAGGATGAAATTTAATCATCCGAGTGTAATTTAGCCATTATGCCAGTTAAATACAGTACTTTATTTACAACTAAGTAGGGGAAAGTGGGTGAATATCAACCACCTTTTTTTGTATGAAATCTCTAAATTTGATTCAATAAATCTAAAATATGTCCAGTATACTTCCATGCTTCTTAGGATTACTGGAAAAATTAAACATATTAACACATTCCTCCAAAAATAAATGCAAGAGTCAAGCAAGAATTCGAGGGGTAAAATCGACCCGCTGAGTAAAATCGACCATCAGGTAGGAAATATCGACATATCGATAATAAGAATATAATAATAATATAATCAGTGGTGTGTTGTAACTTCGAGGTTATTTCTAGCAGATAACCACTAACGTTATTTTCTCGAAATAACGATAGAAAAATAACCATCGAAATAACCTGTTTATCCAATTTTGGCGTGTTGTATCTGACTATTGTTATACGTTTGGTTAATATTTTATGTTAAGAAAGGAAGGAAGTTTGAGTTGAACATTGTCGAAAGAGGGAGACGTAAGTATACTCAAATTTACATGCAATAAGAAGAGAGAGAAATTAAATGTTTTTAGCTTGCTGTACCAGTAACGAGCACGCCCACCCGGGAACATTTTGAAATTTTAAACCGAGAAGCAAGACACCCTTGCTTTTACCTTTGTATTTAATTTTTTTTAATAATTTTAAATAAATAATTTACGTAGATAATTGCGTATTTTTTATATGGGACTTTTATTATTTTAAATATGATCAATTATTGTGTTTTTCGAAAATAGCTTTTGGCTTCAATCTGCATAAAATAGAACCAAAAAGGCACCAAAATATCAGATGCGAGAAAATAGTCAAAGTAGTTTTTAACAAAAATATTTTTATTATCCAAAATTCGACTTAAAAAACAAAACGAGAACTCATGTTTATCTCGTTGGATCTCTAGAATTTATATGAAAAGAAAAGAACTCCTTGAGAACTACAGTGAAAATTTACAAAAAAATGAAAATGTTAATATTTTTTTCTTAAATTTTGTACCTAGTATCTTGAGGAGAATAGAAACAATTTTTCCTTATGATGTTTTTCTCGATTTTGAAAAATAAAGGCATTTTTGGGTATTTTACTACAGGCAACATCTATAGGTAAAATACGTGCAATTACCGACGTAAATTATTTATTTAAACTTATTAAAAAAATTATATAATAATTACTCTCGTATTTCTCCTAGAACCCATCTTCTAATAATTCAATAAGAACAGCAAAATCATCCAAAAAAACCCTTTTTAACACACAAAAACTTCAACAATTATCTCACGTTATCGAATAACGGCAGGGTATGGGTTGCAGATATTTCTAGCTGGTTATCTTTACTTTTAACAAGACCAAATGTCAAATATAAAGTGAGAAAATTTTAAGTTGAGCAGGTAGAAAGTTACAACACCCCAATTTGCCGAAAAATAAAGATAACGTTAGAAACTGGTTTAACGTTCTTGTTATAAAATAACCACTTGCTTACAACACACCCCTGAATATAATATAATATAATATAATAAGATATAAGAAGTATTAATTGATATAGTTATTATTTATATTAGAAAGCATATTTTAAAAAAAAAATTAAACATTAAGCAACATTAAAACTATCCCCCTAGAGTGCCTTAGGCGGTATTGTACCGGGCTTCGTGAAGTTAGCGAAAAGTTGAAATTTTAAAACATTAGCCAATCGTTAGTACTTCGTTAGTGCCTTTTAGTGCCTTTAGAAAAATTTTAATCACTCTTCTAGTTTTTGAGTTATTAACATCTATTTTTTTTAACCAACTTTCACACCTGGCACCAACATTTTCGAATTTCGAAAAAAATTTTATGCCAAACTTCAGTTCCTCATTAGTGCTTCTTAGTGCCTTAAAGACCGCTTTTCTATCTTTAAAGGTTTTTGAGTTCTTAACAAATAGATTTTTGCCAAGTGTGAAGTTAGTACCAACACTTTCGAATTTCGCAAAATTTTTTATGCCAAAATTAAGGACCTGGTTAGTGCTTCTTAGTGCCTTAAAAATCGCTTTTCTATGGTTAACGGTTTTTTAGATTTTTTAAAAAATGTCTAAGGATTACTTTACTATGTGAAAGCGGGATATTTTGAACCTTAATGAATAGAGCTGAGATTGAAGTTAAGTAAAAACAAACAATTAACGACAAAATCCGTTTCCAAAAATTTCCATTCATATGAGCCTAACTTGTTTTCACTTTTTTTGCTGTTTTTCGTACATAGCACCTTTTTTTAACTATTTGGTACCTTTTTTTATCGTTTTTATTACCTTAATTGCCTTGCCTATGAGGCAGTTTGGCATACATTTCTTTTCAAAATTCGGAAATGTTGGTGCCAAGTGTGAAGTTGTCTCCAAAAAAAATAGATGTTAATAACTCAAAAACTAGAAGGGTGATTGAAATTTTTCAAAAGGCACTAAGAGGCACTAATGAAGCACTGGCTAATGTTTTAAAATTAGTGCTTTCAACTTTTCGCTAACTTCACGAAGCCATTGTACAATTATAGATGTATGACTCGATACATAGATGTCGATGCAGCTTTTCTAATTCTTCGTACGTACCGTACCGCCTTTGTCGTATAGCAATTTATACAAGATTGACGAGATGTTTTCGTTACATATTTTTTAGGCATCTAGGAATATAAGTCTACATAAAAAGTCAACGGTGATGGTCGATATTACCCCATGAGCTGTGGTGAGGAATTTTTCCAAAGTAGAATAAAGGCCGATTGTTTACTTGATTTTATTTTAACTCAAATTGTCAAAAACATAGCTATCTATTCATTAGAAATAGAAAGATGCAATTATTTGTTTTAAAAAAGTTTTTTTACCTTGAAACCACACAGCAAATAACAATAAAGAAAACCGTAAAAACTTATTTTTAGCACTGTAAAGCGCATATGCGACACAAACATTTGTTATGAGTAGCCAATGTTTGCAACATGAACCGATAAATGATGTAGTATGCTTTAGTTTATTTTTTTTAAGCTTATGCAGATCTGTAGGGCACTGGTCGATATTGGACAATAACTGATATTCACCCACTTTCCCTTATGTAGATTTGATAAATTCTGAATAAATTGAGTAATTATTTTGACATTATAATGACAGTTGTAAATAAAAGTTTTTAAAATGTGAATTATGTAAATGTAGTTAAAATCACCACATCACCAGTGATTATTGTAATTAATTATAAAATAATTTATGACATCTATTTAGGCAACCAACATTGCAGAGTTAAATTTAGTTTTCAAAATTAATGAAATTCCCCAAGCAAAAGATACAACACGATTTTTGACAGTCCGATTTATGACGAAAGTTTCTGAATCACAATCTCTATGTTCAGTTTGTATCATTCTTTTTCTAAATAAATAATATATTTTTGTATTTAGGTAGTATCGTATATGAAGTTCTGAATAAAGTAAACACTAAAAATTGTTCTTCTAAATAAAAAAATAAAAAGTTAAATGCTGTACGATCACTTTAAAAAGGAAAGTTGAAAAGCTGCTCACTCATTCACAATCGTTTAAAATTGTGTAAGTATTTATACCGTCTGTTTCCAAAAAAGGGCCCCAGCTTATAGGGAGTTTATTCGTAACTTTAGACAAATAAAACCTTGTATAAAATTAAATGTGACGATCTTTTCTACAATTTTAGCGAAAAAAAAGTTATTATTTTCCAAACAACTAAGGCTGATGGCGTCTTCGTTACTTTTTTTAAATTGCACCATATACATTTTTTAGTCTCATAAGAGAGAGAATTTTTTTCTCTTTTCAATAAGGTAAAGCATTCGTAGGGTTAAATAAGAAAATTTTAAAGAAAAATTGAAAAAACTAAAGCTACATTATTTTTTATCAAGCAAGCTGATTGTTAAAAAAACAAATAATTTTCAATTGTTTAGGTAACTGTGTAAGCTTCTTCACTCAAATCTAATGTTTCATTAAGCCAAGGCCTCTGGTTTGTTTACCATCAGCTTGTTACGAATAAATTACAAGAAGAAAAACTTTTTTATATAGAGCTGCATAAAAGACTTAAGTATTTTGAACTGTGTCTGCTAATGTAAATGGGTTACTATGTTGTCAACTTTGTGTAGAAAACAACAGCTCTCACTTTGAACAATTTTTGTGAAAATCTATTATTTTAAATATTCATCGTCAATAGCTTTAGTTGATGACGCCAATTAATAATAAATAAATAATGTTTTACGTGTTTTTTCTTTTAATTTATTTTTTTCTACTTTTAATTTATTCGTAACAAGCTTATCGTAGCCAATCCAGCGGTCGTGGCGCAATGGACCATTACATTTGAGTGAAGAAGCTTACACAGTTACCTAAACAATTGAAAATTATTTGTTTTTTTAACAATCAGCTTGCTTGATAAAAAATAATGTAGCTTTAGTTTTTTCAATTTTTCTTTAAAATTTTCTTATTTAACCCTACGAATGCTTTACCTTATTGAAAAGAGAAAAAAATTCTCTCTCTTATGAGACTAAAAAATGTATATGGTGCAATTTAAAAAAAGTAACGAAGACGCCATCAGCCTTAGTTGTTTGGAAAATAATAACTTTTTTTTCGCTAAAATTGTAGAAAAGATCGTCACATTTAATTTTATACAAGGTTTTATTTGTCTAAAGTTGCGAATAAACTCCCTATAAGCTGGGGCCCTTTTTTGGAAACAGACGGTATGTGTAATTTAATTGACTATGAATTTTCATACTCCGATTCGATCCACTTTTTCGTATTAAGATGAACATATGCAGCTCGTTGGGATTTTGATGATCCTCTGACATATTATATTAGTAAATCATATAGAAGAGACTGGGGTACGTTCGGACACTTTTTTAAAACACCGATTGCGCTATTATTTATAGTGATGTAGTGCCTATTTTGTATTCAACTTGTAACACCATCATTTGCCTACGACACGGTATATAGAAAAAGCAGTAAAATAACACAGTTTTTCTGTTACAGATTTTTGTTTCAAAAGTAGTATTTGTCCGTAACTGCCCCACATCGTGGCACGTTCGGACTACATATGGGGTACATTCGGACAAACCTAGTAAAGCATTGAACTAAAACTCTTGATTCATAAAACTGATAAAAAACAATGCCGGTATATAAAATAAATAATATTTTTCTATTTGAGGGGGTCAGAAGCCAAGGATACTACGTAGAAAAAAATTTAAAGTCGAGTTAATGCAGAAACTGGAAATAGATAAGTAAATTCACTATCCGAATGTGCCGGCGCAAAGCTTGTCCGAATGTACCTCACTTGCACGTAGTTTCATTAAAACGGTAGAAAAAATTTTCCTTGATGTTGGGTGAAACAAAACTACTACAGGTTTATAGTTAATGTATAGCAGTTACCAGATTTAAATCGCCAGTAAATTTAATTGGAGGATTAAAACAGGAAAGCTTATGTTACTAAGCTCAAAAATTATTGCAGGTTGTTGGAAAACAGTTTTTCTTCAATAAAAATTTTGTTTTTTACACTAGACAAGCGAAACTACCGTCAACAAACTCGCTTCACACTAGCAACCTACTGCTACCTCCGCAGCGCAATAGCACGAACGTTTGATGGAAATTTTGAAAAGTCAGGATGTGCCCCGCGTCCGAACCTGCCCCAGTCTCCCCTACCGATGACTAAACTCTGTCCACCACAAATTTCTGTCAAATAAGGTTGACGCACGGCTTGTGTGACTATTATAAACTGGATTTTCAAAATTCGACCAATAGAAAAATGCTATTCGCATATCACGTCCTTTTTGTGGGAGTGTATTAGCTTTATCTGTTCTGTTGACAGAGATGAGACAAACCTGAGCAAGTCTACTATCTAACACAGAGCTGACGAACACGTTAAACTTACATGAGGATTAACGTTCGTGCAATGTAGTTACGAGGGATATCCAGAAGCTAGGCCCCTTGTTGAATAATGAGTTGAGTTATTTAGTTCTTTAATAAGTCCATACTTATGACTCTTCATACAGCCACTAACTCAGCATGGATCTATCCTCGGATATATCAATCTGTCTACAAAGAAGAATTCAGAATTATATCTAGAGCTTGGCAATACTACAGTCGCATTTTTTAAAGACTGCCGACACGTGACTTTTAAAATATTCAATAAATAATTAGTTTAATTATAAATTTTCTAAATAAATAATTAATAATAATTCACAATAAATGTATTAACTAACTTAAATAATTAAACTCACGAAATAAGTCATTTTTATCTTTATTTATGTCTTTAGTAAATACGACTGTACTTTAGTTTTTGATAAACCAAGCAGATGATAACCCCATCTGTTTTTAATTTTTGGAAATTATTTATGAGATTTTTTTATTTACGAGGGGAGATTTTTAAGTTCGCGGAATGAGACAGAAGGAGACGGCCATTTTTATTTCTTTTTTGTAATTAATGCCCTTTTTTATTTACAAGCATCCACTAAAAATTGTATGCAATTATATCAAGTAGTTTAGTCGCAATTAACAAAATGATAATTTTGAATTTTGGATTTTTGAATTTTGTCGAATTTTTTTTGTTAATTCGACCTATTATCAACCAAATAGGCACAGGAGATGAATCTTGGGTTCACTTTTATGATTTTAATCGAAGCAGGGGTCTATGGAGTAACATTTAAACGGTGGTCCATCCTAAAAAAAATGAATTTGAAGGAAGTTTCGTCTTCTGCTGGAAAAGCGACGACAACAATCTTTTGGGATTCTGAGGGAATTCTTTTAATTGATTGCAAAAATAAAGGTAGCACCATAACAGGCGCATACTACGCTGATAGTTTACATCGATTAATAGAAAAAATTAAATCAAAAAGGGGAGGAAAATTGGCCAAATTGAAACTTACTGAAAAACAATGCACCTGTTCACAAGATAAACAATTGCGATGAGTGCCGTGACGTCATGCAGTTTCGAAGAAATTGTTTATCCACCCTAAAGTACTGATTTGGCACTATATTATTATTACCCATTTTCAAATTTGAAATAAAAACTTCATAGAAGGCATTTCGACATCGATGAATCGTATTTTACAAGCATTTTACAAGCAAAAATAAAATATTTTTTTTGAAGGTTTAAAAAAATTAATTCACAAAAGTAATAAATGTATTCATATTCGAAAAGATTTTATTGTACAATGAAATTATAAAAAAAAAATATTTGCGTTCCTTTCTACCCCATTCCGCGAACTTAAAAATCTCCCCTCGTATAGAGCGATATGTATTAGAATCCCATATCTTTACGATTATGCTTTCTGTATAGCCAAAATATTGGTGGCGATTTCAGCCCTCGTCGGGCTCTGGAGGTCAGAGTTTGTATCCTGGAATTAAATAATCCAACTTTTGATGTAAAAAATACCCAATTTAAAATGGTACTCCTGATGTACATTGTCATAGTTGAATTGAGTTTTCCATTATACCATTTTTTATTCCCAAACGTACTTATCAATCACAATTTCAACCAGTTTATTAATCACCGTTGATAAAATTAATTAATGGTGTAATTGTACAAATTTTTTATCCACAACAAGAACTAAATTTGAAAAGGACGTTAATTAATCTTATTACAGATAAATATTTTTGGTATCATTTGGACGTACTCAAATATTGTTAATCTCTCTATACAATCAAATATTTTATTATTAAAACGCCCTATTGATTACATTCCATAATTTATTAATTATTTATGTAAACTGTCCATTTCTGTATTATTAAATTAAAGTGCTTTTAATAGTATATTATAATACATGTGTATAAGAAAGACTTTATCGCATTAGCGACGAAAATTAGAAGCACGAGCTTGCGAGTGCTTGTAACGGCGCGTATGCGATAAAGTCTACTTATACACGAGTATTATACGCTATTTTTTATTATAATTGCAACTAAAACCTCTATAAAAGAGAAAAAATCTGTATTTAAAATTTGAAAATTAAGCGTGCCGACTTTGGATATATTTGTTGCCACAGAGATGCTTTGTGTTTACATTGCAGAACAACAGTTAATATTATTGTTGTTACCTAGACGACTTTATAGAGCACTTGTGCTATAAAGACGATTTTATGAACGGTTTTTAGTGTGAAATTGGCAGATTATAATGCAAGTATAATAAAAAATATTTTATTTTGTCACCAGCTGCAATACATTGTTATTAATGGTCTAATTTTTATATGATCTTCTAGTGGATGCGATTTGGCTCAAACGGTGAACATGTAAGAGCCTTATTATACCTTGCTTAATTTCTTACTGAATTGCCACAAAATTTCTGACTTGGACAAGACACGACAAGCTTTAAAATATTAGCAGGTGTCATATGGCTCTAAGCGACTTTGAGATCAAGTAGGTAATATAGATCTATTCTTTCGCCAGCTATTGCATTTACGTACAGCAAATAGACAAACCGATATATTAATGACATACGAGGTGTATGAATGGGTGGCAACTGGCAAGCATACATACAGAAGAGACAGAAAGAATTTTTATTCCACTTTGAAATCGATTCAAAATAATTGTGTTTCTAGCGTGAAAATTCCAAAAATCTCCACATAAGTTTAAATTTTCAACATCGTTACGAAACTTAAGCGACTTTTTCTCTGAGATGAAATTCTTTTTTAAATTAAATGAATGGTTTCTCTTCTGAAAGTCTAAAAGTAATTCCTGTAGGCTATATGTAAATTTAATCCAATACAATTTTTGGCAACACTAGTGTTTGACAAAGTTGATTCCTGGTGAACTAATTTCAAACATCTTTTATTAAATTTGCATTTAGACACGAGAAAATCTTTCAATATGCAAATTATATTTTTCGAACTACCCTAGTGCTTTGAAAGTTCATGTAGGTTAAATTTGATCCTACTACAACAACTTTTGAAATATTTTAGGTAACTTTTAATCTAGAGTAAACGTTAAAAAAACTGAATGTTTAACTAACAATAGATGTATTGTTTTGCAAATAAAACCAAATACACGTTAATTGTTACTGTTCGACAAAGTCTTAATTAGACGAAAATTTACAGGAACTAATAAAGCTCTTGTTTTATTCATCTATTGTTACTGTAAACGTTTACGTTTTCAATCGTTAGTTGTTTCTACACGTCATCACTTGAAATAAAGTTTAATGATTTGTACGTTCGAATTAAACCAAAATTGATAGGTTAAATAAATTTGCTCTTCTTTTTTATTTTCAAATATTTATTGAGCAACCGAGCTGTGCAGCGTTTAGAGTAGCTTTTTCAGAGGAAATTAATTACTTGTTGTACTTGTGGAAGTAAATATCAAACTTCTGTTTTTGAGACCACAATAAAAGAAAAATAGGTGAATGAAAATTTATTTTTAATTTATGGTGGATGTATCAGTTACCGTATCTTCTTCTAACCATTTTTCACTTTGAAAAGAGTTTTTAATTCCTAAAATTAAACTAAAAGATTTTTTTATTACAGAAATAATTTGAGAGAATATTGTTAGTCCAACCAACGAACGCTCAAAAAGGGCTGTAGAGAACATGGAAGAAGGTGGAATTTTTTTTCTAGAATGTGCTTGGAGTAGTTAGGAGGTAAAAGTACTAAAAGTCTCCGATTCTAGATTTATGTATAGCTAAGAGAGGGAGGGATGGAAAGGTCCCGTTTATGGGCTTTTCGCTAATATCTCAAAAGCCGTGAGTCTTAACAAAAAAAATATTCTTAGAAAAATAAAAGCTTATTAAATTTCCTATAAGATTGTTTCTATTCATTTTTTTTCTATTCCTTATAGTTGTCGAGATATCCGCCCGAAAAAGTCGTTAAAGAGAAATTATATGAAAGTGGTGTATGTATTTAGTTTCAAAAAAGTGCAAAAACGTTGCAAACATTTAGTATAGATCTGAAGATTGAAAAAAAAATATTAATCAGTCTGTGTGTGGAATAATATTTTACGAAAACGAATGTAGGAACAAAACACAATTATAAAACTAGAATTGAAACGAGTTGGGTCATTTATAAAACGCATAACGCAATTTTAAATCGATTTTGCAAAATTATGTATGTATATTTTTGTAAATAAACAATTTATTTTGTTGTCATAATAGTATATTATAATATATGTGTATAAAAAAGACTTTATCGCATTAGCGACGAAAATTACAAGCGCGAGCTTGCGAGTGCTTGTAACGGCGCATATGCGATAAAGTCTACTTATACACGAGTATTATACGCTATTTTTTATTATAATTGCAACTAAAACCAAAAATCTCTAGAAAATAGAAAAAATCTGTCTATTTAAAATTTGAAAAGCAAGCGTGTCGATTTTTGATATATTTGTTGCCACAGAGGTGCTGCATGTTTACATTGGAGAACAACAGTTAATATTATTGTTGTTACCTAGATGACTTTATAGAGCACTTGTTTTTATGAGTTTATATGTTTATATGATTTTATGAGCGAATTTTTAGTGTGAAATTGGGAGATTATCATGCAAGTATAATAAAAAAAAATATTTTGTTAAATAATGTATTTTCACATCCATATGTATCATATTATCCTTGTTTGAATCATCGATACTTTTATCATTTATTATTGGTAACAGTTTTTTTTACAGAATCCACAAATCAGTATTCAATCCTGTGACTGTTTCAAATAAAATATTCAAGGTACGTGTATTTTGCTTTACGAAATACCGTGACAGATTTCCAATTCCCTTACTGAAATAATAGTAGACCCAAATCTGAGAAAGTTATGCGTCTTTGCTATTTTATTTCTTTTTGGAATACTTGATACCAATTATTTTATTTTTTTGGCGTTTAGCAATAGCCTACTATGTTTATTTTTTTGAATTAATTGTGATTTTTCTTCAATATTTATTAATGAAGATTATAAAAGCTAACAGTATCGCATTAGCCTGAAAATTTGCAAAGCTTTCTGTTGGTTTACCATTTTGTGGATTACTCGGAATACACTTTTACTTTGTTTATAGTTTGTTGTAAAATACGCACTATAAAGACCCAATAAAAAATTTCACGTTTACAGAAAAAAATTATTGATTTCTTCAACTTTTATAAATTTTCTATTTTAAATTTAGACCAAGCTCTTTGTTTCGAAACCAATTTATTTATATGAAGTAATAATTTTTCAAAAGAATATTTAAACGACGTGTGGGGTAAGTTTATGAGGTGAAAATACGCGAAGGTTTCAAAATATTCAATATTAAAAAAAAAACGAAATAATAAAAAATGATAAAAGTGATAAGCAATGCCACGCGTTCACTCGCTTGTATAAATTTATTAGCTTCGATAGCTTTCTAAACCTTGCATTTAAATGTTGTGCATGTGACAAAAGCTAATTTATCTTTTCTTTATGCATACTTTTTCTTGACTCTGATATTAAACGTTTAATATTTATAAATAATCAATCATGGATTTTAGATTTTGTTACAATAAGTAGGTAATTAGTGAGACCGTAAAAAATTTGATTTTTGCAAAGAATAAATTAGAACTAAATGCTCTAGGAACAAAAGGTAGAGGGATTCTAGTTTTATGATTCTTAAAATATAATATGATAAGCAATTCAAAAATTGTTCGAATTGTTTTTAAAGAACGATGCAAATTTGTATTTTTGCTTATCCAACCGACGAAGTCGGGTAAACTTTGTAACGATGTGGAAAATTTGAAAATTTTTTTACGAAATTTTTTTTAATCTTGAGGTTTTATGCTGAGAAAAACATTATTTTTAAGAATACTCACTATAAAACACATCCGTTCCGTACGAAGTCAACACTACACTCAAGTATAATACTGAACATATAAAAAAAAAATCTGATTTATTGAATCAAATTGAGAGATTTTATAGAAAAAATGCCTTAGGTGGTCGATATTCATCCACTTTCCCCTAATAGTAGGAGTATATATTTATAAAAAAGTCAGATATAATTAGTATCTGTTTATTTAGTTTAAGAACTTCACATAAATGTTAATAGATGACTCACCTGTCTATGCATAATTAGGGACCGTAAAGTTGTTGTCATAGTAACGAAATCAAATTATGATATGTAGAAGAAAAGACAGATTTTAAGTCCAATTTTCTAAACGTAAAGTATCGTTTTTTGATACAGTCGTACAAAATATGTAATATCATAAACCGCATCCTTATTACAAGTCCAAATCGTCCAAATATTTGGGACAAATTTGCAATATGAAACACTTCTGCAAAAACAAAATTTATGTGCTAGTACATTGCATATTTTAAAATGCTACTAATCTTTTACGGTTATTAGTTATTACATACTCGCTACCAAATAGCCGAACGACTATGTATTCTCCAGAATATTTCAATGGAGAACTTTGAGGTTGCAATAATTTTACTGGCTATCTAATTTTAATGATTTTAATCTAAGGTTAAGTAGATTTTCATTTTAAATATTAGTTTTCACATTAATTAAGCGCCTAAAGCAAAATATTTACACCTTAACTTTAAAATTTATCTACTTCTTTATTGTTATCGTCATAATTACCTCTTCAAGTACCTACGTAAAATGCTAAATGTAATTGTAACGCAAATTGCTTACTAACGAAAAGACTAATTTTAATTAATTGCACATTTATGCAAAGTCTAAATTGAATATAAATAAATAGCAGCTATCAGCTAAACAGTGCTAGCAAAAGGAAATAAATATGCATTGCACCATTACATTCATCATTTTAGTAAATAAATAGATAGTTTTACATTATACGATGTGTAAATCAAAGAGCAGAGTTAAACTTAACCCTTTATTAAAAACTTAAAAGTAGTAATAATGATAAAAATATACAGGGTGTTTTAAATAGATCTTTTAGAGCTTTGAATTTTTTGTTTTTTCTGTGGCCATAATCCTTGATTTCTTCAGTGCGCATCTTAAAACACTCTGTCATCTGTCAACCATAGCTGCCTTGATCCATGCTTGTAAGTTTCTTATAAACATCGTTCCATAAAATCGAATTCAACTGTCTTACTTTCATTACGACTAACGGCTACATTTTCTGCTCTATATGTATACATTATATACATACATATTATATACAGTGCGCGGCTAAGGTATGGAACATTGCACATAAAACTGGAATAAATGTTTTTTCTGCAACCGTCTTAAATGACATGTGTTTTAATACCATTTTTGGCACTAAAAGTTGACGTTTGTGTTACTAATATAAAAATATCCGCGTTGCTAAGCAACACTTTTAATCCTCGCCTTAAAAGTAACTTTTAATACTAAGATTTAAATAATATATACAGAAGTCAACTGTTGTATAAAAAGTTACACAATATTATGGTACCTGTTTAATTCTAATTATCGATACAAAATTAAATAACCAAAAAATGGGTCTGTAGTCATTATTTTATTTTTCTTAGAAGGACACGGGGTTTTGAAATTTTTTCAATATTTACCCAATTTTTTATATTTAGTGTTGCCTTCACTATTGAATATTGCACCCAGAGGGTAGAAGGCTTCATTTTAGTGGACAGAAAAGTATGCTAATAGTAGGTACGCTTTCTGTGTACAATTTTATGTTTTTCTCCTTAAACCAATCTAAAAATCTGTTATAGGCATATTCGTATATTTTTCTAGATTTATTGGGCAGAAGTTTCGAAACACCTTCTTTTGCACGTTTTGAAATTTCTGGTGGTGTGGCGATTTCATTATCATTATCTTCGTATTCAAACATTTTTGATAAGAATTCGCCAAAATTAACTGTAAATACGCTTAGATTCGTTTAACTGTCAGTTTGACAAAATAAAGAAAATTGCAAACAAAAACCAAGAAGAGTCGATTTTAGTAGCGTTTTCTGATTTCTCTCATCTTAATTTTTATTATTTTAAATTCGATTCTTTCGGTTGCAGAAAAAATAGTATGTCTCATTCGGATTAAAAGTGTCTTTGTTTGGCGCGCTAATTTTTGCATCCGCGCCGCTACGCTTCGCTTCGCCTTGCAAATGCAAAAATTGCTAGCCAAACAAAGCTCCACTTTTAATCCTAATAATACAATATACTATTTTTTGATAAATCTTGAAACACGTCGATTTTATTTTAACGTATGTTAAAATGTTATGTTTTAACGTATGTTAAAAGAATTTTCCGATATTCATTTGTTTTTAAGTAATGACGTCATCAATATTTTTTTTAAATGACAACGTACATTTTTTTTCGTGATTTGGGTACTTTATTCAATTGTCTAAATGGAAGTATAAAAATGTTAATACATTTTTTTACATACATACAAAATGTAAAATTTTGTAGAAATAAATTATTTAACATTTAACCGTTATGTGGCTGACGATGGTACCCGGGTACTTTTTAGGCATAAAATATGAAATATTTAAATTTTGCGTCGTCAAATCAATTTGAATTTCTAGGAATACTTCAACTATTTCATTTTACATATATTTTGAAAATTTCATGTCTAAAGGTACGGGGTGCCACTTTTTTTTTGGCCTTAAAGAAAAATCACCTTTAACGGGCGGAAGGTGGTACCCGGGTACCACTGTAGATTTTGTATAGGAAATATAGAAGAAAAAATTTTCGTACAATAAAATAAATACTTTTTTATTTATTTATTTATTTAATATAAACAAAACAAACGTGGATTTGGAATTGTTATTAGTTAAGTTACTAAGATTATAAAAATTAAAAAAAAAGATTGCGAACAGTCAAAAAACAGCATTAAAACAAGGTGGGTACCCGAGTACCACTGCCAGCCATGTACAGTCAGCCTCACAATTATTGGCCACCCATGCTATACGTTTAGCACGAATTGTGGATGAAACCATCATAACACCCCGTACTTAAATTGAGGGGTAACTTTAATTTGCCAACAAGTAGTAAATCAACAACGTCCCCTTCTGTCCTTTTGTCGTTGTTAGCTAATAACCGCCCTGGTTTGTAGCCAGGGTGGCCAATAACTTTGAGGCTGACTGTACGTAAGATTATTTATGCAGTCACATAACGGTTAATAAACACTTCTATTAAAAATCATAGTAATTTATTTCTTCAAAATTTTCTTATGTAAGGTATCAACTTTTTTATACTGTCATTTAGACAATTGAATAACGTACCCAAATCACGAAAAAAAAAAAAAGAGAAAATTTTGGAAACAAAAATTTTTAATACCTGAATTAGAAATCAAAGTAATTTATTTCCCGAAAATTTTTTTACCTCAAGTATCAATATTTTTATACTGTCACTTAGACAATTAAATAACGTTCCCAAATCACGAAAAAAAAACGTACGGTGCCATTTAAAAAAAATATTTTTATTTGCAATGTTCCATACCTTTGCCGCGCACTGTATACAGGGTGAATCAGAGCACCCGTATCAGGCGTTTTTCTCAAAAACGATTAGTCGTAGAGAGTTGAGTCAAAAATTTTGATTACAAAAGCCGTAATAAAGAATGAAATGATGGTATTGTTATTCCGCGAAAAATCGGCATGCCGAAGATATTGTCTCAAAATGTGAAGAACTCCAGAATTTTAAATGGGCAAGATATGTCGAAAGTGGTATCAATGAAAAGATCTTTAAAAACCAAGCAAGTTTTGTAGAGAAAATAATTTGATTACTGCCATTCCAAATTCTGAAGTCTTCAGATCTTATTGTTCTTAGCTTTTTTTTCAAAATCGATTAGACGGTCCTAGAGAGTTAGGATAAAAAATTGTACCACAAAAGCCTTATTAATGAATGAAATGGTAATATTTTTATTCCGCAGAGAGGTCGGAATGGCAAAAGTTTTTCTCAGAAGTTCAAGAACTTCAGATTTTGGAACGGCCGTAATCAAAAAATTTTTCACGATTCTAATACTAATCCTGCCCACAAATGTCCACCACATTGTCTAAAGACAGAAAACAATAACTACTTCATAAAGTGAACTTTAGATTGTTTAAAATGTTTTTGCGTAATTCAGCTTAAAAACTTGAATGCGGACTTTGATATATAACATACAAGAATGTGATTTTCTCGCCATGTTGTCTACAAGAAAAACGATTTAGCTAAGAAAACAAAATAACTTTAGATGCTAAACTGTGCACTGTAACCGCAGAATTTTAAGAGGAACAAGACACGAACAAAAAACTATCATAAATTGTCTTGTCGTATTTCAATATCTCAAACGGTTTAGTTGGCCCTTTTTAAATAAATAAAAAAGAATTTTAGTTACGGTTTTTAGAAAATTACAAGATAAAGATTTTTATAATTACAAAAATTACCTATCTAATTACAAACGTAATCTGCTTAAAAAAATATTTAAAGCCCCACAATGTGTAACTCGAGCCTCAAAGACCCCGTAAGCTTTTAATTTTGCTTTGACTTATTAGAATTTTTTTTAATTCAAAGAATTCCCAACAGTATTTGTTTACATATTAGCATCAAATTAATTAAGAGAAAACCCCTTAGCTATTGTTTTTAAACACCTTCATATTTACCGTATTTACGAGAAATTATTTTGTTTATTGATTTATATGCAAAATTTTATGCCCTAAATTTGAAATTTTTTTTCATAAATTAATTACGAAACCAGAAAATTACAAAAGTATGATTTTGTAATTTAAATCCCTTATAATTACGTAGATGCGTGGTCACGTGATATACATGCATTTTTCATTAATTTAATAAATTAATAAGTTTATTATAAGTTGTAACACCAGAGAACGGCTGTTGCATTAGATCTACCTTAAGCGTCGCTGAGTTGGAGACAGGGGTTCGAAGCTGGAAACGAAAGACACAGGAAAGTTAAACAAAATATTTATTAAAGAAAATAACGTAAATACCTAAATAGCACAGATAAAAACAATAGGTTTTCCTCCTAAACCACCAGATTGCGTTCTAAGACCCAAAACGGATCTCTGAGTGAGACCAACAGACCTTACTTTAAGATCTAATAAGAAACCTCTGAGTAAGACCACTAGACTTAAAAGGACACCAACGGCTGAAAGGGTGATTCCTGTCGCTAGACCACTAGACCTCGCTGTAACGCCTAATAAGGACCTCTGAGTGAGACCAACAGAGCAGAGACTAACGCACAAGACACGAAAGTAGCGGGTTTCTTCAGACCACTAAAGTTCTTCTAGAGACCTAAACAAACCTCAAGATAAGACCACTATACCTTAGAGGAAACACGAGGACACGGGGATTTGCTGAAGGCAAAGAAAAAATAAAAATTAATTAATTAAATCAATTAATTAATTTAACACAGAAAATAATTTATAAGTAGGAAAATAATAATTAATTAAATTAAATTAATTAATCAACACGGCTTTGCTGAAGGCAAGCGGAAAGCAGTGACTAAAGGGAAAAATTAACAAGAGCGCGCTTCCGCTCACCACGATGGTGAAATGAGAAGTCCCTTATCAAAATGGAGTGGAAGCTTTCATTGGATATCCGACGACCAACTCGGATTCACTCGAAAAACCAATAAGAACGCCGCAGCAAATGGAATTAAACACAAGAGCGACTATCAGTTAATTATTATAACTTAAATTAATAACTTTTTAATTAACGCGAGCTCGAGGATAAAAGTTAGTTCAATGGAATCGCACTAAAATAACGAGCATGTCGGTAAAAAAATTGTAATAATAAATTGAAATTTCAACATTAAATTGATTTATAAAAATTATTTAAATCGTGGAAATTTAATTAACTAGGTAAAAAAACACTACTTAATTAAATTCTAGAACTAAATTATAACCCTCCACGTGGTTTTAAATTGAATTCAAGCATTTAATAATTTTACAAACCTATAATTAAAAAGTTTAGATAAAAAATTAATCAACTGATAAGGTTGAACTAAGTTACAAAGGGGTAAAAATGACACCAGACTCACACTAAAAATAAAACGGGAGTTCTAGCTCTTATGGTTGCCAAGTTATAGGAAAATTAGCTGTTACCGCTAATAACGCTGATAGCAAAAATACAAAAATCAAAGCTGGGTAATTTTGAAAAACGCGTTTATTAATTTTGAAAGTTGAAATGATGTGTTTTATATTCCTTTCCTACTGTGAAGTAATTAGTAATTTCCTACCAAGGTCGTAGTAGAGTAAAGAGGTTTTCTAAGTTTCAAGTTCATAACATTATTGCAACAAATTATACTTGCACAAGCGAATCGTGTTTACAAATTTATCCTCGGAGACCTTGGCTTTGGAATCCTGCATAAGTAAACTTTTGTTTCAACGAAATTAGAATACTGAAAATACTAATGAACCTAACTTGTAAATCCTGGCACTTTGAAAACTCAGTCAGATGCTAATAATGTAATAATGTTACATTAGAGAATCTTTTTGGGTTGTTGACATCAAGATACCTAAATTATAATCCACCAGCGTATTTTTAATAATAAATTACACCAACAAATGAAATAAAATGCGCAGGTCCGGATTGAAAAATTGAAAATTCAGAATTTAAGTTTTAAATGGTTTTAAGTTTTAACCGATTTAATACTATACGTATTAACCGTGTATTTTATGTTTTTAATTATGTAGTTGTAGATGCAGAGATAAATATTTTCAAATACACACAATGTTTGTTCTATTTTTCTAACTTTTTACATTTGTAAAAGTTTTCACGCGATATTCAAAGTTTTCTCCGTACCGTACGCTAATTTTCGAGAGATATTTTGAGTCTATTAAAAATTACTTGTATACGTTTTGTTAGTACACGATGTATTTTTAGCTTAACTAACTGAAAATTATAATTAAACAATATTCGAGATTATGTTCTATTAAAATGAGCATAAAATTTAGTTTAACTACTTCACGTTGTTAGATATTAAACACTTGAAACTTTTAATTAACTTACTTCAAAAATTATTACATTTTAACTTTAAAAATCAAAAAAGAACTGAATTTGTAATTAATTCAAACTAGATTACAACAAAAATATTCTTTAATAAAAAAAACTCAATGTAAGGGTGAAATAATTCAACCACATAACATTACGTACGGTTGATGACGCAAAGATAAAAAAAATCTACAGGGAATAAAATGTAAACAAGTCTCTGTTACAATAATATAAGACGTCTTTGAAATAAAGTAGTTGGATTTATCAGTAGTGAGCAATCTTCATATAGGGGCCAAGCCTCGATGCTCATAAGCCAATCTTCCAGCACTTTGCCGAGTCGATTTCAGTAAATTGGCGTTTCGGACAAGATTCGGATACCAAAAATTTATCACTAAATGAGACGCATTTTTGTTTTATTCTTGATATCTTACAAAAGTATACCTAATTAATGTTTTCATCATTTACAAAAAAATGTTTTAGGTATTTTATTATTAGCGAAATTGTCTTGTTTCGTTGATAAAGCTTTTATATTTTTATTTTTTTGTTGCAGGAAATGGCGAAGAAGAAACTAATCTTCTACCTTGTTTAGTTTACGTACATGGAGAAAGCTATGAGTGGAATTCAGGAAATCCTTACGATGGAACTATGTTGGCTTCTGCTGGAAGAATTATAGTAGTTACTATCAATTTTAGGCTTGGCGTTTTAGGTAAGCTTTTACTGTTTACTGCACCTTTTAAAACATGTATTTTAGTATACAAATATTTTGCGTATTTAATTTTTACGTCATGAATTTACTTGAGTTTTAGTACACATGTGATTTTCTAAAACAAATTTAAGACAATTTAAATCAGTATGTACTGACTAAATAAATTTTTAATTAAGCTGATTTAAATGAGTAATGTAAAGAGTACTTGTGATCTTTAATAAACAAAACTTCTACGTCTTGTGTAGGTGTAGTAGCTATGGTAATTACTAATTAACCAGTAGTAGTGATCTGAATAAATAACGTAAACAATTGTAACTGTACAGGGCGATTCTTTTAAGTGGTGCTCACATTTTAGGATCTCGGAAACAGTAAGACTAACGAGTATGGTTCATTTAGCACAAATCAGCTTAATCAGCTTTAGGAATAGGAATTAGAAAATTCAAAAATTCAAAATGGTTACTGAGACAACACACAAAAACTGAAAATTGGCAATTTAGTTTGTTGGCTGAAGTTTAGAAAATTTTTAATTTAGAAACAAAATACGTGGAAAATTTTTTTTAGAAGGTTAAAAGAGCTATCAAACGACACTAAACTCGATCTTTTATCACATCGACGATAGGAGTCGCGACGCTCAACTGTTTATTTTCTTAGGAAAATATTGTTTTTTTTATAAGATTACTCGGTGAGCTACAGTTGTATGCCAAATGAAAAATTGTACTTGTACTTAATTTTTTTTAATTTATACAACTTTTCTAGGTTATGTTATATTCCGTTACTTTACAATTTTCTGAAACATTAAAAACTGTGTTTTCTTCGTTATTTTTCATCGTAAGAAATAACATAAAGTAACATAATATAATAACTTAACATAACACAACGTAAAATGGAAAAGTTTTACTAAATAAGAAATGTATGAGATAAAATTTTTTTATTTGGTATCGAATTTAAACAAGCCTACTGAACAATTTAAAAAAAAAACATAAGAAAATACGAAGTTGAACGTACTCGTACTTTAAACTACAGCTGAAAAACAAAATTCATAATTTTTAGTTTTTCTGCGTTATCTCGGTAACCATTTTGAATTTTTAAATTTTCTCAACGGATTCATAAAGCTGATCAAAATATGCAACTTCTTGCTAAATTAACTAATTTCGTAAATCTTACCGTTTTCGAGATCCCAATGTTGGTACCACTTTAAAGAACGACCCTGTATTGTGTAAAATATAAAACCTAAATATTACGCTTTTGATCTGGAGTACTGAGTATAATTGTCAAACAAAAATAATTATCTCATTTAAGTTTTTGTTAAAGCAAAAATTCATCATAAGTTTTCTGTCTTCGTAACCTTAATTAAAATACATGACAAAATTGTAACTTTAATTAAAATTTAAAAATATGTACAAAGTGATAAAAGTATAAACTGACGCGTCTAATTGATTACGTGCTATTGACAAAAGCCTGCTCAACAAGAGAAAATAGTAAAAAAAGTATTTCATTTTAATTCCTTACTTTATCTCCTAGTACCATAAGCTCAGCTTTATTATGCAGATAATGTAGCTAGTACATAGCACTATACTTTTAACCGCCTGTTAGTGCACTTGTGTAGTAGATTTAAACATATGAGTGCATCCTGAAGTGTAGAAACCACTAAACCAACAACAGCACTATCGTCTAAAATAAAGTATTCGTATATTTTTGGTAACAGAATAGATAAGTATCTAATGAAATACTGTTATGTACAATAGGCAACAGAATAAACAATGTCATATTTAGAGAAAATATGTCAAATGAATGAAATACAGAATACACCACCTGGGTAAGAGTATGGCCAGCTTGGCTTTGAACCTCTCGTGAAAGTCGCGATATTACGAGATCCGGGTCGCTAAGAGCATATAATAGCCGACGAGCATAAATTTTAGCCAGGGGTCTTCGAGAGTTCCTTGTGACTAGTGTGACCGTGACGTGTTACTGTGTAAATTTCCACGACCCCCTCTCCTGTTGTAGTCAGCCGTCATCGCACCAGCGGGTATTAATATACCTGTGATTATGGAGTTCAAAAGCTTAATCGTATTCCCTTCTTCAGGAATCCCTGCATGAGTGGGTACTAATACGACTAATTACTCCTTTACTTGGGAACTCACATACAGATTGAATAGTTTGAGTTAGCATATAGAAATTAAAACGAGTGGAAACAAGTACAAAATATTTTTAAATGATTACGAGAGAGAAAGAGTTATTTTAAGATAGAAGGAAAGCATAAATTATTAATTTCAAATTTGAATTACACGTCTGCAATTTTTGATAAGTGATCTGATAAGTATTTATTTTAATTTTATTATTGGTGTTTTAAAACGAAGATTTTAAAAATGGTTCTTGAATTAAACGAAAATTATTAGATTATGAATTAATGCACGCCTATTTTCTATCTAAAATTAACTCTTTCTCTCTCGTTCATTTAAAAATATTTCTTATTTACTTGCACACATTAAATTCCATACAATATATCCACGGTTCTGGGGATTCCCCTTGACGCATTTACTTCGCTTGTGTGCTATATAGGCAAGCGGACGACTAGTCGCGTTTCTGAGAAAAATTTCATTCGTTCCTATCGTCGTTGGTGTTTTGAATAAATAATTTTTTTGTGATTAAAAGTATGTTCGTTGTTTGGTTGCCATTGTCGCATTCCCTTCAGCTAGAGCAACACCTAAAGCACTTAAAAACATCCAATAACGAGATACCGAGCTAAATACCAAATTCTCATGCATATCCAATATACGGTGATACGATGACCTGATATTCTTTCTATTGATGATTTTGTTTGATATTGTAATTGTGACAAATCAATAATTTCGTAAATTATTATTTCCAGTAGAAGTGCTTCAGCTACTGGCACTTTTAAAAATCGCATTAATGCAACTCTCGAGTTTATTACAAACCAACTTTTTTATTTTGTGTTTAAAATAGCTCTGGTGAAAGCACTTAAAAACGAGTGCAATAAAATAGTGTGTAATTAAATTAACTATTGTTTATTGTAAAATACCGTAGCGTAGCATAGCTGAGGAGTGCTGGAATAGACAGACAAAGTTTACAAAGCAAAACGTCATAAAATATAACAGACAGCTATCAACCTATTAATATGCTAATTGTTAGCGTTAAAATGTTTCTATAGAATATTTTCATAGTTTAGTTAGAACAAACAGAAGACATAAACTGGAATATAAAGCCTTTTAGGCACTCGACAAACTCGTGTACGTTTATGACTTTTCCAACGCTAGAAAAGTGAACTGAATTCAAGATTTTAAATAGTAAGGCTCTATCTGATTAAATGTTGCTGAATTCCAGCAGAGCATTTGACATGTACTGCACGTTTATTAAATCTGGGTTATAGTGGTTAACAATGTGATCATGACATAAGACAAACTAAAAACTTCAGACAGCCTCATCTAATCCTTGGCCTTGACCCTTCGACCTAGTGTCATACGTCAGTTTCCAAATATCCATTTATAACACCCAAAGTTATTGCAAAAGATACTTGAATGTGTAACTCGGCCTTTAAACAAAAAACTAAAGTTTTATATACTTAGGTAAACAAAAAAAGTTTATTTACATAAAAGTATATCTTAAAAAAAACGCAAAAACTTTCCATGTGCCTGATATTGTTATTTCATTTTGTGCGAATAGAATAAGAAACTTGTTAAAAAGCAATTTAGGGCATTGTTAACTTTTATATTGCATTTTGCATAGAGGAGTGACATAACCTTCAATTTATATTAACTTTTATATAATACTTCAAAGTATAAAAATATGGTAATCGTTTAAGAATGTTTACTAAAAGAATATAAAAGTTAAAAACATAAACCAACATAATTATTATTTGAGCATGATACGAACCGCCTGTTGTTAGGACATGAATTATTCAAAGTACAAAATTCTGAATCAAATTTTTGTATTGCTTTTTATACATTTTTTACGCATTTAAATATTTACTTAATACAACCACAAAGAAATGATAAGAAGCGAGCTGAATTTTTATTTTCTTTATTATCTAAGTTTCAATTCTTATTATAATGGAGAAAAAGCGTCCGATATATTATTTTAAAATGTCTATAATGAAAAAAAATCTGAAAGATTATACAAAGAGCTGAGCGCAAACACAAAGTTGATAAACAACGTAAAAGTGATGGATGATGAAAATAAACACAAACACCTAGGAACGCTCTTGAAGATTCTTATTAAACGTGTATAATGAGAGCTGTACGGTCTGAAAGGAATTCTTAGTGAATGTATCATAAAGATGTAACCCTCAAAAACGACACCTGAAGGAAAATTTGCTCCATTTGGAGTCGGCGTGTTTAATTCTTTGAGTTTTGAGATACGGCAAACATTTAGGCAACTCGAAACTTACTAATGCGTTTTAAAATAATAAGAAAGTTTTTGAAGTTGATTTGAGTGAAATGTTCAAATTTAGACATCAACACGTACTTATGCACTTATTTAAATATAATGTGAATATGTAACAAGATTGGCGTTAAATATTCTTTTTCTGAGTTTGAATCAGTGTAGGTTATCGATTTCTATTAAATGATTAAAAACAAAAGTACACTTAAGATCAAAACTTTTATACTACAATTTGCGGCAGGTAAGACACTAGAGGTAAATACACAAGAGGTGAATACCACAAGCTTTCAATAGCAATATCATGACCAACAAATAAAGAAAATGGAAGAAAAATTAAGAACATAATCTACAAAAAGTTGAAAAGCGTTAGAGCGATCACAAGACAAATTACTAAGCACAGCGTTATAAACACTCATTCTTTTACAACAGTTACGCCTGGTGTGCAGACTGGGCATGCATAGGCAAACCGAAGTGTATGTAGATCTTTCAGACAGTCTACGCAGTTTTGGTCTGCACATACCTACCGGAATAAAAGCCTAAGCATTTGTAGCATTGATAAAAAGCTCTAATTTAAAAAAAAAGTGGAGATACAGAAAGGCGTGAAATTAAATCAAACGTTAACATCTACCGGTCCTATATTTCAAAAACGGTTTAGTTTTGTGCTAATGTTTATAAATATTTTTGACACAAAATGGAAGCGAAGAATCTAATTACAAGAGATTTTCCAACAATACTGAAGCATACTGTATTTATAAGCAGTATTAAAAATTATGAAAATTCAGTCCCATCGGCTTTATTAGCAATCTGTGGGGGCGTGGTCAGCGCTGTTGTAGATTTTTAAGTACACTACGAGTCAAAAGTATTTCAGTCGCTAAATTTGACAAATAACTGTCACTAAAATTAAATATAGGTTAATATGAAGACAGTGAATTTGGAAAGTTTGCAATTAACTAAAAATTGCATAATAGTTAATTAATTAAATAGGTAATAACTACTAGTACAGATCCCCAAGGCGAATATCGGCATCGACCTGGAAATAAAACATATGTGGCTGAAAATTTGGATTTGGGCATTATTTGATATGTACTACAAGACGCTAAAAAGTTTACCATCGTCAGGGGTGTGCAACATGGGTAGATCCCACCCATGTATTGTTTTTAGGGGGCGTTTTTTTAAATCTAATTATTTTTTAATAAGGACATGGTTCTTTATATTTATGGGGTCGCTGTATACGAATATGATGTGAAATATGAAGTTTGACAACTGCAAACTGTTAAATCAGCTGCCAAAATAATAACATTCTGCTTTTTTAACATTTTCTTTCGTTTTAGCGGTTACTGTAAATGAGGAGCAATAAAAAAGATATGTAATTGAATTTTTAAACTAATTTATTTAATTTTTTTTATATAAATTAATGTAGAGGCTATCTAAATGGTTCTTTCGACGCGTTTACGGAAGAACTATTGCAAATACAGAAAATTTCATAGATATATAAGTTGTTTAGAATTGCGTTCTCTATAAATTGGCCCAAACAAAATTTAGATTTTTCTATTACACTTCCAGTTACTCTTTTAACAGTTGAGGACACATTTATTCGATGTTGCACACCCCTGAGAGTGGTAAACTTTTTTGCCTCTTTTTCCAGGCTTTTAATACTACCTGGTTTCAAATTTTCAGCCACATATGTTGTTTTTCCAGTCTGTGCCCTAGATTGATATTAAGGCTATATAAATGGTTCTTTCGACGCGTTTACGGAAAAACTATTGCAAGTACAGAAAATTGTATAGCTATATAAGTTGTTTAGAATTGCATTCTCTATAAATTGGCCCAAACAAAGTTTAGATTTTTCTATTACACTTCTAGTTACTCTTTTAACAGTTGAGGACACATTTATTCGATGTTGCACACCCCTGAGAGTGGTAAACTTTTTTGACTCTTTTTCTAGGTTTTTAATACTACCTGGTTTCAAATTTTCAGCCACATATGTTGTTTTTCCAGTCTGTGCCCTAGATTGATGTTAAAGCTATATAAATGGTTCTTTCGACGCGTTTACGAAAAAACTATTGCAAGTACAGAAAATTTCATAGATATATAAGTTGTTTAGAATTGCATTCTCTATAAATTGGCCCAAACAAAATTTAGATTTTTCTTTTATACTTCCAGTTACTCTTTTAACAGTTGAGGGCACATTTACTTGATGTTGCACACCTCTGAGAGTGGTAAACTTTTTTGCCTCCTTTTCTAGGCTTTCAATACTAGCTTATTTCAAATTTTCAGCCACATACGTTGTTTTTCGAAATGTAGCTTGTTTTTGCCATTTGTTCGGGATCATCGAAGAAAACAGTGTTTTCGGGGTTTTTTTTCGGAACAGGTAGGCAGAAATCAATATTCAGTATGATGAACTGAAACGTTGAAATATCCTCTTTCATTCTCCGCAAACGTTTTTAAGATATAACGTTCACATAAAAAATGCCGTCAATATTACGAAAAAAGTGCCCTTTTTAAGACGCGCGCACTTCGTCTTAATTTCATAGAAAACACATGAAGTACAATAAATTCCAAGTACATCATTTGAAAGCACGATCAATTACCTACAAAACCATATATTTATTTTTTTGAAAATTACATTTTTCTATCTTACGCAGCCTTTTAAAAATTTAATTACAAGAAAAAAATAAAATTCAAAAAAGTTGAAATATTTAAGAGGTGTTTTTTAAAAACTGAAAATTGTTTTAACATGATTAGTAGCATGATGTCATTACAAATATATTATAGAACACATATCCAGAATATTTTTTAATTTTGAGCTCTCTGTAGCTTATGGTACATTAATTTGTAAAGAGTCGTCTGAAAAATGAAAAAGAAAACTTCTAGTACAATTTCAGGGATGATGAAAATAAATAAATTAAAAAATAACCACATCAATTTAAAGCTAAAACCATCTTCTTTTCAAAAACTTACACGAAAAAATTATCTGACAATTAATTACAAAATGGCAAACATTTTAGCGAGCCACTACGCTTGAAAATTTCCAATTTTCAGATTTCTAACCGTTTATCTCTATTTGTCTTTCATCGCGTTTTTCTGGAAAAGTACTATTAGTACAAATTTTTTTATAGATTTATAAATTGTTCAGAATTCCATGCTCTATTAAATAGCCTTATCAGAATTTCGAAATTCTCATTTCTTTTCGAGCTAATATTCTTTGAATGTTGAGGGCACAGTTACTTCATGTTGCACACCCCTAGGAGTGGTAAACTTTTTTGTGTCTTTATGTACACTCTTAAGACTAGCTAATTGTAAATTTACAGCCACATATGTCGTTTTTCCAGGTTGAAACCGATAGACCCTGTACTATACTTACAACAAAACTATCTAAAGGAAAATATTAGGTTAAATAACTAATGAACAACTTATTTAGTGACCAATAAAATTATGTGTAGTAAGCGGACAGCTTACTATCATTTTGAAAAGTTTGATTATTATAACCTAAAATGGTTACACGCGACTTTTAACTATACCTGTTGTAGCTATCCTGAATTACTGAAGCACAACAAAAAGCGCTGAAAAGCTGAAATTAAATAATGTGTGCACAATTAAAATGTATTAATAAAATAAATTACTATTATCTATCCTTGATGTTAAAGTATTACTTTATCTATCCTTGCTCTTAAAATTCTATTTTATCGACTAATTTTAGTTGATCAAAGCACACTTTAACGTTTGCTATAGAAAAAAAATTATTTTAGTTGACATATTTTCCGTAACGCAAAATTGGTTAGTGGAGCTGTAAGAATATTACGATACTGTTCAAATAATGTAAATTGCCTTTCTGAAAAAACATAAATATTTGTCTTTCATGACAATTTGACAGATTTTATTGCTTATAAAGTAGTACCTTTTTATAATTCTTTCAATTTATCGAATAATTAATTTTTTAAAGCAAAAGCGATTTACTTTTGCTAAAAATTTCCTTTTAAAAATCAAATCTAGGTCTCGGTGCTCGTTTGCACTATTGAGTGCGTTCATATCTTCCACATCACCCAGTTCAACAATATTTTTAATTTAATTTTTCCTATAAGCTTTAGTAGCTACTATAATGCAATATCCTTGATATTATCCACTCTATTATTAATGTTTTTCATGATTATTGTTACAGTAATAAATTTGACCGAGGACAATAAATATTTCATTATTATTTGTTATTATTTTTCAGACATAGATATGATACAGTGCCTTCAGAAATAAACTCAACCCACGTGACCAGTTTGTTAGGCAACTACCAATCAGATTGGTAGTTGCTTAGCAAATTGGTCACGTGGGTTGAGCTATTTCTGAAGGTACTGTACAGGGTGGATGTGAAAACCACTTATAGAAAAAAGGTGAATTAATATGGCTGATTATGCATTCAAAATTCTTGTTCCTGTTAATAGCAAGTGGTTATTTGACCGGTAGAAGATAAACTACAGCAGATGCCAGATACACAGGCAGACGCATCCGAAAACTACTTCTCCCGAATGCGAAGCCTCAAAAACGAATATTACCTCGAAGATCTCGCTTTAGAGAATTTTTTTGATCTCAAAAATGAGAGAGTGAGCTATTTTAAGTCACCTCGGAGAGAAAATGGACGGGTTAGAGGTTATTTTTTAATCCAATATACTAACTAGCCCGCAGGGTTTAAATGAAACTTAATCGAATTGTGAAAAAAATGCAGTAGGTGCCTACTTGTACTTAAAATGTAGATAAATTACCCGATTTTAGTAAACCAGAGGTCCAAATTCGTCTTCAACAGAGGTCACAATAAATTGGAATATCAAGCCATTATTGATGAATGATAAACTTTTCATTACAAGGCTAGCATGAACGTTGAGCAACATATATTGATTTATTCCGATGCAGAAGACTTTCGTCACCTAATATGTAAGCTTTTAAGTTGCATTGAATCTTATGCATGCAAAAAGTAGGGACGCAGGGATTTTAATATGATACGCTAAAGTCTCTTTATAATTAGAATGAAAATTTTGAGCTGATCATAAATTTATTCATAATTTTGCTAAAAACTCAGAAACCAGGTTCAATATAGCTTTTCTATTTTCATAATTTAATAATAATAATCATAAGATCATTGATTTAGCTTTTGATATATTTTTTTATTTTTCATTTTTACAAAGTAAATAAAACAGAGAAGCAAATAAAAATAAAAATAGAATTAAACTACAATACAATCCAAATAATTAATGTTTGTTTTACTCTATTTTTAATAAATTATAATTTCCACTGCATTCCATCATTTTGATTTCGTTTAGTTCCTCTATTTGATAGAATTTTTAAGAAATAATTTTCAAAACCAGCTTATTACTCATATAAAATTTTTTAATTCAAATACTAAAAGTTAAAAGTGCTCTGATGGAACATAGAACCACTACAATGTACAAACATAAAAAAACCGAGATCCTAAACACTCTCAGTTTATTATTATTAGATTAATTTAAATCTATTTCTTTAGCACTTTAAATTTCATCTCGAGAGAACTCGAAACATTTTTTTCTATTGCAGTGCTTAGAAGCCTTAAAAAGTAAATAAAGAAACTGAATTTAATCCACAGTTGAACGGTCAAGCTGTGGAATCAGGAAATAAGTTTATTTACTTTGAGAGTATACTTCCTAAAAAAGATGAAAGGAAAAAAGCTGATTTCACTCTAAATAATAGAGCAAAAGGTTGTAAGAAAAAATGTTAGGTTTTTCAAATATAAAACAATCAAATTTTCATCAAAGAAAAACAATTTTTATCGAGTTTGTAGTTCGTCAAGTTTAATAGCGTTTTTAAAAATGTCTATCAAAATTCAATAATGGATATAAATAATGTAGCGAGATAGATTATCAAGTTTAAGAGGGATGAAAAGTAAATCACTTTTAAACCGCGCTTAAGGAAAAGCGGAAGTTTTCGCTGATGATATTCGATACAATAAAGTGGATGTTTATACTGTCACTCTTTTCTTTATTGTAACAAGAGTTTATAGTGCTTATAAACTAAAAAAATAATATCATATAATGGACTCCACGTATAAAACAACATCCCATCGGGATTTAAAAGGATTTAAAATATTTATAATCAATTCAAAGATATCTGTTGAAATAAGTTGTTTTTCCTAACATATTTTATCTATTGAAAGCGTATTTCTAGGTAACGTTCGAGGAAGCTACATACTATAAGAAAGAAATTCGTGCTTGAAGCTGATTCAGTCAATCAAGTAGTATGATCGAAACGTATTTGTTTCGAAATATTCCTTTAGAAATTGCTTTTCCTTCAAGAACATATTTTATACAAAAATTTTGCATCCCATTTTAGAATTTAAATTTTAAATTTTTACATCGCAGGTTAAAGTATTCGATTTGTTAATTTTTAAATTTTAAAGATCTGTAAATTTTATTAAGCGAGCTCTTAATCAAAGCTTTATTCGCATAAATTATTGACTGTCGTGAAAAGCAAGTCATTAGCAGCAGGAAGCTTATGTTTCTAAATCATCATCTCTGTTAGATTTTGCGACAAGACTGATGGTGCGTATACTTATAATTTATGTAAACATTTTAAATTAGTTAGTAAGTAGGTACCTATAACTATCGGATTAAAATAATGTTCTCAACAACGACTTTATCAAATAAGAAACACCGGTTCAACCTTTGATTTTTAAATAATTTATTAGGTAAATTTTGCCACTTTTTTGAGATACATGCTTTTAGAAGATAGGCCTGAGAACTTCTGAATTTGATAGTACATTTAATATGAATTTAAAAAAATTGTTGTAGTTTAAGAAATAAACAGTTTTAACTGCATGGAATTTGACCGATTCTGCATTGCAGAGGAATTATTTTTTGTTTAAGACGCTACATCTAGACAGCATTTAGGGAGTTAATTAAAGGAGATATACCAAACAGGGATTTCAAATTCCTAATTGAGTTGAACCTTACTATCACAACCACAGTTTTCCCTGATTTTCCCTCTATAAGAAAAGCCAAAAAAACAATTTTTGTAGTTAGGTTTTCAACATAATTATAATTCATTTAAAATAACTTTTGATATATTGTTTCAACTCGAGATAGTTTAATTGTAGTTGAGAAACTAACTTAGTTTGACAGTTACGATAAAATCTTATTTCCTAAAGTCAGAGAGTGAAATTTTCAGCTGAAAAGTATAATTGAAGAAATTTAAAATTAAATAACGTTTTCAACATCCGTCTTGAAAGATGAATATTTAATCATTTTTAATTGGTGCTTTTTATTAAAAAAATAAGAGAAATTCAACAGAATTCTCGATTTTCTATTTCACAACTTAAAAGTTAAGGTTGGGAAAAGTCTTTTGTTTGTTTGAATCATTAAAGTGGTTTTGAGTTTAGTGTTTATGTCTACAACCTTTAATCACAATCTTCTTTTTACTAAATGCTTCTTGTGTCATTGATTAAAATTGAGTCTGGTTTCTCATACAATAAAGACCAAGAATACTTCATTACAATTATTTTGTCAGTGTTACTGTTATTTATAAGCTTAGAGAGGTTTTATTTTTCTGAGAGAAATGTATCATTTAATACTTAATTCGATACGTTCGACTTCTCAATTATACCTATAATAGCAAAGCAATTTTTGAAATTCATGATCGAGGATTATTTAGTCAGAAATTTTCTGCAACTAAAATAAAAATCATGTACCAAAAATATAATCCCCAACAATTTGTATACAAACAATACGTAATTATAAGCATCGCAAGTGATAGTTTATCCATTTTCAAGCTAGAGCGCACGTGAACAGATGAAGTTCACGTGAACAAACCGAATACCAACCAATAAGATGCAACTGCCGATCATGCACCAGATCCACTAATCATGCATGATTCATTGTTTCCGATCGCTCTAGCTTGGGAATGGATGTAGTATAGATCTCAACCATGGTTGAAGACATTACATAATAATTAATTAAAATAACTTACCATTTTGGACTTAGATAACTCGAGAAATTCAAATTGGAAAGTCCTCACTATCACTTCAGTATGCACAGGTCTCGAGACCTGAAAAAAGTTCATATTATAAAAAACAGAATATTAAACAATTAAACCTTATTTCCACGTATAACGTAAAATTTTTCTCGAGGAATGAAAAGACACAAATAAAATAATATTTGCTATTTTTGATATATTTTCGAATATTTATCTTTCATAGGGCAACGACGTCCTTTTACTTAAAAAACAAGGTGGTATTTTTTGACAAAAACATTTTTGACGATTGCAAATAGTATTTTTTACAACATGAGATTAAACATCAGTTTTTTTCGTGAGATAGAATTCAATTCAAGAGCCGCGTAATATATAATATACCGCGGCGAGTAATATAATTTTTCGAACGAAAAAAACGGATTTCATCTCGAGTCGTAAAGGCTATTTTTTCTACGACAATAATTCGTACATCTCAACATAATTCTTTTTACTAAACTTTGAACTGACATTTCTATAGAGATTTTTTAAAAAGCCGCTAGATGACGCCAAATGACAGTTAATGACAATAAAATTGGAATTTATTTAAATTTAAATTATAAAATATTTATTAAGTTGTAAGTGCCATTTAGTAAATTTATCAATTAAAACAATTAATTAACTAAAATCGCAAACTTCAAGCTCGTCTTACTTCGGTCATTTTACGCCATCTATCAACATTTCAACATCCTCTTGTAATATTACTTTCCCTCTCTAGAGAAGAAAACACTATTTTTGTAACGAGTAAATAGTGACAAAATGCTTACTTTCACATATGAGAGTAGAAAAAATCTATTACAACCCAGGTGAGGATTTTATTTGAAATATCCTTTCACGTGAACCGAAATTGAATCTTGATGTTTCTCAATATCTCGATCGTTCTTTTAAATATTCGCCCCTTCGTTGGATCTCAACATAGAACCTTTAAGAGTCCTTTTTACGAATTTTCAACACCGACGTTCCTTCTTTAGTATCAATTACGTCACAAGAACTTTTGTATTTTTTTTAATACAGATACCAGAAAGGAACGATTATTTTGAATATTACAGTAATTTTTCTTTTGATGTTTAGTTTGGTAAGACTAACCAGTATGAGAAATATAACCGATTTGAGAAAATGGGTTGCAATAAAAAAAATCTTATCGATGAAAAGTAATTTACCGTGTTATTTTTTTTATCATTTTCCGAATCAATAAAATGAACGCTATGAAATTCTTATAAATCTACAATTGTAATTGCTTCAGCAAAACCGTCTTCACTCTTTACTTTTTACGATCCTTTTTTGAATGCAGGTCTTTTAAACAGATAATTTATTTACACTGTCCCGAACCAATATAATTCTTCTAGTAGGTACTACCCATTACTAACACTTGAACAGTTTAATTATATCTACAATCTAAATAATAAAAATTATTTGAATTTATTTCGCATCCCTTTTAAATAATTTTAATATCTTTTAACGTGACTAAAATTCTTTAAATAAATTTAATTTAGGTAGCCAAAATTAAAGGTAGTGCAATAAAAGCATTATACACTTTAATAATAATAATTCGGAGCTCAACAATATTTAATTGTTAAAAGGAAACGCTTTCGAAATAATTACGATAGCTTAGCTTTATTAAATTTTCCTTTTGTTTGTAATACCTTAATATTTTATAATGAGCTAAGTTGTAATTTACTTGCTTTATTTTTTGAAATATCATTTAATAAAAAAGCATCAATCTTAAGTAATACCAGCAAATCCATATTAAACGGTGTAAAATGAAATAAATATTTATGTAAGCTACCCTTTAGATGTTTTTATTGTTGTGACATTTTTACCTTATCATTTCAGTTCATTAAATTTAAAGTTTATGTACTTTTAGTTAGTATTATACAGTATATTTTGTTCCTGCAAAAAAGCCAAGTCGAGAACGTTTTGTCCCAGCCAGCTAAAATTTTATATTTATGCATATTCGAAACTGAAATCGTAGCTAGGTCTGAGTTCGTTAATGGCAAATAATTGACTAATAAATGAATAATAGTAGTTTATGATATACGTGTTAAAAGGGACGTTTTATTTTGTGAGTGGGAGAAGATTACGAAACGAGCGAAGCGAGTGAAGTAACTCCACGAACAAAATAAAATCCCTTTTACTTCGAACCAACTTCGAAAAAAAAACGACCTACTTTCGCTGTTGTAATAGCTCTATTACAGAACCTAAATATAAAAAATAATTTAAAAACCATTTGAAATACGCAATTTTCAGAAATAACCTCTATCGACAGCAAATCTCGTAACGATAAAAATGAAAAACACGTTATGTGGAAAAATCGAAGTTATTTCGAGACCCCACTGTATTTGTATCTCATATTTAAATTTTTATATACTTCGCGGAACATAGAAACACTTTCAATACAAACCATATAGTTTACAAATAAAAGAAAAGATGCAATAAGTGAGTAAAAGCATATGCACAAAAGACTTTTCTTTGATTTCCTTGCTGAAAATAAGTTTACTTTGGCTTTTTGCGATACAAATGTAAATGCAATATTGTAAAATTCTGGAAATTTTATTCACATTCATAGTCGTTTTCTGTGTTACCGGCGTAACTCACGATAAACACGTTTACGAGTTTTATTAAGTTATTTTATTTTGCGAAATATTTATTTAAGCTTTATGGCTCTAGAAGCCATTAGTTAAGTAAATCAAAGATAAAATTTAAATGGAAAATTTAATAATTCAGTAAATTTTAAAATTTTAAAATAAAGTCTAGCTGTATTAGAAGATGGATTTTTATTACTTGCTCAGTATGGTTAGATACTAAAAGACGAATGGTGCTACAATAATCTGACTTTCATGATTCATATACCTACTCAAACGACTTCTTGCACCCTGCAGCCTGGATGCGCTTTACATGCTCGTGAATAAAAATAAGTATAAAGGTTAGTTCTAAATTACCCATGAAAAACTTCTGTAACGGCTACAATGCAAGTTTAACCATAGATCTCGTTTGACCCTAACATTATTCAAGTTTTTTTATTACTACACTTCGTGTTATATTAGTTCACAAATTAATTTGTAAAACGAATTAATTTGACAATTTTTATCAAAATATGAGCGAGGATACAATTACGCCCTATTCTGGATTACAAGTAATTACGAGTATTAGTGAAACGCTACGCTACTTACTCTCTACCTATCTCCTACAGTGTGTTTCAGTTTAGGTGAAAACACCTGCAGAACTTTTTAGTTTTAAAATCAATCGGAATAAAAATTTTATTAGTTATGTAGGCCATTATAAGACGAACACTTGTTCCTATACCTACTGCGTCTCCAGGTAACGTATATGCACGCCTATTCCCGTATCAATTATTTTATTTAGACAAAAATCGATTTTATAACGAAAATACTAAACGATGTTCTTGGGGCTCTTTCTATTCTGGGGCTCTCTCGCAACGTGGGCCCTGCGGCCCCATTATTTACACCATTGTTTGTCTGCGTCCGTAAAACATCATTTTACGCCGTTACATCATAATACATACTATTGCGTATTTGCTAATTGATGGAATTAGGGTTGTTTATTTTTATTAAAAAATAAAATATAACATAAAATTGTAATATCAACAAATAAAATTAATGCAAAATAAGTAAATTTAAATGTGTACTTGTTTTATTAATTTAGTTAGCTTTTAAAAGGTAAGGGCGAAGTTCGTTTTTTGCATAATTTTTGTTTTTATAAAGATTGAATAAATTACAATTTATAATTTTGCTCCGTTATATTTTCTAATTGAAAATCTATTGTGTTCTGCGAATAATGTTTGCATCTATCTTAACATTTTAATTTTGTGTTATATGACCTAAATGTGATTTAATGAAATTTTTCTTCAAACTGTAAAAAAAGCTGACATTTTTGTTACTGAACAAGTAAGGTTACAGTTCTATTTTTACCTCCTAGAAGGTAAAAGTAAATTCTAACCTTAAAGATTTAGAACAAATTGTAACGTAAAATGATATTTTTAAGCATCTGTAATGTAAAAAGGTAATGTTTTTATAAATTTTCTGTTATAATTTGTTCGTTGCTTTTAATAATTAGCTTCTTTTTACAAGTTAAAGTAAATTAAAAAAAATATTTGACAATTGAACTACTTACAAATAATTTTTTTACGTTTGAAGAAAAAATTAAATGTTTCACACGGAGTAAAAGTACTTCGGCTCGTCAGTAGTTGTCTCAACTCAACTCACTTCGTTTCGTCTGACAAGCCCTACTGACTCACCTAAAAAAAGTGACACTTTTACTACTAATAAAACAAACTACTATTATTACTGAAAAAAATGTTATTTTCTGAATAGTAGGATTTTGTTAGTAAAAAAATTTTAAAAGCTGATTGTGGATATCTTTTAAAAGAGTTATCTATCATAAGATATTTTTGATAAAATTTAACGAGAAATTCTAGAGTTAACAAAGAACAACATAAATAGAAAAGGAAAATAGTACAAATCGGAAACTTGAGTTTTTTCAGTTAGTATTTTCAATTGCTCTGTCTTAGGAAAACATCGAGAAGCTCAAGCTTCTGAGCAAGGATAGAGACTTAAAACTGGAAAAAATAATAAACTTCTAAATTCTTAAAGATTCTAATTAAAATTGCTAAAAATAACAAAAGGAAAACGACAAACGCAATCAATTAATAGCCTTCTTAATTTATATAAAATTTTGTACAGGATATACGACCTTTTCCGACACCTACAGGGGTACTTCAGTCTCTGAAATCTCGTAGAATCTCCTGATTCTTCTTCTTGTGTAGCAATATATTACACCTGTATGGCCAGTCCATTTTTGGCCATTTCCTTGTCTAGGACACTAGCTTAAAGGTGAATGAAATTTTTTAGATGTGTGCCTATACAATAGATCAATAGAATCACCTCCCACTACATCCATTTTTATCTTCTTTAATGCTCAGTTTCTATTCGTGAACATAATTTATATGAAGTTATTATTCAATTGTAAAACTCATTGAATAAAAAAATACCTACCCCCTACTCTACTAGAAAAGAACCATTTACCTAATAATATAGATTGTAATGGTTTTCTAAATATAGCATTTTTCGGTCAATTTCTCCAATAGAAATGCTTGCTTATACTCCCACTTATAAGGAAAGTTCATGACAGCCAATGATATTGTAAACTCGACGAAATGAATGAGTCATCCATAGTTTTCCAAAATGTGGCATTTTGTCTTATAGGCAACGGTTGCGAACCCTCCTTCCGGATCTTTATATTCTAAGGTAAAACTCCCACTGGAGCCAAAGAATTTAAATCCCTGCTAACAGGGTAAAAGCATCAAACTATGAAGCAACATTTTTCAATACAAAAATGTAACTTTCGAGGGTTGGTACGAGCAGTCTGCAAGAAAGCCTTGATATTTCGTGACATTTTTTTACATTATTTTATACTGACATTTCTTATTTCATACTGATGAGTCATAATTGATTTAAACCCGGCCCAAGTATACAGTGTGTCCCCGGATTGAGTTCACTATAGGTGTAATTGACTAAAATTTTCGGAATTTCATTTTGATGTTTTGGAATTCAGCCCTGCTTGGTCTGAAATGAATTTTAAGCATATTTTCAATTTTTAAAAATGAAGGCCCTCGTGACAATTGAGAGAAATCTATTTTCTGTTTAGGTAAAGTGTCTTTTTTGGCAACAATACAGCAAAATGTCATTAATAAAAGTTGTTCAGAATACGAAATTATAACTCTATGAAAAATTTAAAAATGATCGGCACACTTTGATTAACACGTTGTTCTACAGTCAACATTCTAGGAAATAATTTTTGAAACATACAAAAATGCCATGCAGTTACTTATTTCTTATTTATTTTCACTCTAAATATCAATATCGCTCAAAATAATAAGAGCAAACCACGCCCGATCTATCAATTCATTATTAATTTTATTTTAACATTTTGAATAAAATTTTATCTCAATTTACAAAGCAATTATGATTCATTTCTTGTTCGGTGAAACCCCAATAACATAATATTATCACCAGTTTTCTGTTATGGGCCCATAGTCTATACGTACAATGCGATTTTTCGTTGATACATACAATGAAAACCGATTTAATCAAAGTGTGCCGATCATTTTGAAATTTTGTATAGAGCCATAATTTTATATTCTGAACAACTTTAGTTAATGAGATTTTGCTATATTGTTGACCAAAACGACACTTTACCTGAACAGAAAATAGATTTCTCTTAATTGTCACGGGGGCCTTCATTTTTTTAAATTAAAAATGTGCTTAAAATTCATTTCAGACCAAGCAGGGCTGAATTTCAGAACATCAAAACGAAATTCAGAAATTTTTTGTCAATTACACCTATAGTGAACTCAATCCGGGGACACACTGTATAAGGGTTGGTTTCATAAAGCTTGCTGAGCACTTGCCGAACTTAAGTTCGAGATCACAAGCTTTCTCAAACTCGAACAATTACGTCGCCGCTTTCGGTGGTTATCGGCGGTTCGGTTGATATTTTGTTTTCTACCGATAACCGCCAAAAGCGGCAACGTAATTGCTCGAGTTTGAGAAAGCTTTCGATCTCCAACTTAAGTTAGGCAAGTGCTCAACGCGTGCTGAGCACCCTTTATGAAACTCACCCTAAGCGTTCTCGAGAGTCTACGGTATTTAGTGAAAAAGAAGCAATCTATTAAAATGGAAACTTTATGCTATGTCAAAAAATCACCACTTCTTAATTGGTTTTTTATGATCATATGCCTTGTCTTTTGAAAAGCCAACTCTAAAGATTAGTAAGATCAAGAAGGAAAACATGGTCAATTTCTCCAATAGAAATGCTTGCTTATACTCCCACTTATAAGGAAAGATCATGGACAGCCAATGATATTGTAAACTCGACGAAATGAATGAGTCATCCATAGTTTTCCAAAATGTGGCATTTTCTCTTATAGGCAACGGTTGCGAACCCTCCTTCCGGATCTTTATATTCTAAGGTAAAACTCTAATTGGAGCCAAAGAATTTAAATCCCTGCTAACAGGGTGAAAGCATCAAACTATGAAGCAACATTTTTCAATACAAAAATGTAACTTTCGAGGGTTGGTACGAGCAGTCTGCAAGAAAGCCTTGATATTTCGTGAGCTAACCTAAATGAAAATGTATCTTTTTAACTACACCAGCTTTCTACACTCTCTATCTAGATTCTGTTGTCTAAAATCAAGATGGGCTAAAAAGTTGTAATAGTTAGTTTTACTTATTTCCGTAGGAAACAGTCGTAAGCTTTCTAGAATATGGAGACGCAAAACTTGCAAAAAATGTTTTAAAGCCATATACAGGGTGGTGACCGGACCTATCGGTCATACAGATTTAACATGTAAAAACATACTTGGGTAATTTCCTGTTTCCCAATGTATTTTAGAAAGAAAATCTTCAAATAAAAGTTTTAGAGAATAAAATTCTGCATCTAAATGAATAAACAAAATTAATTTTGGATACTTTATAACGCCTGAAATTTAATTTGAAAATTCCCTAAATTAGCAGAAATAGGGATTGCCATGAAATATTCCCAATAAAAATTATCAATTATTTGACATTGACATCTTTCAAATTTATTTTTAAGGGCAATTTAAATTAATTGAAACTGAAAATGAAGTAATTTTTAGGGATGATCATACGTAAGTATTATTTATTATTAAATAAATTCAATAGATAATAACCGAATAAGAAATGCTGAATTATTTTTACAGATAAAGCATAAAATATTTGACAATTTTCAATTGTGTTTCAAGGCAATCGCTATTTCTGCTAATTTTCGGAATTTTCAAATTAAATTTCAGGCGTTATAAAACATCCAAAATTAATTTTGTTTATTCATTTAGATGTAGAATTTCATTCTCTAAAACTTTTATTTGAAGATTTTCTTTCTAAAATACATTGGGAAGCAGGAAATTACCAAAGTATGTTTTTACATGTTAAATCTGTATGACCGAGAGGTCCGGTCACCACTCGGTATGTAGCACTTTTTGGAAAGTTATATAAAAAGACTAAAATATATATTTTCTAGCTGCACGAACGACACGAATAAAGTAGCGGTCAGTAACAATCGCGACGATTTTCTTTTAGAACAACTGTTAGTGGCTTTTCTTTTTTTTTGCTTTTGAAGTTTGTTCACGTAAAAATATCTAAATATACTGCTTTCTTGTAGTTCGCTTATTGTGAAAGCTACAATATAATTTACAATTTATTTCCCCATTTCTAAAAAGAATAAAATGTGACAAAATACGACTCTAATGAAATTTAATATCTATCAAAAATTTTGTAGTTGACCATTTTGTTCTAGCAATCTATCAGATAAAATAGATAATAGATATAGACATCTAGATGCAAATAGGTAGATTCACTAGCAGACAAACAAAAAGAAAGACTTCATTCTGACACTATAATCTATTTAAGAAAAGTTTTACTTAATCTATCAAATTATTTGTGGAAGGTCCTTGCGTCCACAAATCGTTTTGCATCGCTGCAACGAACTTGGGCGAATAAATCTAAAAGATGCTCAATCGTGCAACTTTTTTACTTTTATTTTTGGTCTAAATAGAAAAGCAATTTGTACAGTGAAATTAAATTTATTTTACATCTTCCAAAGTTTTGAAATTGATAAAATAAATCCACAGCAATTTGGAACGCCGTAGATTTGCATGTCTTTGTGTATTAATAATTTGACTGTTTTATGTACAAACGTAAAGAACTTTTTAAAGCCATACTCTAGTTTGTTAGAGTTTATAGAAAACAGAAATTGTAATTAGCAAGTTCGTACTTGTGATAAATGCATACGTAAATTACTTTTTAATAATTGAGATAGCAATTTGCATCTTTTGTTAACAGCAACGCGTATAACCTCTGCAAGAATCTTAGACGAGCTATTTATTAGTAGTATTATTATACTTTGATTAACATCTAAAGCGTTTGTCTATAATACATATTTAATGGCAAGTTGAAAATGCAAGGAATAAAAGTCACAACAAAAACCTACATGTTGACCTATTTTGATTGCTTTTTGTAGTCAAACGCTTTTTCCTTCTTTTATGAAAATGTTGAATACATTATTTATGTTGCATATGGTTAAAAATTCAATTTTTGTCTAAACAAAAAAATAATTAACGCTTCTATACATCTCGTATGGAAACTCGGCTGGTTTTAATTAAAATTTCTTTTTAAAAGAACTCAGTCTTGCCTTCTTATACATTATACTAATAAAATGTGTATAAAGGCTCATTTTAAATATTGAGATCTTCGTTATTCTGAGAGATGGAGGTTTGATCAAAAGGAATGAAATATTCTTTAAGTAAAGTTGTGCCAAAACACAAATAAATTTTGATTATTTAAAGCGAACGATGAGCTCGTGAGAAAAAATGAACTTGATCATTGGAGTTAACTCGATCTGGAAAATCTGATAATTGAATTTGCCTTTCAATCTACACGAATCTTTTACAAAAACAAAAATATTTTTGAGTGCATAAGTACATAAAATTGCAACAAAAAGTATTTTTTTAGATTACGAATTTTTGTTACAAAATATATCTTTAGTAGGTATAAAAGATAGCAGTTAAAGTAGGGAATTATTTATAACATTTCAAGCCAATCTGAATGTTAGAAGGTAGAGAAAAAAGGTAATGAAAACGGTTATGAAAGCATCAAAGTTAACATTAAAGAAGGGATGAAAAAGATCTAAGCGAGTAAAGTAGATTTAAAAAAGGAAATGTGCACAGCAAAAATAAATTTCGGTTGCAATCTGAGGTAAATAGACAAATAATGTAGGAAATGAGGAAAAATTTTAGATAAAACTTGGTGTATTTAAGGATATAAGGGATGTGGGAAAGGTCGAGTTAAATCACACAGAACAATTTTCATAATAAATTTAAAGCAAAAGCGTCGTAACTGCTTTTGCAACATTTTAATAAAATTTCTATTCTAGCCACTATTTTTCTAACAATTTCATAACAGTTCTAGTACAGTTCTTTTGCTTACCCACACCCACAGAGACGGAGTGAAAATGATTATTAGAAAAAGAGCAAATGACATAATATCTCATCTTGCTATGGATTAAAATTAAAATACAAGTGTCATAAGAGAGCTTTTTGTCGTACGAAGGACAAGTTTGCAGACCGACTGAGAGGAGGTCTTAGAATAGCTGGTGGTGTTCCATTTAAAAAAATTGAAAATCTAAATGAAAAACTACTCGTCTTTGTCGATCGTCTAAAGTTTAGACAATTAACAAATAATACAACAAGAAGTCTTCGTCGTGGTTGTAGATCTTTTTATTTTGATCACTCTGTACAAACTAATTGTAGATACTCAATACTAAGCTATAACATACAAGCACAGTAAAACAATACATGAGTAGATAGTTATAAATTGTACAAATAAAATTAAAATTTTTACAATTGTTACATTTATATCAAGTAAGCTAACAAAATGTCTAATCATTCATTATCAATATTTTTCATTTTTATGATCAATGTGTAACAATGTAAATTCAGCAAATGTAGAGCGTAATGCCGAATGCCATTACGTCGTTTCCGATTTATGTGTTATTGGGTTTCGTTTATAATTTAGCTATAAATTGTAGTCAATAAAACAGTTAATAAATAACCAAAACTTACATCCTTTTTTTTACTTTTTAAAAAATTTTCGTAACATTTACCCAATTTGCTTCAGAATCTTTTGTTTGACTTTACAACGAATTGAAAGCTGTGGCTCCGTGAAGTGATAAAAATGGTTCAATTTTGTAAGTCATCTACATTTTATGGATCAGTAACAATAATTTAAAATTTCAGATTTTGATATCATTGTAATTTTACAAGTTGTAAGCTTCTTTTATATTTCCCATTCAACTTTGGAAATGTAACAAATCTTTTTAAAAATGTATGAATTATATTATGTGAGGTAGTAAGCACTTCGTCAACCCTCAAACCCCTTTTCGTATTACTTTTATAAGAAAAATTGCGTTCCACATCAAACAAGGTAATGGGTAAATTGCCTCAAGTGGTTCTGTTATTTTGATTAGAAATTAATTTATCTATGCGAAATTTGACGAGAAATTATATAAGCGTAAGACTATTATAAATCTTCAAATTTTCGTATTCCTGTAATTTATCCTTGGAAATTTTAACACGTTCTACTTTACTGTATAACTGATTATGATTAATAGTGGTACTATAATAATACATATTATGTACTCCTAACCCCAATTTTAAAAAGCGTACTTTAATTTAGAGTTTTTAAGATTCAATTCAGTTATAAAATGCTAAAAATTGTCGTTATTACTAATTCAATTCTACAAAAGTGCCACATATAGGAACGTATGGATTCATTTCAACGCTAGAGCGCACGTATTGACTAAAGAATAAAGAGGACGGAGCCTTTGAATCCGACCTTGAAACCTAGAAAAGGTTCATAGCTAATATGGCCGTCACTACTTGTCACTCTTGTCAAAACTTGTCTTATGTACAGTTCCACCAGCTTTATTAGCTAGCTGAGGGGGCGTGTCCAGCGCTGTCATAGATTTTGAAGTACACTACGAGTTAAAAGTAAAATTCGCTAAATTTGACAAGTAGCTGTCAATAAAACTGCGTACAGGTTAATATTAAGATAGTGAATTTGAAAAGTACAACTTATACTGTCATTTTGAAAGGTTTTATCATAACCTAAAATAGTTGTAGATACACACGACTTTTAACTATGCCTGTACCTAACCTGAATTCTTGATTATGATTGGACGAATATTTTCCCGCAAACAATATTTTAAATAAAATTATTTTAGTTGACATATTTTCCGTAACGCAAAATTGGTTGGTGGAGCTTTATGTTCGTTCTTAATACCAATGTCAAAATTAATTAATTAGTTAATTCATTGTTTGTCCGTGGTGGCGACACAGTATGTTGCGGTGTGCATTTTAAGCGCGAATTTTAAATTACATAAAGTTGTACTGCTAGAGTTTACTTTATTTTAAGTTATTCTCTCTGTTCTAAATTATGTAATACATTCCTAGATATGCTTTAGACGAAGAATGGAACGCAATCAAAGTCCAATAACAGATTTCCGATCGATTTATCTATTGACAGGGCGTTCAGTGGTCAAGATTTTTTTTAAATGTCTACCTTGAACCTCCTGAAAGTGTAAGACTACTAAAATATATGCTTTTAGAATACATCTTGATGCACACGGTAGAATGTAAACATGTCTTTTAGGACGTAGAGAAACTCGATGATTAGTGATCTAGTATAAATAATAATAAAGTGATAAGCAGAGGCACTGGGTTTTGGAACACAAGAAATCCCCTTATTTTGTCACTGTTAAAACCGAAGATAAAAACATCAGACGATTAGTAAATCAACAAATTTAACAATTTTAGAAAAAATAGTCAGTCAAAAATCAATCGATACACACACACAAAACTTCTTGAGTTTATTATAATATTTTACACCCCCAGTAATCAACTCCTTGATTCGTTAAATTGTGTTAAGTGCAGAGGAATCCAAAAACCTTCTCAGAAGCCCATTGACTAATTTAAATCAATATTTCTGTTACACGAAATTTTTGTATAAAATAGTAAAAAGTGAACCGAAAACTTTACTTTTGAGAGAAAGCTAGGTAGTTTTGAAGAAAACCATCGTCAATAATTTATTGTGTGGCTATCCATTTGATTCAAAGAAACTTTCTATGTACAGATCGTACCTCTTCATTACGTTAAAAATTTTGTGATAAAGAAAAAACTAATTTTTACTATAAAACTGATTTAAATTTAACTGACATAACATTAACCTCAAAACACATCCAACTGATATCTAATAAAAGTCTGAAATGCTCGACATACGTTTTTACCTACCATATAGTTTATACAGCAGACGTATGTTTTTATATACGTCTTTTTTTATTACAATATTATAGACAAAGAAAAAATATTTTATACTGACATTTCTTATTACATACTGATGCGTCATAATTGATTTAAACCCGGCCCAAGTATATAAGGGCGAGTTTCATAAAGGGTGCTAAGCACTTGCTCAACTTAAGTTCGAGATCGCGGACTAAAATTCCGTTTCATAAAGCTTTCTCAAACTCGAACAATTACGTCGCTGCTTTCGGCAGTTATCGGTTGAAAACAAACGTAAAGAACGAGTTGCCCAAATTTCGAAAAGGTTGGCAGTTTGTTTGTTTTCAACCGATAACCGCCGAAAGCGACGACTTAACTGTTCGAGTTTATGATCGATCTCGAACTTAAGTCGAGCAAGTGCTCAGCACCCTTTATGAGACTCAACCTAAGGGTTGGTTTCATAAAGCTTGCTGAGCACTTGCCGAACTTAAGTTCGAGATCACAAGCTTTCTCAAACTCGAACAATTACGTCGCCACTTTCGGCGGTTATCGGTTAAAAACAAACCTTAAGAACGAGTAAATGCGCAAGTTTCGATAAGGTTGATATTTTGTTTATTTTCAACCGATAACCGCCGAAAGCGGCGACGTAATCGCTCGAGTTTGAGAAAGCTTTCGATCTCGAACTTAAGTTGGGCAAGTGCTCAACGCGTGCTGAGCACCCTTTATGAAACTCACCCTAAGCGTTCTCGAGAGTCTACGGTATTTAGTGAAAAAGAAGCAATCTATTAAAATGGAAACTTTATGCTATTCAAAAAATCACAACTTCTTAATTAATTGTTTTTTTATGATCATCGCGCCTTGTCTTTTGAATAGTCAACTCTCAAGATTAGTAAGATCAAGAAGGAAAATAACTTATTCTTAAATTTAGATAGCAAATTCAACAACTTTAAGGTATTAATTAGGTTTCAATATTCTATTGTTTGTATCAAGTCAACCCTAAGACGTTGAAACTCTCGGATGTACGTATTTACATAAGCAGGACTTTGAAGGCCCGACAGTAAATACCTGAAGTAAAAAGCTACACATTTTTAAATTAAATACAGAAGATGGGGTTGCAAATAGGGAGAAAGTTTCTATTTTTGATTTTACGTAAAAAAAGTATTCTTTATAAAAAGTTTTAAATAAAACTGAAGTTTTTTTTAAATAATTCCTTCTACCAAATATCTTGAAATGTTTAAATAGTGCAAAAGAAACTTTATTTGTTCATTAATACCACAAGAAATAAATAAATTCATCAAAAATACATGGAAATGAAAGCTAAAGTCTTTAGCTTTAAATTAATATATATTTTGTTAATGTTACCATTGTTCATCTCCGAGGAAAATAGTTTTTTATCCATCGGCGTGCATATATTTTGCATTATATTGACTCACCCGTTTAATAATATTTTTGAAAACATGGCTCTTTTAAAATACATTTTTCAGGAAAACCAAATGGTCCAATGGAAATTTTTTATAGGACATTTTTTTGTAAAAATGCCATCTACTGGCGGAAAGTAGAAGTAGTCATACGTTTGCCTCCCCCCTGAAGTAAGCAGAGGGGGTGCGGATGGTGCCTTTTTATCACATACTCACGAGGCCACCCTCAACACATTTCAGCATTAAAATCGCTGCTAGATATTTTTTCTTTTTCAAAACATCTATTTTACTAGGCTATAATGCAAAACACAACTTTATCAAAAATGGAACGAGAATGTGTGCTACTTTCTGATGAGATGAAGGTTCAGAGTCCGTATGATTACGGCAAGAAAAATGATACAACTTTGGGCCCATCTAAATATGTACAAGTTGTCATGGCTCGTGGCATTTGTGGAAAGTGGAAGCGCCAATATTTTACGATTATGACTGTAAACTTACCAAAACCCTTTTGTTTGAAATTATCAGTAAATTGGAAAACATTGGCTATCCCGTTTATGCTACAAATTGTGATTTGGGGGGAAGCAATAGAGGCCTTTGGACCTCTTTGAACATTTCCGAAGAAGAACCTTGGCTTGAGAATCCAGTAAGCCACAAAAGAGTACATGTGTTTGCAGATGTTCCACACATGATAAAATTGCTAGGAAATCATTTTCTTGATTCTGGCTATTTATTAAATGACAAAATGATTAACTCTAGGCCAGTTACGGTTTTACTACAAAATACAAAAAATTAGATTTGAATATCGCGGATAAAATTAATGAAGATTTTCTTACCGTCGAAGGGGCAGCAACGACAAAAAGTGAAATTAGCTACTAAGTTGTTCTCAACAATTTCAAAAGCTGTATCTAGGTTGGGTTTTTTGGGTCTTTATACAACTGAGAACTGGCAGGAATGCTCTGATTTAAAAAAAATAACAAATGAATGGTTTGATATATTTAATTCTAAAGTACCACAGAGTGATTCACGGAATCGCGTAAAGGCGTATGGTTTGGCTTTACATGAACAGAACCAAATTTTGGATGAAATGGAGAGAAAAATTCACAGCCTAAGAAAAATTGGAAATTCTTCTTTCTTACCGTTTCAACGAGAGATAATTTTTGAAATAAGATCTTTAAAGAATCTCTTCAATGACATGCAGACAGACTTTAAAATAAAATATATGTTGACATACAACCTTAATCAGGATCCTCTGGAATGATTATTTTGTATTATAAGAGCAATCGGAGGTTTGAATGACCATCCATGACTATTTAATGGGTCGAAATGACGAAATTATTTCAGAGGCTGCAAATGTACAGCAAGCCAATGACGAAAATAATATTTCATCGCAGGGAATTAGTAGTGTCTTGAGTCACCATTTGAAAGATGATAATTCTAAGATTGTTACTGGAGAAATGTTTAGTGCCTTAAATTTGTCTATTTATACTGAAGAAATACATGTTATGAAGCAAGTAGAAACATCTACAACTAATAGTTTAGAAGAACTGCGTTGGGAAGGTTTAGAAAATTTAGCTGGATTTATAGCATTTAAACTCAGAAAAAAAGAAGAGCTTGGTTATCTTCCAGATGGCAATGACCAATCTTTGACTTGCGTAAATCATTTATCAGAAGGTGGTTTACAAAAACCAACTCAGGAGTAGCTTATTTTACAATGTTAATTTAAAAAACTATTTGACAACTCAACTACAAGTAATTGACAAGAGATGCTGCTTTTTTGGAAATTTTGATGAAATGAACAAACATTTGATAATTTTTATTCGTTATTTCTGCTAATTTTCTAAATTTTCAAAATAATTTTCTGCCGTTATAAAGCATACAAAATTAATTTTGTTTATTGATTTAGATGCAGCATTGTATGCTCTAAAACTATTATCTGAAGATTATTCTTATAAAATTAATTGGAAAGCAGGAAAATACCAAAGTATGATTTTAAATGCTATATCCATATGACCGAGAAGTCCGGTCACCACCCGCTAGAAAGTGCCTTGTTTAAAAATTTTTGGTAAAATATAGAAACGATAAAAACTGACATCGCAAAGAATTGATGGACGTTCGAAAAAGCAACGTCCGAAACTCCAATTAAAAAAGCCGTGGCTCAGTGCAACTAATTTATAACAGTCAATGATCGATTTATTCAACCTAGTGGCTACAACGTCTAAACACAAACTTGTCTAAAACAAGAAGATAAATGTTCTCAATTTAATAGTCTGAAACTGTACAAAAAGATCAAAACGACGTCACTTATTTTGCCAGCATGTTTGCTAAATTTATCACCGATATTTACAGCAGGCAAAGTGAACCTATATTGTTCTAGTGGTTCACAGTATGCAAACAAAGTTTTCTAGTTTGCGCAAAATTGTCAAATCGCCATATTTGTTAACACAAAACATATTGTTAACACGACACTTTAACAAGCAACAGATGCAATGTTTACGTGTTTAATCTGTTGCTTTAAACAACTGCGGTTAAATCAATATTAGCTGTTAAAACTTAATATTTCTTGAAAACAATACAATAATTCCCATTAAAAGCAGCTAAATTGCGCTCCTGTTTTGCATTTAAAATAAAACAAAGCACCGTCAATCTTTGATTTAAAATGAGCCCTGTTAACACCAAAGACATACAACTGTGCACAAATTGTAAACATTTTCAACATAAGACCGAGACTAACAAAAAAACGCTTTCGTAAAGCAATACCAGATTAAAAACTTTAAAACAAGCTGAGATCGTTACATCTACAGAGAGCTTTTTGTTCGCGATGGTAATCCGTTTTTTTCAAAAAGTAAAAAGGAAAAAAGTGAAAATTTCGTTTAGAATGACATATTTTACAAAATTCTTCCATTTTGAAGTAAGAGATGTTGACTAATAGATATTTGAATAGAAATTATGTATAAAATTTAAATACTTAGTTCGGAAATTTTTAAACTAAGTTTAAGTTTTGTAATTTGAATAAAATTTTTTCCAATTATACTAAAATTTTTGATTATTTTAATTTTGTTTTTGATGTATTCACTAAAGATTTGTAATCAAGCTGAGCTTTGATCCATTTATTTTCGTTATTATTTCAGTGATTTCGTATCTTAAATTGAACTCGTTTTTCGATTCATCACAATTAATTACAAAAATAATGTATGAGTGAGCCCTGCTAAACGATAATGGATCGTAGAAAATTTTTCTTCTATTTTATACGAAATGGGCGAAATCAATCTAAAAGGTAACCTTTTTATAAAGGTTTACAAAATATCAGAGGAAATACCTAACTTTCTGAGACTTCTATGTTTTTCCATAGCTGTTTAGTTACTATTTTTTGTCTGTATTTTCTTCATTATTAGAAATTATGTAAATTTGACACAGCCATTCTACAGCAATATTTTCTTCTATCACAATCCCAGAAGTTAAAATATTAAACTTTTGGAAAATTCTAAAAACATCAAAAATAAAAACTGGGATTTTTCTTTAAAATACGATAGTCTCCTTATAAAAGGTCAAAAATTCTTCGAGTGCAAGTGAAGGAGAACTAAAAATCCAATACAAAAGTTTAACTCGAACACAGAAATAGTATATTATCCAACGAGTGGGTAATGAAGCTCATTACTCACAAGAATGAATTTGCGACACGAGCCGTATGGCGAGTGTCGTAATCATTAGAGTGAGTAATGAGCATTATCCGCGAGTAGGATACTATACTTTATCCACGACTGCAAATATTATGAACCAAATATACATTGAATACGCGAGTATTTTTTGAAAAAAAAAATTTTATTTAAAAATGATATTTATGTAATCAGTTACGAAATGCCTAATTTTGTGTAACGCGTGAGATTCCGCAAAAGCTCACAAGTTACACAAAATTGCATTTCTTAACGTATTACATACAAGATTTTTTCTAATTTTGAATAAATAATAGTAAAATAGAATATTATTGATAAAAATTGTGAAAACATAAATCAAGTCTCTTGACTGCTATCACTTCATGTCAGTTTGACGTTACACAAAATTGCATTTCCACTAATTGTAAAATCCATTTTTCGTCACCAGTTGCACAATATTTTACTTTGTGCAACTAGTTACACAAAGTAAGACGTTTCATAACGTCAATCAGTTCTAAAAAGTGTCACTTTATATGTCAAAATTATAAAAAAAAATTAATTTAAAAAAAAATTAATTTTTTATGGAAATGTATTCAAAATGTAATGTAGAATTCAAAAATGTAAAAATATATATGGTGTTGCATTTAAAAATCTAAAGTTTACCTTATTTCCGGCGAAATCGGAAGTGGAAGAATTTTCAAAAGTAGTTAAACAAATTGCATTTTATATGACTATAACTCGCAGCAAATTTCATTTTGATACGTCGACAAATAACGGAGCTATAAAAGTTTTCCAATCCCCTGTGTCGCCCGGTAAACCATTGAGTAATGTAATAGTCATTGAGTAATATGTATATTATTCAATGATTTGCAACTGGTGAGTAATGACACATATTACTGGTCAAAAATCATAGAGTAATGAACGTATTATTGGACGGTCGTGGATAAATATTATTTCAACGTTCTTTTATGACTTACGGCACCCACCGACCCACCGCTATGCATAAGCAAAGTAACATTTAAATATTTTCATATTGAATTCCTCAACAAAGAAGTCTTATCAAATTATCTTTATTGTTAGAAAAAAGGTATATCCCGTTATCTACTGCTTTTATTAGATTGTTCATTGCTAGATTAAAAAGAAAAGGACTCGGAGAATCTGATGTTAAGCCAAAATTTATGTTTATCTTTTTTAGTTTCGTAAAATCGGTTATGTTCGTCCTATGACCTAAAACTCTTTTGGTGAACTACCACTTTTCAATTTTTTCTTCCTCTAGTGACGTAAATAAGCTCTTCAAGAGTGCCACAAAAATTTAAACTTTTAACTTTACTAAATTTGCGCCTCGGTGAATTAAATTAAATATTTTGTTTAGTGTTCCTTATTTAAATATAATTCATGTATTTTTTCCTAATTTTAATGCTGAGGTAAACTTTGAAAGGAATTCTCACTTTGGTAGAAACTAATTGAATTTTAGTTACCTTAAAAGTCTTTTGAAAAGGCTACAAGATTACTTGTTTAAAAAGAAAATAAATAAATTTATAATAAAAATCTGAAAAAAGTTATAATTAGTTTTAAATTTAAAAAAATCTTAGATAAAAATCTTTTCTTTACACAAACTCAAAACTACATACAATTTTCTTTTCGTTTCTTTATTAACTTGAGGAAGAATTATTTATGAGATTTTAATATTGCCAACTTGATTAAACTACGCAAACTTTCCATTTATCAACATTTTACCAGAAGCTTCAATGTGGCGTTGGAGACAGAAAATTTTGTAAAAGAAATGTAAAATAACCTAGTTATACTAATGAATTGAAATGTAAAAGCACTTTAGTAAATAATATAATCTAAAACTCAAATAAAACACACAAAAAATCAATCTTGGGAGAGTTTATTTTATTAAAATTAAATAATTTGTTTCAGGTTTTTTAAAAACTGGTATTAAAGGTAGTGCTCAAGGGAATTTTGGACTAATGGATTTAGTAGCAGGTTTACACTGGCTACGCGAGAATCTTCCAGCTTTTGGTGGCGATCCCGAGAGAGTTACACTGATGGGACACAGCACAGGAGCGGCCCTCGTCAACTTCATAGCCGTCTCTCCGGTCGCTAAAGGTAAATATAAATTCTTTAGTTTTTAATTTAAAAATATCTTTTAAATCCAATTGATTAAAGAATGGAAGAAATTTGTGCTTTAAACGTAGTTTTTGAATGATTCGATTAATTTTCTATTAGGTTTGGAGATAAGTTGGAAATTTATCCAATAAAGAGATTGCATTACGTATATAAAGGTTTAATCGCGATGAGATTTTTACATTTTCTTTAAGTTGGCCGATATTAACTTTCAAATAAATGTCGTTGCGAATTTTCTATTTTAGATAAAATTAGCTTGGATACGAGGCGCGAGCAAATGAAACCTGTTCGAGCCAATTTATTAATTGGAAGGAAATGTTAGGTAGTTAGAAAATTGTTACAGAAATAGATAAAAGCAATATTTAAGGGCACAGGAATATGTTAACCAATAGACAAAGTCTTCATTGATACAAATCCCTCTCGATAAAGAACTATCGAATACAGGGTGGGTGTTTAATTGCTCCTTAATGTGAAGCCCTATTATTCGAGATATCAAAAACAATTTTGGCATGGTATACGTGATTATTGAATCTACTAAAATGATAAGATACATACAGGATGATTAAAAAAAGAATATCAACCGAAAATTGTGTTTTTTAAATAGAACACCCTATATATTTTTAACCGTCCTGGAGATATGTCACTTTAATGCTGAAACAGAGTGAACTTTGGAACCATGAGATCATGGCTGTAATCGGCATTTTCCAAATTTGTTTGTTCCATGGATTATTTGGTAATAGTGGACTTACAAAATACGTGCTCAACTTTTCTAAAATGCGTAAAACTATACAGGGTGATCACTTATCGAGAAATGTAATTTTTCTCGACTTTTTCAAATGGAACACTCGATATATTTTTACATATTTGGATCCCTGGTAACATAAAATGTAGATACTTTTGCAAACATAATGTTTTATTTAAGAAATAATAAAAAATTATATTGAAACACCGTGTATATTTTAACAAATTTAGTATCTGCACTTTTCCAGGAATCTAAATCTGTAAAAATATCAGTGATCACCTTGCATAGCTTTACACTTTTTAGAACAATAGATTACGTATTTTATAAGTCGACTATTAGCAAAAGTCGTGGGCTCAAAGAGATTTAAAAAAATCCTGATTACAGCCCTGGTATCATGGCTCCAAAAACAAAACCCTGCAACCACAAACTAGGCAAAATCCAAAGATTGGCTTGCTTAGGAATTACTGGAGCAATGCGTACTACGCCTACAGCAGCAATGGAAACAATGCTGAATCTCCCACCTTTACATCTGATGGTGAAAGCTAAAGCATTAAGTGAGGCTTACAGACTAAAAACTCACTCCTCCTTAGGAAAAAACGGGCAAGGACATGCCTCAATCCTAAAAGAGATGGAAGAACATCCCATACTTAGTATGGTATCTGACAGAACAACCAAAAACCATCGAAAAAACCTACGGAATTAAAATTCCGATAAGGGAAGAATGGGAATACAAGGCAGTCAAAATGAATGGACTTGTATTCTACACAGACGGCTCCAAAAACCCAACAGGTACAGGAGCTGGAATTATCGGGGACGACAACCTGAGGCAGACAACCTTAAGCCTCGGAGAGCACGTAACCGTCTTCCAAGCAGAAATTTATGCCATCTCAACATGTGCGCAAATGCTGTTAGATAGAGGATATCACAATCAATTCGTAGTATTTGACAGCCAAGCAGCCTTAAAAGCCATGAACGCTTGTGAGGTGAGGTCCGGGCTAGTAACGGACTGCATCCGGAGACTGAATGCACTAGCGGAGACAAATTTCGTCAACTTGGTATGGGTTCCAACTCATGCCAACATACCAGGGAACGAGAAAGCGGACGATCTGGCCAAAAAGGGCAGCAAAATAAGACCCATTGGACCAGAACCCGCCCTTGGCATTTCTTATGAAACGGCAAAGAGAGAAATAAAGTCACTTCTAGGGAAGTGGCATATTAAACACTGGAGGGAATCTCCTGGACAGGGACACTCTAAAGCCCTCCTGGAGAAACCCTCTGACAAAAGAACTCGCTCTCTAATCAGAATGAGCAGAGATGAGCTACGACTGGCAACGGCAATCCAAGAGATCGCGATGCAAGGAACCAATAGGGACCAACCTCAGAATCATATAATAATAATAAATAAATAATCATGGCTCCAAAGTTGTCTCTATTTCAGCATTAAAGTGACAATATCTCCATAACAGTTAGTGATAGGTATTTAAAGTATGAAACTTTTTGATTCTAAATATTACGGGCAATCTGAGTATGTAAAAATATACAGAGGGCGTTCCATTAAAAAAACACAAGTTTGAGTTAGCATTCTTTTGCTGTGAAGTACGTAACTAAATATTTTTTAAATGTAGGTCCAATAATTATGTATTACCAGACCAAAATTGGTTTTGATATCTCAAATGATTAAGAAGCAGTCCTCCATACTCAAACACCCACTCTGTATATCTTTTGTGAAGGATGACTCTGACTGAGGTTTGAACCACTGTAGAAAGCGATGTTCCTTGACGGTCTTCTTAAAAGTGTTAAACAAACGAAAATCACATGCTGGATTTCTAGGGTGGATGGTTTAGAAGTTTCCACCGTTTCTGCGCCAATAAATCCTTGTCAATGTTTGCCTGTGGTTCAGGACTCAGCCAAAGTTATTTTCTTGCGCTCGTGTCTAAAACCTCCGTAGGGAACGAGTTTTGTGCTTGTGCCAAGGGAGATTTTTTCTAGCGACGACCAGTATATTGTCGTACTTTGCCTTCTTTACAGGGTGTCACCGAATAACACCGACAAACGTCTACAATGGTTTCCTGGAACCAAAATAGGACATTTGCTCCTCTTGTAATTATATGAAAAAACTCATCCCTACCAAGTTATAGGTTCTCAAAGTTGGAGTTAAAATTAAAAAAAGTCGCTTTATCTCAAAAAATGCTGTAAATATTTTAATGATTTTTGTACAGTAGAGAAGGGGTACTCAACCTTTCATTCTAATTAATAAATTGGTTCGTAGGGACTTTATTTGATAACACCTCGTATTTTACCTATTTAGGTCCAATCTCCAACATTAATATTGTCATATATAATACCACTAGAGATAAAATTTTGTCGGCAAAATTGTTCGATTGTTATGAAAGTTTGTTGCTTGATAATTTCGCGAATGACATTTGTCAAAAAATCACTAGCCGTACGGCGAGTGATTTTTAATTAAATGTCATGAGCGAAATTGTCAAAAAGAAACAAACTTGAATACTTACAAGAGAACAATTTTGCCTACAAAATTTTATCTTGAGTGGTATTCGACATGACTATTTTACGAGAGAAAAATTAAGTCTATTTTCACTTAAAAAACTTATTTTTTACTGCAAAACGCAATGCGATGCAAAAATGTCAGTTTGACAATGATTTAATTTCCAAGCTGACTTGAACGTTTAAAACGTCAAAAAAATTGTCGCTGAAATACCATGTTGTTCGTTTTGCCAAGGTACTTGTTTTGTCACCTGAATACTTGATTTTATTGTCGCTATAATACACTCTAGTGAAATAGTCATATATAATACCACTAGAGATAAAATTTTGTCGGCAAAATTGTTCGATTGTTATGAAAGTTTGTTGCTTGATAATTTCGCGAATGACATTTGTCAAAAAATCACGAGCCGTACGGCGAGTGTTTTTTAATTAAATGTCATGAGCGAAATTGTCAAAAAGAAACAAACTTGAATACTTACAAGAGAACAATTTTGCCTACAAAATTTTATCTTGAGTGGTATTCGACATGACTATTTTACGAGAGAAAAATTAAGTCTATTTTCACTTAAAAAACTTATTTTTTACTGCAAAACGCAATGCGATGCAAAAATGTCAGTTTGACAATGATTTAATTTCCAAGCTGACTTGAACGTTTAAAACGTCAAAAAAATTGTCGCTGAAATACCATGTTGTTCGTTTTGCCAAGGTACTTGTTTTGTCACCTGAATACTTGATTTTATTGTCGCTATAATACACTCTAGTGAAATAGTCATATATAATACCACTAGAGATAAAATTTTGTCGGCAAAATTGTTCGATTGTTATGAAAGTTTGTTGCTTGATAATTTCGCGAATGACATTTGTCAAAAAATCACGAGCCGTACGGCGAGTGTTTTTTAATTAAATGTCATGAGCGAAATTGTCAAAAAGAAACAAACTTGAATACTTACAAGAGAACAATTTTGCCTACAAAATTTTATCTTGAGTGGTATTCGACATGACTATTTTACGAGAGAAAAATTAAGTCAATTTTCACTTAAAAAACTTATTTTTTACTGCAAAACGCAATGCGATGCAAAAATGTCAGTTTGACAATGATTTAATTTCCAAGCTGATTAGAACGTTTAAAACGTCAAAAAAATTGTCGCTGAGATTCCATGTTGTTAGTTTTGCCAAGGTACTTGTTTTGTCACCTGAATACTTGATTTTATTGTCGCTATAATACACTCTAGTGAAATAGTCATATATAATACCACTAGAGATAAAATTTTGTCGGCAAAATTGTTCGATTGTTATGAAAGTTTGTTGCTTGATAATTTCGCGAATGACATTTGTCAAAAAATCACGAGCCGTACGGCGAGTGATTTTTAATTAAATGTCATGAGCGAAATTGTCAAAAAGAAACAAACTTGAATACTTACAAGAGAACAATTTTGCCTACAAAATTTTATCTTGAGTGGTATTCAACATGACTATTTTACGAGAGAAAAATTAAGTCTATTTTCACTTAAAAAACTTATTTTTTACTGCAAAACGCAATGCGATGCAAAAATGTCAGTTTGACAATGATTTAATTTCCAAGCTGATTAGAACATTTAAAACGTCAAAAAAATTGTCGCTGAGATTCCATGTTGTTAGTTTTGCCAAGGTACTTGTTTTGTCACCTGAATACTTGATTTTATTGTCGCTATAATACACTCTAGTGAAATAGTCATATATAATACCACTAGAGATAAAATTTTGTCGGCAAAATTGTTCGATTGTTATGAAAGTTTGTTGCTTGATAATTTCGCGAATGACATTTGTCAAAAAATCACGAGCCGTACGGCGAGTGATTTTTAATTAAATGTCATGAGCGAAATTGTCAAGAAGAAACAAACTTGAATACTTACAAGAGAACAATTTTGCCTACAAAATTTTATCTTGAGTGGTATTCGACATGACTATTTTACGAGAGAAAAATTAAGTCAATTTTCACTTAAAAAACTTATTTTTTACTGCAAAACGCAATGCGATGCAAAAATGTCAGTTTGACAATGATTTAATTTCCAAGCTGACTTCAACGTTTAAAACGTCAAAAAAATTGTCGCTGAGATTCCATGTTGTTAGTTTTGCCAAGGTACTTGTTTTGTCACCTGAATACTTGATTTTATTGTCGCTATAATACACTCTAGTGAAATAGTCATATATAATACCACTAGAGATAAAATTTTGTCGGCAAAATTGTTCGATTGTTATGAAAGTTTGTTGCTTGATAATTTCGCGAATGACATTTGTCAAAAAATCACGAGCCGTACGGCGAGTGATTTTTAATTAAATGTCATGAGCGAAATTGTCAAGAAGAAACAAACTTGAATACTTACAAGAGAACAATTTTGCCTACAAAATTTTATCTTGAGTGGTATTCGACATGACTATTTTACGAGAGAAAAATTAAGTCTATTTTCACTTAAAAAACTTATTTTTTACTGCAAAACGCAATGCGATGCAAAAATGTCAGTTTGACAATGATTTAATTTCCAAGCTGACTTGAACGTTTAAAACGTCAAAAAAATTGTCGCTGAAATACCATGTTGTTAGTTTTGACAAGGTACTAGTTTTGTCACCTGAATACTTGATTTTATTGTCGCTATAATACACTCTAGTGAAATAGTCACCACAAAACATCTTTAATGCTTGTTTCAATTCCTTAGTTACTATACAATTGACCTCTAATCCTATTGACTTCGTGGGTATTATTGACTCAACTCCTTATCACAAAGCTATTAAGCTGTGCAAAAACTGTTCAAATTTTGAGTATAGAAAAGAAGCTTGATTTAAAAAGGGAATTTGTTAAAACTTTATTGTGTAGGTTGAACATTACACTTTACGGTTGGACAGTCAAAGAACTTCCCATATACTATTGTTTTATCTTTGAAGTTGGCTCAATGATGTGTATTATTGGAAGTTTATTTTTCTGACAAATGAAGTCGATCACATTCCAACTTATTCTATCTTTAAAACAATTTTATGATTTAGCACAAGATTTATCAACGACCTACCTATGACGTAGCTATATTAATTTGAATGGTGATACAATACAATAAATTTTTATAAAACAAAAACGTTTTGGCGATGGTCTTTCCATTTCTTTGTCTTACAATTAAGATCTCGAATTAATTTACGTTGAAAAGTTAAACATTTAAATTTATTTAAATATTCTCTTCTATAGTTATTTATTTAAAAAAAAGAAAATTTTCTTAAAATTTTTTGTTACGGAAAAGATATCTCTTTTTTGTTAAAATGATGGAATATTATGAAAAAAAGAATGGCAACAAATAAATAGTGCGTCAGTATTTTTCTACGCCCATATCTATACTTGTATTTTACTTTATAAAGCCTTCTTGTGCACTACATTTTTTGTCTCGCCTGTCGTTTTCAGCATAATATAAATTATATCTATCACTAAGTATCGAGTAAGCTACACAAAACTGACCATGCGAAAAACTTGGGTTAACTAAATCGATTTTAGATTTTCATGCTAACCTTGAGCTATATCAGACGATGGTGCATATTGAATAGATTGATTATAATAAATTACGTACGTAAATTGAAAGGATCGTTCTTTTTGTAACCATCAATAATAAAAGCTTCTATAGTAGATAACAGATCGAACGAATCTATAATGAGTTGTTTAAAATTAGTCAAGTTAAAGCCTTTCAATATGTTAAAAGAAAAAATGTTGGAGGGTGCATAAACGTAGTATAAATTACAGCTTACGGTTTAGGATAAAACTTTACGCTTATAATATGAATATCTATGCTGTATTCGCTCAGTGTCAGTATTACAATCCATAGAAGAAAATCCGTGTAAAATCAGTGATGTGATGATTATTCAACAAATCCTTGCGAGATTCGATGTTTCCACACCGATAGTTATTGCTATTATTGACACAACTTAGTTGATTTTGTACAAATTGTCCTTTAATTAAACTACGATGGATTATTTTCATCATTGTGTATTTCTTTCGGAACTACTCACATTGAGGTGGTATTCGAATCAAAAATCCAATTTACTAAATTTTAGAAAATACTGTAGAAAATATTAAAAATTTATTAAGGGTTGTACGAGCATCTACGCTAAATTTGGGGCTATTAAAGCTCTTTTGAATAACATTGCATAGGCTAGGTACCTATTGAAAATCTTGATATAAGATCGTTGATAAAAAATAATAGTATATTGTTTTATTAGGAGTAAAAGTGTAACTTTTTTTCGGCGAGTCAATAATAATAATAATTTATTCATACTGTACACATATAAACAGTTTACACACGTCAATAATACGAGGTGTGGCTATTAAATAACGAGATTGATGCTGCTATAGAAGAACTACTCATGCGCCAAAGTCGTAAGACCGAGAGTTGTATAGCTTGAAGCCTTCTCTTTCGATTGACGCCTCTCCCGTGTCTGTAGACATATTAATCTGGCCGTGGCCTTTGTTTGTATAGGAACTGTTTTTTTGTTTTGCCGGAAAATTGATAAGTGTTTTAACCCTTGACTACTACAGACAAAAAGTAGTAACATAAGTACTACAGACGGGTCAGCTAGACCAACTTTTAATTAATGCAAAATACTAATAACTAAAATTGAATGGTCAATTTTTTTACGACATGAAGTCTTTGCCGGCCCTCAGATCCCTGAGGGACGCATCGTAAAACTTGTGTTGAATATAACCATTCATCATTAAAAAACACTATCTGGCTTCGATGCTGAAGGTACGATGAGATTAAATCGCAACTGCCACGAGAGAAATTAGAAACCGACAAGACCCGTTTAGGATGCGAGACACAATCAAACGCTTCAGGCAGGTTAGTAGGGACTGTCAGAAAAAACGAAGATGAGTCTGACAACTACTGAAGAGTTTATACAAGAAGATAAAATATCATCAGTGACCCCCCCCCCAGATTGATTTTAGAGAGAATTTGGGTACGTGCAAGAGAGGCCATTATGATAACACATTCGGAAATAACGTGCATCTTTTACAGAATACCAGGACGTCGTTGACAGTGGTGGGCACAACAAGACGTTTTTATAGAATCATTCGAGAAAGATGTCGTGGTAAAAGGTGATTAATTATGCTTCGAATCCCGAATCTGTCATTTCAGCTTGGTGTATTTCAACCTCAGAGCGCACTCGGCCTTTGTAATTGAATGCACGGGTGCATAATATTGATGATTAGTATAATAAGCGGTTAGAAAGGCTTACCTTGCCTAAATTCAAATTAAAATTAATGATAACTTCAAACACTGTGCGAATTCCAGGAGAAGCCCACCAGGAATGTGCTGGCGAGGTTCTTCTTATTTAATTTTTGCATAGATAATATTCTCTACCAGGAAGCAACTTTGATATAGATTTAGAATTTTCTTTATGCTACCGATAATATTGTTTTCTCAAAACGTTAAAAATTTCTACCTCTAACAGTGCTCTACTACGTCAACTTGGCGAGCTAACATTCGCTCGTACAGTCTATATTATCATTTAACACCTTCGAGTCTGTTCTATAAACTGTTTCAGTGCATCTTTGTGATACAGGGTACGGAGGGTACAGAGATATGGACGTTGAAACACTCTATTATTACTAAAATGGATACGGTCCAAATGTGAGTTTATTACGTACTGCTTATGAGCCGATTGATTGTATGAATCACCAAAGAAGATCGTTTACAGCGAATTAGCACAGAGATCTGTTGAATGGAGAAGAACCCAAAGTGCCATTGCACGAAAGTCTTAAATTGGTCAGGCGGGTCCAAATTGCTATTAAAGGTACAGTCACTATACTCGTGGGCTCATGAGCCTACTGATGCGTCTCGATCGCCTGACGTAGGCAGGTAGGTTCTTCTCTACACAACAGGCCTCTACTGTTCAGAGATAATGTACACTGTACAGCACAACGTTATATCAGAAACGATGTCGTGGACTCGTGGTTAGAAGTAATGGAAAGCGATCGCTTTCAGACCGATATTAAGGAGTCTAATTCACACAGCAATAGATCAGCAATAAATTGACAATGTGCTAAGAATGGTGGTATGATGGTAATTAGCTAAAGAAACTTCCATAAAAACTTTGTGTTGGTTTAGTACAATGTTTTGCTTTTTTTATTGTTAAACACCCTGTAACTTTAAAACTATGCCGATTTGGACCTACTCGTATGTTCAAACACATATTTGGAATCACTCTGATGTTATATTCATTGGAAGAAATAAAAACATGGCATTCACTTTTGACCCCTATTGGGTACGTAAAAATCAAAAAGTTCCTTCATGCAGCTTTTCTACCACAATCAAAAAGAGTTAAAAACAGGTCAAGGGTTATGATTTTTGGAGATTATATTTTGTGAGTTGTTCTTAAATATATCTTGAATAGGATCATTTAAATAAAAACAACACAACGAGGATAGCGTGATGAAAGCAACCCTTTTTAATTCTAAGTGACTCCTTGGATGCAAAGAGAAATACCGCAACCGCAACTCGTTAGTTTCCTTGTGCTTTGTTCAACTTCGCAAGTATGAGACACAACAAAAGCACGAATAAATTTATTTTTGACCGCTAAACCATCTTCAAATGAAAATAATAATTATTACTACTAGATTTATTGTTATGATTAATGTTTATATTTCAAGTTTATTATCACAGAAAATTACATTTAATTGCCTTGATTATTCCCAACGATAATGAGGGTATGTTATCCAACAACAGTAAAGTTGAATTATCAGTTACACCTAACATTTGAAATCGATAAGTAGAGAGTGATAAGGATTAAGGGTTAAATTTGCCATGCAATCAAAGCAAGAATGTCTAGAAGCAATCATTCACGAATTATATTTCCACAAAATCCTAATGAATATATTTCGAAAACTCCATTTTAACTTTGATGAGGCCATTACAGGACTTTTCTTGAACATTTTAAAGCTAATTTTACGAGGTGTCAAAATATTCAAATAAGTACCGGGTTCACTCAAAAAATGTATAATTTCTCCGTTTAAACCGGAAGTCACAATATGTGACTGGTATAAGTATAGTGTTTGGTATAATATCAAAAGAAAATTTTCCAAGCTATTCAAAAATACACCTAGTGCTGACCGACATATTAATTTTTCAAAATTCATTATACGAAGTACTTACGCAATTTATTTCAGTTTACAACAAATTTTAAGGTTAAAATTAAACTGATATTAATCAACGTTACTCTTAATTATTGGAATATGCGAAAAGCGCTGAATAATTTTATTAAAAAAGAGAAATGCTAAACATCGTGCTCCTAAAACGCATATTTCAAATTAATTATTTTACGAAAAGATTCTGCAAGAAAAATGTATAACCATTGTTTTTAATCTAGTTATTAAGTTACATTTTATCTAATATTCTGTACCAATTTTGCTCAAAATTAACCGTTTCAATCAAGTTGTTCAGTTGTAATTCGATTATAAGCTACGTAGTCCCTGCTCGAAAAATATTAAATCGTCAATTTTACCAATTATCTCTAAATAGCTTTTTATTATAAACTTATTAGTTCTGGAATATTAATAGAAAAAGAAGTATCAAACTATACAAGTAAATAATATAAAAGGATAATAAATTAAAAGCGAGGGTTCAATATTAATTATGAAGTATTGATTTATTCATCAGATGCTTTTCAAATTTTGAATGTCGTTTTAAACAAATATTCAATTGATTATTCACGAAGGTTCATAAATAGGCTTTATTTTGAGCTATTTGTTATCACATTCTATTTATTTAACCTCCTAGTTTAAAATAAATTGGTCAAAGCGTCTACAATAGTTTTCAGTAGTAGTTGTTATCATGTAAAATCATACTTTCATGCTTTCCTGATTATTTTAGGCAAAAAAGCTTCAAATAAAAGTTCTAGGGCATAAAATTCTACATCTAGACCAATAAACGAAATGAATTTTGTGTGCTTTATAGCGGCAGAACTTAGATATAAAAATATGGAAAATTACTACAAAATAGCGATAAATAATTTGTTTTGCGGTTTGTCGTCAGCGTGTTATGGCCCTCAGCGCTTCGCGCCATGATAATACACCTGGCAAGCCAAAATCTATTGTAAACAGTCTATTCAACAATGCAATAATCAAATAAATAATATTTATGAGTAGCAAAAATTAATTGTTAATTGCTGATGCTTTTACTGCAACGTTAAACAAACGGAATCTTAAAAGCTTGACACTGTAAGCAGCCTAGCCATCAGTAATTGCATTACTTCTGCTGAGGTGACGATGCATACGTAATTAAAGCTTAATAATTAATTTTGACTAACTACATAATTGAACTAATCCATAAATTAAGATCAAAGTTTTAAAGGGAGCAAACACGGTATTTAAAAACACTTTGAAATGTAAGCAAAGTAAGCAAATATCAAATGGAAATTGTTTCATGTAATTGCCAGTCCTATAACAGTTATTGTTTGTAATTTCAAAAAAAAAGAATAAAAATGGAATCTCTTATTTATACCTATTTAATCATTCAGTTTGCGTCATTAAAATAATAAAAATTGATGGGAGTTTTTTTTTGTATTTACAAAAGGAAGTTTTTAGGTTCTAATTAGAGAAGTATGTGAAGTTCATTTTGCTTTTAAATTTTGTAATACAAGAATTGAAAATGTAAATGTAAATTCCGATTGCTATTTAACACAATTAAAGCAATTGTAATCATTAATGCGATTAATTATAACATCTACGGTATTTTTTGTTTTACAAAAACAACCGAGTTTTAATCGTTAATTATTTTTAAAATAAAAGTCAAAAATGAATGGTTTCTTTTTGTTTCTATGTATAGTAGGGTCCTTTTTATTTGGTCTACTTATGAATTTTAATTCCTATACAATCAACCCCAAATAATTAGAAAAAAATTTTCTACGCCATAAAAAATTCTTTTTTGATAGCTGATATTACCAGCGGGGTCGAAGTTTCTTACATGTAAAACACATAACAGGGTTTTCGGATAAAATAGAATAAAATTTTTTTTTTCGTAAAATTCGTGGTCTAAACATCTTTAACTTGGTAGATAGCAAGTTCATGGGCAAACAAACCTAAAAAAATATTCTTTTTAACAAATAAGTATTTTAGGGGTTCAAAGTTAGCGCCACCCTCTGCTAGTTCTAGTAATGTGATTGTCATGAAACTTCGACGCCGCTGGTAATGGCCGCTATTAAAAAAAAATTTTAAAAATTTTTTTGAATTATTTGGAGTTGATTGGGAGTAAGAATTAAAATTAAAAAGTAGGCCAAATAAGAAGCACCCTACTGTATAGCTGCATATTTACTTATTATCCGTTTACTATTTATTTTCGCTGTGGTTGGCCATGTTAGGGTGACAGATTCCAATCGGTATAAACGTATAAATTAGAAAAAAATCAGTTAGGTTAAAAGTATTGTAGAGTAACGGCTTTTATGTTAATAGTTGGTCTGTCATTTTTTTGGTATTGTCGAGAGCTGTCAGTCAACTTAATAGGGACTTTTTATTTTGGCAAACCAAAAAATAAAAGTTCATGGCCAAACATAGCGCAAATAAATAATGAATGGATCATATTATGTCGATTTTCAGTCTGTATAAGCGGGAAATAATTAGTAAAGTCCATTTCAAATAACTTGACATGTGTATGCTTCAATCTACGCATTACGTTTTAGTTGTTTGTACTCACATGCCAACAGAATAAACACTGGACGTATGTTGATGCAATTTACGACTTACGTATCTATAGATTAAGTTTGTTCGATCCATTATTTTATGTCATTTAAATAAAAACGTATGTCTAACATTAATTTTTGAGAACGAGTAGTCAATAAAATGTTTTGACACAATTTGACTTTTCAATTTTCAAATATTTTATTGCTTTAAAAACATCTATTTTGGAACTTGACAAGCTAACCTATAAATTAATCGTGAATGACGTGAGTACCTAACTATTGAGAACTACTGTATGTTGCGCATTACTTGAATCTAGCGATATGATGACGTACATGTCAAGATATTTGAAAAATACTATATACTCATTATTAGAGAGCGGATCCTAGGGCAATGGGGAATTAGACTGTCTTTTTTTTATTTTATTTTATGAAAATAGAGATAAAAAGAATACTTTTGGCTATTTTAATTTTTCTCGATCTTCAATATTTAAGCCCAAAAATAATTCTTAAAAGTGCTTGTATGGAAAATCGTCGTTTTTATTCATGTTGCAACTGCGCCTACAAAGCGAGTGAGATATAATACAATCGAAAGTAGTTAGACAGAGATTGGCAATATGGTAGTGTTTTTCAAAAATGTAATTAAAAGAGATGTGTAAAATCGAATTTTGTTATTTTCTTATTCAAGTTGTCAGAAAACTGACGAAAGTCATAACATAGGTTATGATTTTTCTGACAGTTTTCAGAAAAAATGCAATTTTCCACTGTTTTTTCGAATTTGGTTATAAAGAGACATGTAAAACCGTATTTTTTATTAAAAGTGTCAGAAAAATCATAACCTACGTAACACTACCGTCAGTTTTCTGACAACTTGAATAAAAAAATAATAAAATTCGATTTTACACATCTCTTTTAATTACATTTTTGAAAAAAACTACCATATTGCCTATCTCTGTCTAACTACTTTCGATTGTATTATATCTCACTCGCTTTGTAGGCGCAGTTGCAACATGAATAAAAACGACGATTTTCCATACAAGCACTTTTAAAAATTATTTCTGAGCTTAATTTACGAGTTATAGAAAAATTAAAAAAACAGAATTAATCGCTTTTACTTGCTCTATACATTGGTATTGTCAAAAATTAAAAATTCAGATACAGTCTAATTCCCCATTGCCTGTTCAATATTAATTTAGATAAGTAAAATTAAACAATACATAAGTACGATTGGCAAAAAAATTAATCTTTTGCCGTGCCTTTGTTTTTGCCTAAAATGCCTAAAGTTGATGAAATTGTAAATAAGCGCCTAAAACTCAAAAACGATTGTCTAAAAAGTAAATAAATCTTGTCAAAGTTTTTTGAAGCTTTTTAAGTGTATTTATGGGTATAATGTTTTAAAGTTAGGAACGGTAGGGATAAGTTCGTGCAGGTTTGGCCACGCCCCTTTAATAATTTAATATGTTGACTACGTCGTTGGAGGGGAAGAATACCAATTTAGGTATCTGCGCATCCCCTCACCTCGTCACTTTAAAATATTATACCTCTACTTCAAATTATTTTTATTTTATTATTATTAAAATTGTCACTATTAATTAATTTATAGGAGTAATTTATAGTTTTCGAGATATCCGCTCCAGAAAAAGTTTTTCATCAAACTAATTTTACTTCTAGCATATTTAAATCTGTACGATTTTAGTATTAAAAGTTACTTTTAAGGCGAGGATTAAAAGTGTTGCTTAGCAACGCGGATATTTTTATATTAGTAACACAAACGTCAACTTTTAATGTCAAAAATGGTATTAAAACACACGTCATTTAAGACGGTTGCAGAAAAATGTATTTTTACAAAAAAAGTATTTTTACTCCGTATAAAACATTTAATTTTTTCTTTACACGTAAAACTTTGAAAAACCTAAATAACATTTTTTTTAACAAGCGCCATCTCTTGTCAATTACTTGTAGTTCAATTGTCAAATATTTTTTTAAATTAACTTTAAGGACGGAAGGTACTCGAAATATTTGTTGAACTTAATCATTTTTTTTCTGGCTTATAAAAATTTATTTTAATTAATTGGTAATGTGAGGAATATTAACTAGGGCTGTACTTAATATTTGTAAAATATAAAAGTTATAATCGTTATAGTTTAAAAGATAATTTATTAAAACTATTTAGATATTTACGGCCTTAATAACAGTTCAATTAAATCGGCGTTTAAGCCATGTTATAGACAATCCTTCATTCTAGGGTATGACATATTTTATAATTTTATTTAATATTTGGAAACTTATATAATTCAATTTTATACGCCTCAATAATACAAAAGTAGCCACAATAAAATTAATAAAATGACGATATACAAGTTTCCAAATAATTAATAAAAATATGTCATACCCTAGAATAAAAGATTCTCTATTACATAGCTTAAACGCCGATTTAATTGAACTGTTATTAAGGCCGTAAATATCTAAATAATTTTAATAAATTATCTTTTAAACTATAACGATTATAACTTTTATATTTTACAAATATTAAGTACAGCCCTAGTTAACATTCCTCACATCATCAATTTATTAAAATAAATTTTTATAAGCCAGAAAATGGTGATTAAAGGCTACAATTACGGCAGGTACCTTCCGTCCTTAACTTCTAAAAAAAATCTAATTATTAAACGCAACGAAACAGAAAATTTATAAAAACATCACCTTTTTATATTACAAATGCTTAAGAAATATCATTTTACGTTACAATTTGTTGTAAATATTTAGGGTTAGAATTTACTTGAGGGTTAAGATGTAAAAGTAGAACTTTAACCTTACTTGTTCAGTAACAAAATGTCACCTTTTTTTGACGTTTGAAGAAAAACAATGTTTATAGGGCTTTTGGTATCTGGGACCCTCCCACAATTGAGCCTATGTGTCACTTATCTATGCCACTGGACAAAAACCATAAGATTTCAGTAAAAAGGTTGCCTTTTCAGTGATCACAGCATACTGCACAGAGCACAGATATGGAATATAAAAATATTTAGAAAAAAGTTCGGACACGTCGATTTAAATTTTTAGCTGTGCACTTTTTTGCACTAAAATAGTTTACTGGGAGGTATTTCGGAGGTACAACGTCAACAACACTTTTTATAAATTTAATTAATACCCAGTAGATATATTTTATTATTTTTGTAATCTCCATAGAGGGCTGATTTGAATAACATATTACACTAGGGCTTAAAGTTGGTATTTGTGGAGCTCCGGGCTTTTGAAACATTAAAGTTTCTGAGTTTTGTGAAACCATTTGCAAGTATTTTTTTACGATTCTGTCTGAACTTTTCAATCACAATCTCATAAAATAAATTAACAATCACAAGTAACAAATTAAATTAACACACACCCTTTTTAAGTGTAGTAGGGGTGTTTCATTTAAATAAACCGTTGATGATGTACCTTCGAAATAAATCACCCTGTATAAATTATTTTGTGTCAAAAAATTCGCAATTCAAAATCTAAATTGATGTGTCCGAGCTATACCTTTTGATGGACAGCACACCCTACATAAAAGATAAAAGGTAGTATAAAGGATCTCATAAAGGCAGATATTTCTGTTTTCTTTGGAGCGTGAGAGGAGGGGAGTAGTGGAAGCCCAGCTAAGCTAGCCAGGGGTTCCTAGATCTACCAGTGTACCAGTCCGACACTGATAATAGAAAACACCAATCAATGGCACGTTTGAATCGACCTCTTTATAGAAAAAAAAACTATTTTCTGTACTTTTAATTAAAATGGTGAAAAATCTAGAATATTAACTACTTTTGAGTTATTCAAAGCGCTCCTTGATAGTCATTACAAGTTTACAACATCTAGAAGTAATTAAAGTTATACAAAAGGGCAAATATTGAACAATTAATTTTATTTTAATGTATTAATATGGTGGGAGTTGTTTTGATTATTATACAACAAACAAATAGTTTTGTTTAGATTAAAAGCATTATGTCTAATTTCCACTTGTTATACACTACTCACTCCATTTATTCCATTCTAAAGCTTCAGTCACTTAGATTATCTAATAGTGCCAGTCTATTCCAGTTGAAGTGGGTTAGTTGAATGTCTTTGTACAGACACGTACAACTTTTTATATAATAAAATTTTGCTTAAATTTGCACATTCAGACAACATTAAGCTTTCTAAACAGAGACTCCACACTTGACTGAACCATTTAAACTAAGAAACAAAGAGCAGTCTAATATGAAAAGTTTTTAATTGAGTGACTTTTATTACAAGTGTCCTTTTTTGGGGGAGGTAAAGTTACATGTATGTATTGTAAAAGTAACAAAGCGAAATTGGTAAACACATTTCAAGTTCCATTTCAGTTCAAAAACTTGTCTAAGGTTCTTAGTTCGCATGAAGAAAGTTTTAACTAATAAACATTTTAACCAAACACATTAATCTCGAGTCGTAATACATTTTGCTATTTCTGTTAATAAAATAAAAACAAGAAAAAATATAATAAACTAAGAAAAGTTTAGATAAATTTTATATAGTTGAAAAGTTTTGACTGTGTATTTTGTAACATCATTAGCCCCACATACACGTTGAAGATTGCGACAAAGATAGATGGCTTGCTGTACGCTAACAATACGGACAGTTAAACTGAATGCATCCGTCAACCCTCTTGGACATTAGAAGAAACAAAGCTTATTTAAGGTTTAGATTGATATAAATCAAGCTCAAACGGATTTAAATGTGGATTTAAAGATTTGTACTAACCTTTATGATTTGCATTTGTACAGAAATAATATTAATGACGTCAAAAAGAATTCAATTTACATTTAATGTCTACTCGCTACACAATTCAAAACAGATTCGTTAAAAAAATTATTAGCCAAAAATCTTGTTTAACAATAAAATAGAAATTCAGAAGACTCTAGAGCATTTCATTAAACTTTAATGAAATATTTTAGCTTCGAGTACGTTAAAAGTAATAAATTCCTTTCTGTACATATTGTACATACTTACTTCAAGTTGGTGGTTAAATTCGTTCCATAAACATTTCAGATTTTAGAAATATTTTTCGAACAAAAAAGTTCCTTTGCCGGCAAGCAAGAGGTTTCTATCTTAACACACAATAAGCTGCAAAGCTTGGATTCTATACTCTTTAAGGCTCCTCACTAGTAAATTTTTATTTCAAACTTGAGCATAATTCCGATTTTGAGGATGCGCCTGTTTTTAGGCAACCCGAGATGTAACCATTGTATCACTGTAAAGATTATTTTCTAGGTAAAATTTTATGGCTCTCTGCACCCAAAAGCAATAACCATTGTGTTTAATCCTTTGGTTGCTGCAGGCTATATATTTATATTTTTAAAAGCAAAAGAAATTTTAGGATGGAGAAACGAAACTGAATATTAAGTTTACAAATAGAAAAAAATTTATGAGTGCATTGCTGTTGCTACTAGAAATTTTGGATTTGCGATTAGTGCGTAAACGGACACCTCGAAAATTTTTTAAAAAGAACTTTAGAAAAACAAGTCTTTTATTTAAAATTAATCTTATACGGCGTGTTATCTTGATCTTGAATATAAAATTTTCCCATGTAAAACTAGTCTACTGCAAAATATTGGCTAACCTAATTGTTTTACTGCAAAATTGTAAGTACTCTGTTCAGAATTTAAAAATGCGTCGATTATGCTCTTTTAATTTTCAATCCGTCAATCGGTTCAACCATCGCCGGCGTTGATCTGTCAAACTACGAAAGATCAACGCAGACGACGCGACGGTACGTGATAACAAAAAACATTAAAAAAATTACACTTTTTATCACATTTTTGCAATTATCTCGAAAACCAGTTAGTAAACGAAAAATTATAAAGAGTCAAAAATTGAAGAGGAGAAAATTGTACGAAAAAATCTCATTTGCGATTTTTCAAAATGTATAACAGTTTTAGAGAAAAATGTTATTGAAAGTTTCTTTGGTGCGTACTGCAGTACTATATTGAGCGATCAAAGTGATACTGAGCGTCCGATTTTACGTTATTGAAAATTATTCATTACCTATCAGATCTAGAGAAAAACAAACAAATGTTTACAATATCAAAGAAAATCTGAATGTGTGGTTTTTCCGTTCCTACTTTACATTTATGAACATTTATGAACCCGGAACAAAATTGCCTAAAGCTGAAACCTTTACTATTGTTTAGTAAGTACTTATAGTTCTTATTATTATACTTAAAGTCATCATCACGGGGAAGAGAACTTCTCCCCAGAGAAGGGGAGAACACCCCCAAAATTGGATTTGAATGTCAGAACTTGCACTTTTATCATATTTATGCGATTATCTCGAAAACTAAGTAGTCAGTGAATTTTGGTGGTATTCCCCCCTCGGAGGGGTGGGGACTTTGAGTATGATAATAAGGGCTATAAGTACTACATACCTAATAGCAAAGGTTTCAACTTTAGGCAAATTAGTCCTGAGTCTAATGCTAAATGAACTGTAGTAAAACCAATATTTGGTACTTATGTTCAAAATCAAGATCCCGTATTGTTTATTTAGATTTAGATTGTAATAGATCGGGCCGTTTTCATCCTCTTCTAAAAATTGTCTTTTTTTCAGGTAGTAGGTACCCACTCAAAAGTAAACAAAGAAAAGAATAATAAAGTTAGGGGCTAATTTATAATTATCTTAAATTAGTATAATGTATCTATTACGTAATTATTACAAGTTATAAACGTCTACTTATTAAATTATTGCAATTTAATTTTTATCCCTGAAATTAGAGATTTTAATTGAATTTATAAATTTCTTATAAAAATTTTGTATCTACATTTTGATTACGATTTATAACATTTATTTAATAAAAGCGGTCGACTATTAAATTAGATAAAATGTTAATTTCTAACTTTTATTTCAAATTTCAATAAGGATTTATCGTTTTAGTAAAAGAAATAGAAGTAAAAGCTTTTATGACCCCCTATTAGACCCTCTTGTATTTTGTTGTATTGTATCTTTTGTTGACAAGAGCTCAGGTAAATGAGTAGAATTGGTTGCCTAAAACCCTTTAAGACTACAGGAAAACAACTTAAAACTGGCGACAACTAATTTTTGTTTATTATTTTATTAATTATTAACAAACCAAAGGTTTTGAAGAAAATCCAAGAAGTCACCAATTTAAGTACATTAATAAGCTATCCATCGATATATAATTTGTTATAAAAAATGAATTTTAGATAGCGAAAAAAGTCATGGAAATTTTAAAGAAATAAATTAATTAGACAATAATTAACCCTTTTTTCTAATTTTCATGAAGTCACCAGTGTGGGGATGGGTTATACAAATATGCACAAACTTCGAGAGATACTTCAAATTAAAAAATGTGGGCTTAAAAAGTATTCTTTGTAGCGCAATTTTAACATTGCCTGAGATTTTACTAGTGAGGAGCCTTAAGTAGGTATACATCAGATTTGTTTTGAAAGCTAAGTAATTCGTTTAGACCTAAGGTAAACAGCATTTAATTTATAAATTTAACTGGGATTCTTTTAAAAATTTGACAAATCTTAATACTTGCAAACTTTTGCCTCTTAACAAATTAATACGATGCAGTTGGTTTCAAAGTATTCTTGCTTTGAATTGGTTGGTTTATTTAAAATATGGGGAAATTATTGGAAATTATTTACTTGGCAGAAGAAGAAATTAAATAAACTTTTATAGTGAATGCTATAAATGACTCCATCAGTGCTTTACCAATTTACTACCACCTCATCTAATGTCCAGCTTATGAAAATTTTGTATTTTACCAGAATACAGGGTGGGTGCATTAACAAAATAGTCTAATCAAATTAAAATTTGACCTCAGAAAAAATTCTAGAAAGCTGAATTTTTTGGTGAACCTTACTATTGTTGATCTAAACAACGTCTCAAAAGTCCCCATCGATCCAACCCCTGGTAAAAATTTTAAAGGTGGAGGAAGGTGAGAAAATGCAGTTTCTCCAAAATATCTTGTAAACTATACTACTTGTCCACAAATGTAGACAGTAGTTGTGTTATTTATAGAATGAAGACTAGACTACATCGAGATTTTTCGGTACAGCATTATGAACAATCGTTCGTACTTGGATCTACTTCTACTACTACGCTTCTGTCGAATTATAGTAAAGTACCTACGTTATTCTATTAAAGAGGCACGTGTTTTCAGCATCTATTTCAATAGAAGCCGCGCTATAGTTAACTAAATTTTGTGAACACATATAGCAAAAATATTTTATACTGAGGAGCTGTGAACATGCGCAGATACCTAAATTGCTATTTATCCCCACTAACGCAGTAGTCAACGTATTTAAATTATTAAAGGGGCGTGGCCAAACCTCTGCGAACTTACTTCAGGTTAAATTATTTTTGCTCTATTAGGAATGAGTCACTCTCTATAATTGTGAAATTGGAGTGTAGTACGCCAGTTATGGGTAATGGGTCTTACTATTTTTGGACGAACTTTTTTGTTAAAAACATTTTCATACATTTTTATTATACAGTTAAATGTAAAATTTAATTTTCTAAAGTAAAGTATTCTTGTACATTTTTTCTAAAACAGTGTGTTTTTGAGAAAAAAAAAACAAAAAAATACTTCAGAATGCACATATGCACAATGAATGTTCAAAGCTACTTAGAAAGTGAATTTTGACCAAGATACCCAGAATTTCATGCACTAGCCTAATATTCTGGTTATCTGTGCCAAAATTCACTTTCTAACTACATTATCTTGGACAGAATCGCAAAGTTAAAAAGAAAAGGGACCGACAGTTTATCAGAATAACGGAATTGGGGTTTTAACGATGTGTTGTTCTTTTACATCTCAGAGTGATTATAGGCTTGCTGCCATAACAGAAAAATCGGGGTAATAGTATTGGTGCCCAGAGCTCTTGTGTGTAAGGTAATTGAGTGTCACTGAATAAAAAAATCCTGTTGTCGATATCAGGCACTGGCTTTAGGGTTCAGAATCCTTCAAGGACATTTTTATAGAACGAAATAAGTGAAAAAGATTACAGCATTCGAGCAGCCTTCATTCCTATAAAAAGAATCGACAAAAAATTGGCTAATCTCTACAATAGTTTTGACAACGCGACAGCTGAAATTAGCCATACAACTCATAAATATTTGGGCCCTCCACTTCAAAATTGTGAAATTAACTATTTTTTACATAAAACGTATGATTTTACCCTAGCATCCCTCTCAGTTGATTCCCCTATCACTTATAAGTGGGTTATGAACAACCATGAGCCCTAAAACCAGTGTCTGGTGTCGCCAACCGGTTTCTGTTCTTCAATGGCACTCAAATAGCTCATCCCCAACAGATGTGACAAAATACCATCCTTTCAATTTTTCTGTTATAGACCTATTATAGTATATTACGAATAATACTCAAGATCATGGCTCTTATAGTAGAGAAAATCAACATGGTTTTCTAGCTCAAGTACATTGCAAACCTGTTTGATTATTTAAGAAGCAAGCAACTATCTCATCCTTGTGTTAGAGGTATTGAAAGTTAAAGATAATTCATACTCCATTATTATATCTTTCAGCGATAATTCAATCGTCCCTCTGACTGGTAAATTTGCCTTATCTGCAGCTCTGTAGGCAAAAAATGGAAAACACTTCAAGCTGTCTTAAATTAAATTAATTCCAATAATTTAAACCATAAACTAGAAAATATTTAAGGCAGATTGCAACTGTTGAAGGTAGTTTTCCAGGTCAAGGTCAGAAGATCCTTTCAGTTATCGTTGAAAGCAACTGAAACAAAATGAAATACCTATACAATATTTGGAAAAAAGTAAATAATCTTTAACTATCAATCCTTCTTAAGTAGAGTATCTGATATTTCCTGCTTGCTGATACGTATAATACTTAAACGATACTGGTTTTCCCGACTCAGTAACACATCGTAACAAGGCTTCTCAGATCTTATGCTTTTCTCGAAACATTTTCTCTCTCCACGAGATGATCTGACGATATCAAAAGGATTCGAACCAACTGGAGAAAATAACACCAGGCAGATAAGCACAATAATAAGAGAGTTTTTAAAAGTATTTAGGGGTACAAACTAATTTTTGCAAAATTTGTTGTTTTTTAAATTCTTCTCAAATTATGAAACTATGAAAGAATATTTCTGATGAAGAGGACTTATTCTTTTTTTCAAAAAAGGCTTTAAAACGAATAATAAAATAACTTAGTAAAATATCACAATATTCTTCTTAATGATTACACTACCGGTTTCGCTTGATAAGCATCATCAGGTGTAGAAGACTCGTAAGAAGCAAGCAACTATATTATCATCTTTGTGTTTAAAAAAGGATAAGTTCTCTTCATCATGACTAAATATCACCAAGTCACTCTGGAGTCAATCACTTCAAGAATATTTCTGCTAGGGTTAACAACAAAACATTTGAAATTTAACTAAGAAAGGTTAGTTTGCTATATAGATCTAAACTGGAACAAAGTAGGACCAACACTCGCTCAAAATGTGTTGTTTAGTAGTAAGAAAGTAGGTATCACTTTAGCTAAAAATATCAATTTCTTTGATGGAATTAAGAGGCAAGTTTATATTTCTATGGAAGATTGATAGATAATATTTAAAACATGTCATTAATATCTAGATTGAGCGACTATCCAATTAATTTTCATCACGCAGCTGACCGTGCTTTTGAGAGCACGTTAAGCTATGTGTCCAGGATAGCGTGTAATTGAGGCGAGAGCCCCGTTGATTAGTCGATAAAGTAAATAAATAAAAAAATTATGATGTATTTATAATGAAGCGTTCTAAGATAAAAGCATAAAAAACCATTCAATTTTTGTTGGTTAAAACAGCATATTTTATATAAAAAAAACTTCTGTTAATTTATGTAGAATAACTATACATATTAAAGAGGTTGAGCGCTAATAATTGTTAGTGTTTAACTTATCACCTTATGATGAACTGTAACTTTTCTTCTAAATTTATCGATTGGTTACTTTAGGGCCTTGGGGGTGAGTTACTCACTGCGCCCTCTTAGGATAGAATTATTGTGCTTTCCCGTGTTCTTTTCCAAGAGGTTTAGAAGTTTAGTTTTATCCGTTCAGAATTCCACTTTCATACAGTTGAATCTTCTGTAATCTATAGGAACGAAGGATTTGAATTCATTTAGTTTTAGGGAAGCCCTTTAATGCTCCTCACCGCCTGCGTTTTTATCACATATGTATACATCGGAAAACTCTAGTAGCCATAGTTATAGTCAGACGTGTATTTGAAGTGTAAGCTACACGCGTGCAAGCCCCTAGTTTTCAATGTTAAAATAATTTACACGTTGTACTATGCGCGTGTAAAAGTTTATAACTACGGCTGTAGGGATATTTTTACAAAATCATAAAAATGAGGTGTGTATTGATCACATTGTACAATTAACGCATTTATAAGTTGCAATACTCAAGACAGAATAACCCTGGGTTGCCGAAAGCTTTTAACGGCTTGTTACAATTGATGAGAGCTTAGAATGTGCCTTGAGACTATATTTTGACATCTGATACGTCACATTAAAAACTCTCATCAATTGTAACAAGCCGTTAAAAGCTTTCTGCAACCCAGGGTAAGTTTTTTTTGAAAACAGGAGAATTCGATGATAAGAATTCGATAAATACGATAAAGTCAAAACCTGAATTTCTTTGTGTTACATTCAATTCAGTTCAACTGTTCTATAATCGTCGTTCTAAAGTGCTTATTGAATTGAAAAAATTGTGTTTTACAATAGAAACGACACTATTTAACTTTATAGAAGTCATGAATCGAGCGGAGGGTCTTCCTTAAGGCGGATGAGGCAAGTCGAAGTAACATAACGAATAGGTGTTCCCCGAAGTGTCATTAATCGGTTATAACGGCATTTTAGGGAAACTGGGAATTCGACCGAACAATATTCAAGACGTGGACGTTCTACAACTGCAGCTCAGGGCAGATATCTGGTTGTAAATGCTAGAAAACAACCAATGACGGCACCTGAGTTGGTTACGGAGTTGCAGAGGGTACATAACTTAATCGTTGAGCTAATCTTCATTCTAGACGACAACTCAGATGTTCACCTCGCTCAAGAGCCAATCGCAGAGCAATATTAGACTGGTGTCGAGATTTTTACAATTAGGTTGAAAATGATTGGGCTACAGTTTGGTTCACCGATGAGCCAAGATTTGGATTTCAACCAGATTCTTGTTGCATAGGAGTGTAGAGACGATCCGGAAACGCCGAACGTTTGAGACACCTCAGGGAAGTACACAGTTACAGAAGTGAGCACGCTGTAATGGTATGGGGTGAAATAATTATTGGCGGTAGAACCGAGCTCATTTTTCCAAATGGTTTTCTCATGAGTTTTCCATCTCATGAACGATAATGCTCGTTCACGTGTCGCATGCTTTGTGACGAACTGTTTAAGTTAAGAACGTAAGTTAAGAAAACGTGATTATTATCGCAGTTTAGAAAAATTTGTCAGTAAAAATTCGCACTGAAGCTCCGCAGGTCCACCACACGTAGAAATATTGCACTAGTCCAGGAATTGATTAGAAATACGTTTACTATGGACTTTTTCTTACACTGTAAGGAGATGAACCATGCGCCATTTTATTTGGCCTCAACTATATCTAGTTCGAGCCACTTTAAACACACCTACTACTGTAGATTTAAAAGCTACGTACTTGGTTCAGTCAACGAACTTTCCAAGACATGGAAAACGGTGTAATTTTTTTTCAGAAATATGTTTGGAATAATTAGGAAGTAAAAGTACAAAAAGTCCCCGCTCCTAGCTTCCTAGCTATAACGCTAAAGGAGGCAGGGCTAAGGAAAGGTCCCGTTTTTGGGGGTTTTCGCCTACCTATATCTCCAAACCGGTAAAAGATTGTGACTATTGTTTGTTGAGAAGATTTCTTCTTCTCTATTCCTTATATTCCGCTCAAAAAAATTGATAGATAATGAATGAAAACTCCGCAAAACAAGAAGACTGTGGCCAAAGGCAAAAGTTTGACGAAAACGTGAAGCAAATATATTTTTTCGTACATTAACGATTTGTGCGAACGTATATCTTGAAAAGATAAAGAATAGAGAAGAAACGACTGAAAACAATTTTGTAGAAAATTTGAAAAGCTTTCATTTTATATAACAATTTTTTCCCTAGGACCCACCGTTTTTGAGATTTAAGCGAAAACCTAAAAACGGGGTCTTTCCATTCTCCTTCCGCTTCCTCCGCCTCCTTCCGCCTTCCGCTCTTAGTCATATGGCTAGAACCGGAGACTTTTAGTATTTAACTCATACAGAAAACATTACATGATTCATGTCTTCTATAACCCATTCGTTGCATAGTACCTAGAGTACTGACTTGTAAAAATGTAATATGAAAAACAAAATTTCCCAGTTGTAGGTAGTGGTTGAAATTAATAAAATTAAAACCAGACAATGTTTAAATCAATAAATTATACGTTAACTAACCATTCATAATCAAATAGCACGTAATTCCTAAATTAATTACAAAAAGTTTGATACAAAAAGGAAGCTTAAATGAAAATATTTAATTTAAAATAACTTTGTTTTTTAATTAACAATAGAGGCCTAAGAGCTTTTTTTAAATAAACGAATTAAAACTTCTTGAACAGCGTTTGATTAATAAAACGTTCCAAGATTTCATTAATTGGAAATTTGCAAAAACAAAAATAAAATCAAACGAAACTTAACATCGTGTATTTAATGTTTTCTTTGTTTCAGAACTTTTACATCGAGTGGTGCTTTTAAGTGGCTCGGGTTTGAGCCCTTGGGCGCTTCAACGTGATCCACTTTCGATAAAAAGAAGAGTTGCGGAGGATACAGGATGTCACGGAGATCTACTAGACGATGATCTCGCACCGTGCCTCAGGCTTAAGCCACTTAATCAATTATTGTCAGTTCAAGTACAACCTCCAAGATTTCTGCCAGGATTTGCACCTTTTATCGACGGAACTGTTTTAGTGAACCCTACGAATATTCCGTCTCCTACAAGTTCGTCAACCGTGGCTACGGCGGCGGGTTTCGAGTTTGCTGATTTTCCCGAACGCGATCTTTTGTTCGGTTTAACAAGTACTGAATCGTATTTAGACCTTAGTGCACAAGACCTAGAATTTGGTTTTAACGAAACGCGTCGTGATAGAATTTTAAGGACTTACGTAAGAAATTCTTATTATTATCATTTAAACGAAATTTTTTCTACGTTAAAAAACGAATATACGGATTGGGAAAGGCCGATGCAAAATCCTTTAAGTGTTAGAGATGCAACTCTTGAAGTGTTAAGTGACGGTCACACAGCTGCTCCGCTTATTCGAATAGGTTATTTACATTCAATGAGAGGTGGAAAGACGTTTTTTCTTCATTTTTTACACCAAAGTGGCGAAAGAGATTTTCCGCAAGTGAGTATTTATAATATCGTAGCTTATAAAATTTAAATTTTATTGCGAGAGCGTTTTGTGCAAAAAAATTTTATGGTCGCTAACATAAAGTTGCGTATAATATGCAAATAGTAATATGGAAGGGTTTTAAAGCCATAAAAATTTTTAAAAGTTAAATTTGCTCTTAACACAAAAATTAGCTCTTTTAAATGAGCGACAGATTACCAACGCGCTTGACAAAAGCTTTCATACAGGGTGGTGAGTTGAACACGAACAGTCTGTGGAGAAATTTTTCTTATTTTGATATCTTTAATCTGGTGGATAGCCTTTATATTAATTTATGAAATTATAAAATATTTAGTTAATTTCTTTTAAGATTACTGTGGAGTGATAATCTTAATTAATTATATAAAGTTTTATTCAAATACTAATGAACTAATGGAGATTGTATTTGGGAACAAAAGATGTTAATTATAAAATATGTTCTTATTAAATACAAAACGAAGAAAATTTCCATATGCTTTTTACAAAATAAATAGTCTGCTAAATCTCTTTGTACTTTAATTTCGATGTAATTAAATGATAGTTGTTTTAAAAATATTACATTAAGTTTAAATGAAGTCGCTTTAAAATAAAAGAATATTATTATTACGAACTGATCCTTTTGGTGAGTAAATTAAAGTGTAATCGGTTTTAGTACCCAGGCAGTTTTAATTAATAATTTTAATTAATTAATTTGTTCAAAATATAATTTCTGCTAAACTTTCTCTAGTAATTTATTAATGTTAATCAACCTGTTGAAACTTTCACAGCTTTTTCCTAACAAGTATGGTTGTTTTTCAAAGTTTTCTTATACAAAAGGATCTGCACCAAAAAATAATATCAAAAATATGTTTTAGAAAATGCTAGATTTACAAAAGGGTGTACTCTGTCGTTTTTATTGGAAGTCAAGACCCCTTAAATAATTTAAAAAATGCCGTTATCTCTTTCAGAAAGCAAGTAAAATCATTAGTTCTTTAAAAATACGAAAACCAATTCCAATGGGTCCCAAATAAATTTTAACAAGTCTGTACGCCCGCCCATGAGGAATGTCATCATCAAGAAATTACAAGTTAAACTCCACATATCATGTTGGGTTAGGTTGTACATTATAAAGGTCTATTCACACACAACCGTGATTGTTCCGACCCGTCTCCGATCAGTCAAATGACTGAGACAGTGATTTTATTTTAACCGGACAGTACGATTCACACACATCAGTCTTGTATCCGTCATTTACCTTCAGTGGTAAAACGATAAAATTTACAAGTACGTATTAGTTCATATAGGTAAGATACGCAAACAATAAAAAACTAATTTTTTTCAAAGGACAACTGCGGAAAAAGTGTTCTAAATAAAAATATTACACCCACTTCTTGATTTAATTCTTTTCCTATGTCATGCCATATTTTAAATTTAAATATATTTTGCATGAGATAAATCGTATAATACAGGATACCCTGCATACATGTTCAATTAATGAACCACTATTTAACACCCTACTTGCCAAAAATGACTGACAGTGCTTTATAAAAATATCGTCGCCGACGATATCCTATTTGACTGATCGGAGACGGCACGACGTCAAAAGCAAAATCTCGGAACCAAGACTGACGAGTGTGAATAGAGTCATTTAAAAGCACGTCTCCGATAATTTTTATAACATTTTTGACGGACCGGAGACGTGACGTACGGAACAATCGTACGAATACAACTTAATGCCAATATTGCTGGAAGAGCTTCTCAGGAAGATTCCATTTTTTGAAAAGATCGTTCTAAATAGAAAAATCACATCAAATACTCTTCAGTACCGACATAAGAAGTCCGATAAGCTTTCTGACAATATTAAAAATTTCAATTTTTTTTTATCATTTTTAAGTAGATATGCAATTTTTTATCCGTCTCTCTGTGTGTAAACACGATAAGTTGGAATAGATTTATTCATTTGACATTTGAGTATAGTTCAAAATATTTTGGAATGTAGTAATTTGAGCAATATTAACTAGAAGGGCGTAAGAATTAAGGATTAAATTTAATAAATAAAATAAATCGAAAAATATCCAAAAATTAAACACGACATCCTTAAAAGAACCCGGATTTATAAGCATTTATTATTTCAAAATAAGCGTTTAAGAAAGCTTTAAAAAAGCTTAGAAAAACAGCTCAGAAAAGCAAGAAAATGTCTTTTAAGCAAAGTTTTTAAAAGAAAGCAAAATAAGCATTTTCAACATTTGCTTAAATGACTTCAATTTTTGGAGAAACGAAAAGATCCCAAAGGAATTTGTTTTGCTTATGATTTAAAGCCATAACATAAGCAAAAAGTTTAAAAAACTTAAAATCCGGCCTCTAACCGTTATAACACCCTACATTTTAAAAGTAACATTGTAGTGGAGAAATTTTCAGGGATTTACCCTTCGCACTACACACTTTTTGTAACGCCGACTACACACTGGGGTCTAAGAGACCCCGTTTTGTAAATAAAAATTTTTGTTAGAAAAACATAATTGTTGGTAAAAATTTTAATGCCGTTTTCTAACATGACTATTTCACAATGCGAAAACTGAAAAACATTACATAAAAACCGATCGAGCATTCAGATAATTAAGAATTTAAGAAAATTGGTATAAAATGCATAGAAAAAAGTACGGTCAAGTGAAATTGAATGCAAATGAAAATAAATGGAAAATTATCAAAAATTTGGGGCCAATGTATTGTGTAGCCAGTGGAGCCAACTACTAGCCAGTCCGACCCTGTCAGTAGGGACCATGTGTTTGCAACCATTGACTTGAAATAGATGTCACTTTATCTGTGAAAACTTTGGTAACCCATTTAAAAACTTATAATGTAATCGTTTTTCAATAAAATTTCCTATAGAGCAGGCGCCTAAGGTATTTGAGAAAAAAACTGGGGTGGCCCCCCTTCTCTTCAAACGCCCCCCCCCCCGGGGGGTTTTAGGGACTAGAAGATTTTTTTTATATATCTTTAAGGAATGATAATACAATTTACCAAATTTGAAGTTTCTGGGATGCCTAGAAGTGCTTAATTAATTATTGATACCTACATAACTGTTAAAAAGAATTTCATCATGCCTTTTTAAGAAACTTTTTCGCTAAAGTTGTTTTTTAGTTACTACTTATCAAAAGTGTAAGCATTTGTACCGAAAATTTTGAAGAAAATCTTTTATTCAGCTAATTTTTAAGGTTTTAAAATTTGATTCACAAGAAGAAGTGGACCAAAAAAAATGATGAGGCAAATGCACACTTTTTTTACAGTATAAACTTTGATCTTTAGGGTATTGAGAACTCAATAAAAAAAATTTCATCAAAATTCATTGAAGGAGAGGGTTTCTCTCAGTTGATGCTCTTGTTGGTCTAAAATAACTCCATTAAAAGTGCCTTCTGGTCAAAATTGGGTTCGGATATTTTGTCAGCACATGCACAGTAATGTTATCGACCGTTTCGGAAAAAAAAATTGCTGTTACCAACCTCTTCCCAAAATCATGAAAAATTATTCTTTTTTATTTGCCACCACTTTTACTATTTAAACATTTAAATCATTTCGTTCGTATTTTAATTCTGCATAACTTATCTCTCTTGCAAAATTTCGTCAACTTAACCGTTAAGTAGAAAAAAATTAAAATGTAATTATTAAAAATGTCTTAAGACTTTGATCGACAACCATTAATGACTGCCCCATAAGAGTATCTGGCAACATCAAGAATATTGAAGATTGATACCTTCAAAACTCAAATCCGTTGACAGAATGCGGTCCTCATATTTTGCAAACTCAAATACCTTGGGCGCCCGCTCTACTAACTGATGTTTCTGTACCAATCAATTTAGCTGAGAAAAATAAAAAAATAATAAAAAAAAAAACCTCATTCGTAAGGACCTACCTTAATAGTTTTTCTGTTTTGTGTCCTTGATAATGTATTCATGTTCGACTTCATTTCCTGTAACAAATTAACTTTATTAGAAAATTTTGATTTTTAATTTTTTTTTTAAGTTAAATAGCTGCTTGAGGCTTTTTCTTAAGCAATTACAACTTTTTGCATAATTTTTAAACGCAAATTAAAAAATAATGACGTACTTTGCTGTTCTATTCTCACATCAAAAACCAACATTGCACTAAAAATTTTAAAGTATTGGTGGAATTTCGCATAGTATAGCTATAGCACGTGACAGATAACATTGTATTATCAACACCTGCAGCAAGTTTCGATATAAGGAAATATTAATATACGTATTTTTGCTAAACTTTGCCTTTGACTTATTGAAAAATTTTATTTTTAATTTTTAAAAGTTCCAAATATTTTAAGTTGATAAATAGACACAAAACTTTAGAATTTCTAGAATTATTAATGAGACTGACTGTTTCTTAGAATCCCAAAAAAATAAAATCTACGGGTTTAGCCCAGCCTAAAATATTTCGAAAACTGTCATGTCGAAAATTAGTAGGTCTTTTACAAAAAAATACATCAATTTCTTAGCGATCTCAACCTCAAGTTTTGAGTATTAGGGAAGGTACTTAATGGGTTTAACATAATATCGGGAAGCTTACGGTTGCTAAGGTACATTTCAGCTTATACAGATGCACCCCTTGATGGTAAGAACTAATATTTTACCAATATTTAACGTTCGAGACTTTACGATTTTTGAGATTTTTTGGCCGCACGGAGGATTTAAACTGACAGTTATAATAAGCTCTTCTAGAAAACTGATAGTCCTCTCTTTTAGTAACAAGGAATAACTAACAAGTATAAATATTTAAATAATCAAAATCTGTGAAGATGTGGTCAATTTTACACTTAGGTATTATTGAGTCAGAATTTTCTTATTACAATAATTATCCAAATTGTAGCTTGTAAAAAGAGTCGTTATTCGTAGATGGGTATATAAAGTAGCTTGTTAATTCTGTCAGAAGCTATCCAATACGTTAAACAGCTAACCGTGAGAAGGAACGGTATAGTCAAACTCAAAAGTCTAAACTTTATACTCTAAAAACTCTTTTATGTTAATTTTCATGCAAAAGCATAAGCTTAGACTTGTAGCTTATTTTATTTTGTTTAACATTTCTAAAACTATCTCTTGCTCTTTTTTGTTTTGGGGAAAGGATTACACTCTTCACTTGCACGCAATGTAATTTCTTATTTTAGTTTTATCTATTTATCGTGCAGTAGGTACAGTGTTACTTCTACTCAATTTCACTTTTAGTAGGTAGTAATGAATATTCTTGCAGTTTCCTCAAATGACATGGTAGACTGCACAGTTTAAATTTTTATTAAGTTTCCTCAGATACCTCTTCAACAACATAACGCTCAATAATCTTCCCTCAGGCAACCAAACCAAAATAATCCAAATACTTTGACACCTCGCTGGCTTGAAACGACCCTTAAATAATTTCATAGGTAAAACAACATCGAAGTAGTACGTGGCAATGTGGCTAGTAACTTTTTTTAGGCAATGATCAAGTTGAAAAAAATTTATGAATTAAAAGTTCAATGTCATTTAAAATTTAAACATAAAAAGTCGTAGGTTAAAAATTAAGTGGTATTTTCTGGTTCAAAGCTGTATTTAATTTAAAAAGTAAACGAAAATCTTGGGATGAAAAAGTATTTTTAATTTAATTTGTTAAGAACCTAAATGTCATCAAAAAGGGAATTTACATAATAAGTAAAGATTTTAAATTGACATTTCTTAAAAATGCAGATATTATAAAAAAGTATAATTTTAACTAGCTTTTGGTGGAATTTTTTCTTTGTTCTTCCAGATAATAATCAATGTGTAACACCGATCTTACGAACGAGTGAGCATTAAGCCTTCGACGTCACTCGAGTCGAAGGCGAACGGGAGAGGTTTATAACGATAAACAAGCAACAACAAACACTTCCTACCCAAATAAAAGAAAATATTTATTCAAACCAAAATAAAATTAACACTTTATGTTAATGAAAGTAAAATAAAACTTTATGTTTATAAAACACAATCAATACGTCCTACTTGATGTCGGTAGTTTTTCAGACACCGCAACGGACTGGTGACTCGCAAAGAACTCGATCCCGGAACGCAAATGGAGACGGTTGGTTAGCTCAGATCACTCCAGATCGGCAGTCGGCCAACAAGTCCAGGACTGTAATCAAGCCCCACACAGTCGATCAAACAACCCAAAGATCGTTGAGAAGTCCCACACAGTCGGTCAAAGAGCTCAAAGACCGTTGAGAAGTGCTCGTTATTTCTTTGTCGGGAGTATTACTGAATGTTATTTGTTCTTTGAATAATTAAAAAGCAGGAGTTAAATTTAAAAAGAAACATTTATCGGGTGGAATGAAGTTAAACGGGCGACCTCGAGTACATTTACAGTACGTTAGGTTGTAAACGCCGGATAGAAATTTATACCATGGCATCGCAGATGGTACAAAAACGGAAGATGTGATAGTTGCTGGTGGATTACGTACGAGCCATTTTTAATAAAAAACACTCAGGCGCGAAGACAATGTCAATTTTTCCCGTATCAGAGCAGAATTCTAAAGATTTGTAACACTCTGACACGTGTAGAATAATACATCGTTACAAATGCTATTTTGTCAAGAATAGCTGCAGTTGTGGGCAGCTCAAATTAATTGCATTTAGACATTCAAGTTCTATAGTAGTAACAAATAAAAAGTTTCACGTTAAGTTAACGGCGAATTAAGCTAATCAAAAGCTTTATAGTACCATGCGTTAGAGTTCCTAATACAGTAGGGGGTGTTTTAGCACAGAAGTTTCTCTGATTTACTTTTTATATTTAGTGCTACCGCTAAACTCTGCTCCTTGTTCACTTATTAGTCGTGACATGAAATATTTTGAGGCCATTAAAAATGAGAAACTGACATTTAGTAAATATTGGATATTTACTGGGTGGTGATTAAGTATAAGCAAACAAAATTTAAGAGGTGATTCCTTGACCAATCCCGTAATAAAAGGTTTATACGAATAAAGGACCTCTATCTTTGTCTTTGTATTTAAAAATAGCTTTATACTATAGAAAATTTGTTACCCTCGAACCACATTTGAATCATTGACTATACGAATACTAATTAAATTTCATTTACATAAGTAACCAGCCAATCGTATATAAATAGAAATTAATCAATGTAAGCGAGCTTTCAAAACATGACCTGCAAAATGCATTTGCGTTTCCAACAATCGATTTCAGAAGTAAATTATGTTGTGTACGTAAACGTAGCTAGAGAGTGATGTTTAAACTAAGTTTCTAACTTGTCAACTAAAACAACTTATTTCAAACCAATTTTAATAAAATTACTGGGTAACTTATGTGTTAAGTCACATTAGTTATTTAATTAATTTTTTCTTTTTCGGTACTTAAATGCACTCCTTAACGCACTGTTTTGGTCTCAAAACAGTGCGTTAAGAAGCTCTCTTAACGTACTGTTTCTTGGGAATTTTTTGGTGCTAAGTTCGCGTCAAGTTAAACTGACGTTTAACAAATGTCAAATATATCAATCCTAAAATGTATTTTTGGTTTGTTAATTACTTCAAATTATGCTTTTACAACATTTTTGAGTATTGTTTTTATTTTTTACATAATTAGACAAGATAATTTATTTAAATTATATCAACATCAACAATAGATTATATAATAATTAATACAGCGACATCTATGAATAATAGAAGCAAGGTTGACGTGACAGATGTCATTCAGTGTTCCCACCATTAACAAATAAAATTCCTATCACATGACAAATCTATCAAAAAGCTTGTTAACGTACTCGTCCTTTAGAAAACTCGCCGCAAGCGGCTCTTTTTCTAGACTTGGACTCGTATACGTTAACAAGATGCCTTATGAAACTAGTGCTCTAATCCATATATTTAAAACGCGAAGCCTTTTCTTTTCCGCTAATTTTAGCGTACTTCTACTGGACCGATTTTGATGATTTTTTTTTTAAATTGAAGCTCTTGACCCACAGATATGTCACCACTAATTTTTTTCTCAAAATTATTAATTTCATACATTGTTTTATATTTTATAATATACATAATAAAATAATCAATTTTATAATTTAAAATAATCCAATTTTAAAAATTATAAATGAGAATAAATGTAGATAGTATTTGGTTTTATACGATAAGGCACACATTATACATTTGGTAGTGGTGATAAAATTCTCAATACTTTTATTCGACCAGTACGTTTCTAATACGCGATATGATCAGGTTGGTGCGTGCATTTTTAATTACGTTTCGTGAATTTGGGATTTTTGAGACGGTTTTTTATGTTGCCCTCTTTCGCTTAGTTATCTTTAAGGTTAGTTTTCTTAATTTTTTTTATAAAATAGTCATAGCTCCTTCATATCTTCAAAAACTTCGTCGATTTCGACGGGGGTGACTGCTATTTTTTTTTAAATTGAAGCTGTCGACCCCCAGATATGTCAGCACTAATTATTTTCTTCAAATTACCAATTTCATAATTTTTTTTTAAATAATAAATTAACAAACAATCATCGGTGTAGGTAGTAAGTGCATTATAATAATTTTTGAAAATTTCATTTTTCTAACACATTCATCTCTACAATTACTTAGTCGAATTTCGACGGGGGTGACCCGCTAGTATACTATTAATGGGATATAAACCACATTATAAGGCATTATTGAGAGCTATTAAAATTTGGTCGGATCGAAAAGCTTCAAGACTATTTACCATAAAAATTGCATTGTACTCTTCTACTATTCAATTATGCAATATGGAAACCATTTTTGGAATAAATCTTAATAAATCCCATACGACAGATGATTAGGGAAACTTTATCTTCCAATTAAAATTTTATCTCCAACATCTGGTAGCTGTTCAACTATACCCCAAACTTTTTCAAGGGGTTCTTTACCAGTTATAACTTTTTCAGATTTTTATACATATCTTCTGCTTATTATACTTCAGCCAAAGAGTCCAATTTCCAACCACTAGGACGCCAAATATTCACCGTCCTAATATCCGCTCTTTCATCTGCACCAAATGTTATGAACCCAACGACTTGTTTAATGCGCTTATCTGTTCTGGGTTGACTTATAATAAAACTGCCGATGTCAACGACTGATCATTGGCTCTAGAATGACGATGGTTTCTGAACTTTTAATTTCTGCTGATAAAATGACAACAAAACGTTTTCTGTGGAGTGCTTAACTCCCTTTTCCTCCTTCCTATCAATTGATTACTCGTACTCTCACTGAGTACTGTCGATTAAAGCCCTAGCTGCGGAGAATGCAATGAAGTGTGCGAAAAATGGAGCATGGATGCTTTGTTACAGATCTTGCGTTATGACAATTCAGAGAATCTATCTCAGGGGAATGCTATCCTAATATCTTCAGTATCTGTAGCACTCTCCACTATCCTTAGATTTATCCGAAGGTTGGAATGGATTCAAGACAGAACGGTCGGGAGCGGATTTTAAATATAAGGAGGTAGTACAATGAGCTCGACTAAGTGGCCTAAGTGCGGGGCGTAGGGTGCAGGTAAAGTTTAGTTTACTCTCTTCATTCTAACAATCCTAGTTCTAATCCTGGCTAAGAGTGGTTACGATTCTTTAAGATTCTGTCTCCGAGTATTCAGTCACATAGATACATTTTTTTAAGGTCGTAGAGTGACTCCTCTAACCGGAGGCTCCGGTTAGAAATATTGAAGATTCAAGATCGTTCATTTGTCCCCATTATTTTTACCTTGGGTTGCAGAAAGCTTTTAACGGCTTGTTACAATTGATGAGAGTTTTGAATGTGACTCTAGCCACTACATTTTGACACCTGAAACGTCACATTCAAAACTATAATTAACTGTAACAAGCCGTTAAAAGTTTTCTGCAACCCAACCTTAGACTTTCAGCGAAAACAGCGTGTTTTTGTTTTAGTCATAGTATAAGTATACATATTATGCCATTCTGGTGAACGAAAATCAAATTAGACCCCGCATGACGTCAGGAAGGGTCAGCACAGTCGAATGCAGGTACGAACAAGTGGCATTGATTGTGGGTACAAGCACGTGCTAAGTACGGTAGAAGCCGCGTTCGTCTCGTCGTGTTGACCCCTCCTGACGTCACTATAGATACCACAAAATCTGTACAGTGACATACTATGTATATGTACTTATACTACGGTTTTAGTATCGTTCGGACCCCCTTCTTCTGTCTTTGGCTTTTGGGGCGAACCTAGACAGTACAACTTGCCCTACAGATTGAAAGATTGGGGTTACAATAGCTACACTCTCCTTTTTTAATTAAGACAATTTACTTTGGTAATATTTGCCTCTCTTTGTGACATCGCCTCTCTGGAAGCGTTGGCGTTAATGATTAACTGTTAAAAAATGGCTCGAAAAACCGTTGTTCAAAAATTTAGAGTCATCCAGTTACATTAAGAAGAGCCTAAAAATAACCGTTAATTAATTAATTTTGTAAAGCCTTTTTGATTCACACTTATTTTGTTGGTTGTGTATTAAATAAAAGTTTTAAAACTAGTCGAGTAATAGCCAAAAACCAACAAAAAAGATTTCCTATTCACTATTTTTATATTAAGACAACATTTCAAAGTTTCTTTTGTTTGTGTTTTCTTTCGCGAACATAATTTTGAAAACAATGCTCTAATAAACAATCTAACACGACTTATGAGATGAAACTAGGTCTTCAAGAAGGCTTGTCACCTAGCTCAGAAATAATTAAATTACATACTTGATAAAAGTGGGTACGACTTGTTTTGTCTTGTATTATTATGATTTAATAAAGTTAAATTCATTTGTACACGTTAATTAACGTAAACTTGATGAAAATTTTTTCTAAAGAAAGGTGTACCACGAAAGTTTATGCGAATTAAAGGAGATTTTACTAGAGTAACAAATGGTATTTAGGAGAAGTATAAGGATTAACATTACGTGCTCTTGAATAATTTAGAGATAATAGCATCGTTGATTTTAGGAAAGTTTACTTAAATGTATCTTTTTTTGTTAAGTAATTTACATTATAGGTAACTTTACGAAATAATGCTAATTATTAACAAATATTTGTGTTTTAAACAATATCGAAAGTTTATTTCAATTTTAATTAATTAAAAATAGTTTGTTCTTCACAATGTGTGGATTTAGTACGTAAATTTAATACACGTCGTTAATAATCGATGTAATTGTAATTATTATTTATTTTTACAGCGCACAGGAAGTGTTCGAGGAGAAGACATACCTTATATGATGGGACTTCCATTGGTTGGAGGTGGACCATTTTTTTCTCACAATTATACACACGTAGATGCCGTTGTTGCCAAATTAATGATTCACTACATCAGCAACTTTGTTAGAAAAGGGTAAGTGAATTAAAAATATTACGTATAATAATAGGGAAGTCTCTTCAATTTCAAAAGTATTTAATTATTGTTCGTCTTGTTTCAAAACGTAGCCGGTTTTTTTTTTAATTTTTTGCGATATTTCGTATTTTAAAAAATATTTAAAGTTTGAGTCACAGATATCGCGCCAAAAACGGTATTTGGCGGTTGTGACGTCAGAACACAGTATGACTAGCATAGCAACTTCAGCATACAGGCACGTAACTAGGTTTAAAAAAATCAGGTGGGCACAAAGCGAGCCCAAATTATTTTGTGTGAGCCACGTGCAAATAGGAAATGTTTGAATATTATATTATATACCTAAACAAAATCTATCCACAAATAAATTGATGGGCTTTTATATATAGTATATTTAGATAAGGCAAATCACCGAAATTTGCTTTCTTGTACCCTTTTACAGCCATAATAAATGCAATTCCAATGAACATGTGAAATCTGACAAGTATGACGTAGTAGGTGCTGTGTGATGACAATCCAAAGCATATATTTTGACGTCACATAATCGTTTTTATGATGCCTACTGTTTTCTTGCTCACAACCAGTTTAGAAAATGCAAAAACTACGCTAAAAATTTTTATTTAATTTTAGTGAACCACATAATTGTGAATGGATTAATATTCTACACCTCAAAATTGGTGTTTGATTGTGATATAAATTTGAAGAAACTTCCCTATTGTAAGAGTAATTGCTGGTCGAGGTACGACGTGTCCATAGATTAATCGAAGTTCGAATAGATTAATCGATGTTTGAATAAATTAATAAATCAATCGATAAATCTATGTTTGATAACATTTTAAGGTTTTTAATCAATTTAATATTTTACTAATAATACTACTCTCCTACCCTCTCTTTCTCTCTCTCTCTCTCTCTCTCTCTATTTCTTTGTCGTTTTCGGATCTTACTGCGCATTCCCTATGACAGAACATGCTTACTGACAGATTAGATGACAGAAGTTAGCAGATACATACGAGTAGTTAATGACTGATTGCATGACAGATTTAATGATAGATGAGATGATATACAGTGTCCGCAAAAAAGTCTGCACCATATGGGATTTTTTTTTATTATGCATGTTTTTGGAAAATAGTTTTTGGCATCAATGTCTGCATGAAATAAAACCAAAATGGCGTCAAAAATATTAGCTATGTCATTTACGCAACACCGCGAAATCGTCTCTTGAAAGTTTCCATTGCCCAAAAATGCGCTTATTTTTCAAAACAGAGAAAAACATCATAAGGGAAAATTGTTTCTATTTACCTCAAGATACTATAGTCTGTTCCAGCCAAAAAGGTTTGTGTTGGAGGTATAGGGAACAGCGTTGCCTGATTTAATATACGAATTATTATTGTTTTGGCACAGAACGCATAGGACCTTGTGGATTTTGTAAGAGTAGGTTATTTGACACCTAATATGGGCATTTAAAACATTTTTACGCGGTATAGGCCTTTTTCATATTGAAAAAATATTAAAAATGTAAAACTTCTGAAAAAACGTTTTTTTAAGCTTTACATCATCTTATCTTCAATTCTATTTGAGCTATCGACTTAATTTTTTTTTTAAATTAAAGTACTTAAATGAGCGCTTCTGGTAGTTTTTTTGCCGTTGTCAAAATATTGTTTATAACATTATTTACATTACAATTTATATCCGAACTCGCTGTAAATGCATGCATATTTTCACTAATCGACAAACTTTTTTATTTTTGGAAATTGCTATGTACATGCTGCGAAGCAATTGAAGTCCAAATAACGCAGAAGTTTTAAAAAAAAAGAAAATTGATTTACGACTTATAGTTTTTTAGTTATGAATTTTTTTGTGCCGCATTACATTGAAGCGCGTCCCTCAATAACGAAGTGGCCGGCAAAAGATTTGCATTGCATGATCAAAGTACACATTTTTGTCTTAAATACCTTTGTTAGGTAATCAATTTTTGATAATATGCATATTTTGCCTTTTTAAAGCTTTATTCAGTTTATTTTAAGCATTTCAATTTAATTTTTTTAATCAAGGGAACACGATTGTTTGCTTACTAGTGAATAAAAAAATAAGCGTACGAAGCAATTTCTATATTTAATAAAAATTAAATAATTACAATTTTTCATAAATAAATATATGTATGTATTTATTAATTGTATTAAATTAATTTTATAACGAAAAAAAAATGTCTATATGTACTTGTACATTGTATAAGGCGTGGTAAACTTGCACGGCACACTGGCAACGGTGAGCTAATAGTAAAGGATCGCGCTAATTAGAATACAAGTGTGCGCGACAAAGCTAGTACATTCCTATACCTCCAACACAAACCTTTTTGGCTGGAACAGACTATAGATACAAAATTTAAGCAAAAAATATTAACATTTTCATTTTTTGGTTTTCTTGAAAATTCTCACTTATTTATAATTTTCCGGAGTTCTTTTCTTTACATTTAAATTCTAGAGATCCGCTCTGATCCAACGAGATCAAAATATTACGTTTTGTTCTTAATTTAGTCTAATTTTGGGACATAAAAATATTTTTATTGAAATTGATAGGACCATCTTGGACTATTTTCTCGTCTCTGAATTCTTCTTGGGAAATATTTTAACCATAGAGGTCACATATTTTAGAAAAATATCGGCGAATTGTAATTAAAATAAGAGCTGACAGATAGAGGTCCCAGATAGAGTACTACATTACATATTAAATAAAATCCATATTAGTTTATTGTCTGGATATTTAGGGTAAATTTAGACATCATTTGGGACCTCTATCTGTCAGCTCTTATTTTAATTAAAATTCACTGATATTTTTCTAAAATATGTAACCTCTACGGTTAAAATATTTCCCAAGAAGAATTCAGAGATGGGAAAATAGTCCAAGATGGTCCTATCATTTTCAATGAAAATATTTTTATGTTCCAAATTAGACTAAATTATAAACAAAACGTAATATTTTGATCTCGTTGGATCAGAGTGGATCTCTAGAATTTAAATGTAAAGAAAAGAACTCCGGAAAATTATAAATAAGTGAGAATTTTCAAGAAAACCAAAAAATGAAAATGTTAATATTTTTTGCTTAAATTTTGTATCTTAGTGTAGTCAACGAACCAAAATTTAGCCTGATTTTCGGACTTTTTTTGTAACAGCCAGTTTTTTTCCTTAATCGGTCGAAACTATTCCTGTGAGTTTGTGTATAAAATGTCTCAACTCAATTTTAACCGGAAGGCCCTTGTTCTTCGACTTTAGTGTAAAAGTTTGACTTTTTCAAGTTTCCGTTTCACTATTTTTTGAATAACTTCGCTTGTATTGGTCGGATGGGGACCAAAAAATTTTCCTTTTGTTCGTAATGAATCTATTTTTAAAACTGCCTGGGTTAAAATAATCTATACTAATTTCCTAACCCAAAAAAAATTCAAAACTGCCATCATTAGTGAGTCGTAGTTTTTTATAGAGAACTCGAGTAATAATTAATATTACGGTATGAAACTTTAGGAAGTTGTAGCTGATATAGTAACAAATCTATATTGCAAATTGGGTCCAAAAATATTGAGAACAAAGATTAAAATTTGCATTTTGGTTCAAATTTTCTAATTCATATTTGTTGTGAGCAATTGGTGGTATCTTAATAATTCTTTCCTTGAAATGTTGGAAATTTAATGCTCTTTCAGATGAAACCAAAGACAATCACATTAGATCACGTTTTCTTCCGATTTCGTTGAAAAGAAAAATAAAATTTTTCTACTACTTACCCACAAAACCAATTTTAGTGGTCGAAATGGTTGTCTTTAAAACCAGTTTTAATGTTAAAAAATAGTTTATAAGAGTTCTTTATGATTAATTTTCAAAAATACGTAAAAGAAGAATTAAATTTCGACCACTAAAATTGGTTTTGTAGACAAACAGTTAAAAGATTTTCTTTTTATCTTCAAAGAAATCGGAAGAAAAAATGGTCTGATGTGATTGTTTTTGTTTTCATCTGAGAGAGCATTAAATTTCCTACATTTCAAGAGAAGAATTATTGCGATACCTCCAATTGCTCACAACAAATATGAAAAAGAAAATTTGAATCAAAATGCAAATTTTAGCCGTTGTTCTTAATATTTTTGGACTCAACTTGTAATATGGATTTGTTACTATATCAGCTGCAATTTCCTAAAGTTTCATACCATAACATTAATTAAAACTCAAGTTCTCTAGAAAAAACTACAACCGACCAATGACGACAGTTTTGAATTTTTTTTGGGTTAGGAAATTAATATAAATAATTTTAACCCAGGTAGTTTTAAAGAGAGATTCGTTACAAACAAAAGGAAAATTTTTTGGTCCCGATCCGACCAATACAAGCGAAGTTATTCAAAAAATAGTGAAACGGAAACTTGAAAAAGTCAAACTTTTACACTAAAGTCGAAGAATAAGGGCCTTCCGGTCAAAATTGAGTTGAGACATTTTATACACAAACTCACAGGAATGGTTTCGACTGATTAAGAAAAAAAACTGGCTGTTACAAAAAAAGTTCGAAAATCAGGATAAATTTTGGTTCGTTGACTACACTATCTAGTATCTTGAGGTAAATAGAAACAATTTTCCCTTATGATGTTTTTCTCTGTTTTGAAAAATAAGGCCATTTTTGGGCAATCAAAACTTTCAAAAGACGATTTAGCGGTGTTGCGTAAATGACATAACGAATATTTTTGGCGTCTTTTTGGTTTTATTTCATGCAGATATTGATGCCAAAAACTATTTTCGTAAAACACGTATAATAAAAAAAAATTCCATATGGTGCAGACTTTTTTGCGGACACTGTATGAGATGGAACGACATATATGGGTAGACAGATGTGATGACATATGGTATAACATATGAGATGACATACCTTCTCACTACACACTCTCTCCCTCTCTTTCTACACTATTCTCTGTTCCCTCCGCACCACAATCTATTTCCCTCTCTGCCCTCTACTCCCCACTCTCTTTTTGTCTATCTCTCAGTCTCTTTTGGATCTTACTGCGCATTTCTTATGATCATGTGTTTTTTATTATAGGATATTGTGTGATTGATCAATTGCTTGATTAATCAATTGTTTGATTAATCAATTGTATCGAGTCTCATATTACTATATTGTTATATGTAAAATCATAATCACGAGAGCTTTTGGGTGCGGGAATCTGTTATAAATAGAAAATTGAAGTACTCAGATAGACGTCACAGACGTCGGCTGTACAATTAAAAGCTTCTAGAATATTCTATTTTATTTCTTAGCACCTCCCCACCTCAAGTTTTTCATAATTTTGACTATTAATCGATTATTTGATTTTTCCATTGTTTTAATAATCGATTAATCTACGATGTGTTTGAACGTTGCTTAATTAATCGATTATTTTATTTTGATTTTTCATTTTTAAACATCCGGCTTAATTTGACAGTAAATAAAATAGATAGAAATCTGCATAGTAACAAAAACTCACACGGAAAAATGGTCCCGACCTGGAACCGGAAAAGTCCGTCGTAATGTTAGTTTTTGTTGTCTAACTGTGGCATCTAGGAATAATAAATTGTTGGGGCCGATCACACTTTTTTTCACCGATCGATAGAAGAAATTTTTTTTGTTAAATTCGATTGTTATAAAAAATAATCTAACCAAAGTATCAAAGCTAAAAAGTTCTACTAACAAAGGTAAAATTGGTTTGTTGACAATATTTGATTTTCAATCTCTTTTTTGCTTCTATGCAATGCTTCAATACTTGTTAAACAATTTACAGAATTGTTTTGCATATCAAACAATACGGAGATCAAAGGTTTAAGTGTATGGAATTGTACATGTACATACAACATTGATTTTACATAATGGTCTTCAATATACTAGGTACATTCGATTTTAAACCTGCAAATATTAAGATTTTAAAATTTCAAAAGGAAATTCTAGAAATATTCTTTGTACCTACAGTGTTTTCCTTTTCTTCCTTCAAAAACCTAAAGTGTTTTTTTTTTCAAAAAAAGCTGTTACTGCAGTTTTTTGTGATTATTTAATCCTCTATTCTTGTAGTAATTTGCAAAGAACTACAGATTCTACTCGACGGTATAGCCTTTTTAGGTGATACCTAATCATGGTGTTTTCATAAATCACTGAATAATTTGAAACATCCAGTGTATAGTCGTCTTTATGTAAACCTGCCAAACGCCATTAGTCATTTAAGTCAGTAACGCTAACTTAAAGTTGACGTGCGCTAGGACTTTGGCTTTAGCCTAGATTAACAAGGAATTCTATATTTAAAGTGTTTAAAATCCAGAAAATGCGCTGCATTTTTAGTATACGAGTGCAATAAATTGTACTAATAAAAATTAATTAAGAAAGAATTATCTGTACATAAAAATTCAGAAAACTATCCAGGAAATTTAATAAACCAAAAAGGACAAGCAGTTGTTCGATTAACTTTATTACTAACTTAGACGATGCTTTTATTGAACTAGGTGTAGGTAAGTACCTATTCTTTGCTAACATTGCTCTGCTTGCAAAAGCAAAGTCACATATTTCAGTTATTCAACTCGTGTATAAGACCATTAAAAATACATTGACGTTATACAGGTGTACTGAAACGCTTCCATCTTCCTTCAACTATACTTGACTGAACTGATTAAACACAAACAAGTTGTAATTTTTATTCTTCTTATACCTACGGGTGGAAAAATGGCATCTTGTTGGAATTGCATCAAATTGCGAGCAAACAAGGTTTGTTTTCCTCGTTATAAAAATAACAGCACTCGTGAAAGCAGCTATTGTGGAATTAAAAAGTAAAAAGTATGTAGTCAATTATTATCTCCTCAAAATTCAACAACTCATACAACATAATTTTCGTTGCTATCTCTTAAAAGAGCTTTGACTCTGCTATAGCTAATCTCGATAATCAATAATCGCTTCAATATTTACACGTGGAATCATCGTGATACGAAAACGCGAGTTTACTAGTATGGTTCCAATAAATGGTAAATTATATCGAGATAGTGAGTGGATTTATGAAAAGATACAAGATACCAAACAGCGTTACTTGGCTTAATGCAGCGTTACGAGTAAGTCGACATGACTCTTATTACTGCAAGCGTATTGTTGTAAATTGCACTTTCTAAAATTTTGATGTTTAATTAAATAAAAGCATAAACGCGGCTACTTGATTGTATAAAATAATATAAAAACATTCATTTAAGTAGGCTAATATGTATTTGACCTACATGAAAATACGTACGGATGTGACCGACGTTGGAATGGTACAGAAAATCGTAGATTCCTCTCAGCTACCACTGTAACCAACATCGGTATATTTGGTTTTAACTAAGGGAATGATAAATTTGTGTTAATTATTTTAGAAGTCAGATGTTTATCAATTTCCACACATTTACAATAAATGCGATTCAAATACCTAAGAATGCAGAAACAGGTGACAAATATATTTCGAATTTTAGGAAGTTAGGAATTCCACATGAGTTTATCTTAGGACCCTCTTTTAATTGACATAAATTACCTGTAAAGTAATGCGATTTCAGACGACAGGATCTTAGGACCCTATTTTTAATTGACATAAATTACCTGTAAGGTAATGTGATTTCAGCTGATAGGACTACAAATGACCAAGTTTACTAAAATATATCACTTTCGAAAAGAGAAGCAAAACTATTGACCACTTGAGACAATTATACAAGGTGTCCATGAAATGTACATGTACAGAGCACACTTGACTACAGATTCTAAGATCGAAAAAAAAAGAATCTAACCTAACTAAGGTCGGGTTGTGTAAAGCAAACTAAGCAACGACTTAGCCGCTGCTCAAACTTAAGTCGCCGATAAAAGTTAAAGTGTTATACATTTTTGAAATCAGCAAATAAGGCTTTATAGAATGATACTAAAACAAAAGATTGCGGCTATTTAAAAAATAAAAGTTGATGATGGTTCCAGAAAACCGAAACGTTTAGTTCAAAACCTGACTTCAGAATCAGATGTAAAAGAGAAAGTTATACTGTAGTTTTGTCAAATTTTTATAATTTTTGATAATAAAGAAAATACAGCCATAAAACAAAAATTTGGTTTTGAATTTAAATAACCCTGTATAAATAGTGTATATTCCGCTCGGTATAATATTTAATTCAAAACGTAATACATGTAAATGAATATAGTATTACAAGGTTAATTACATAATTGAATTTTCTAATAGAGGATCATCTGTCATACGATATATAAGATAAACGTTCCTTGCTGTAACTACCAAAATGTTTTCCGAATGAAATTGAGCCTTTTGAACCTATTTATGTATAAATTGTAATGTTAATCAATGAGACAATTTTATTTACAAAAATATTTTAAAGTTTTTCCAATAAAAGTATATTTAATGCTTTTGATTCTTGCATGTAATACAAATAAATCTTCTTTGTTTGTTTTTGGTTCAGTGGGCATAATTAATTAATCTTTAATCCCTTACTGAGTTTTCTCATATAAGCCTATTAAATTCTCCTCGAGTGTTATCTTGTACGCTTAAGAAGTGTAAATGTTCACTAATAAATTTAAGTAACAAGGATAGTTTGCTCTGTTGTACTGGAGATGATATCTGATACTACTAAAACTGTAATATTATCAGAATCAATTTTACTAAGTTTATAATTTATGTTTATTATACAGAGTCAGTCACAATTGGCTCTTTATGGTGAAAAGTGACTATAAAATAGTCGGTGAAACTTCTGACATATACGGTAATGTGTCCATTTAGAGAAAAATGTGATTTGTCCCTTATAAATGAATTGTGTTCCATTATGACATACGTGGATTATTATTTTTCAGTTATAACAATTGTCGACAAAATTCAATTCGATTTTGCTTGTCTTCAGAAGCCAATTTCTGAGGCACTACTAAAATCTGGTAAAAATGAAATTTAATTTTCTTCAACATCCCTTTTGTAGTTCATTCTGATTTGAATTTAGAGATTTAAGCCACTTTGAGAGCTGTTTACAATTTAACCAACCCTACTTGTATCCACGATTAACTTTAATCAACTATCAAATAGTGCTAATCAACTCCCAAACTCTCGCATGCATGTAGATCGGAGCCTTTAGTTGATTTTTGAATTAAAACTAATCCAGTATTTTCCAACAAAGTTACAATAGGATATTTTCCAATTTTTTAAAATGTATCTAGAAAGTTACCTTATTGATAACGTAATCTCAAAACCACATTGAAGAAAAATTTCGACTGTAGGTTTTGCCAAAACAATTATTTGAAATTCAAACTATAAAGTTTCACGCATAAAAGTGGCATGACGTCACGAATCGTTGCTGTCAATATTCAACTTAATGAGCTCCAACTTATTATAACCTTGATTACACATTAACTGACATTTAACACATGTAACTAAGCAACAAACGTGATTTAACGAATCGCGACGTCACTTCCGTTTTAATTTTCACTTTGAACCTGTAGCATTTAATGCTTTTACTAAACCACTTTTTGATAAAACTTTTTTGATTAACATATTTTTAGTGTGCCCAAGTCATTGATAATCGACTTTGCTATGCAATAACTTAGTAATAATCGATATTTAAAAAATTGGAAAATACCCTATAGTAAAAGAGCATTTAGAGTAACGACAGAAAAGAATTAAGTATTGGTGTAATTTTAAAATTAAATTGGCACAGAAATATCTTTTCAGTCTGAAACTTTTTAAATGGACAAAATAAAAAGGTAAAGAACAATCTAGACGTTATGGAAAATTAGTCTTAAGTTGCAATTTTTTAAGAGTAATTAAAATTGATGTGCATAAAAGTTTTTCGCTCGGTTTCTATTCTTTTTAGTTTCAAAGTTTGCTCTTACTACTATTTTATCTCTTTTTGACTTGGTCTTGAACGTTAAATTTAGAAATACAACTTTAACAAACCGATAAACTATTGCTAGATACGTTAGTAGATGTAATACATTCGAATATTCACTAACCCGTTCGTAGAGCTCGAGATCAATCATGTGCTAGTAGAACATACATTTATTGAAGTAGACTTCGACATTAACTTTTTTACAGTTAAATATACAGCAGCTTACATTTTATAAAACTTGCAACCACATTTACAATAATTGCTTCGGGCGTAAGGAAATACAGAATGAGAACAATGGGTTTGTAGGGGTCGTCAGAGAAAATGAGGCATTCGCTCTACCCTCGAATGTTTTAAATAGTTATGTAAAGTAAAATTGGAATGAGATGACCAGGCGGAACCGCGCAGCCAATGCGCCACAACCAAAATGTGATCAGTCGTATGTATCAATTAGTAATAGGAAGAGAGAGAGAGAGAGAGAAAGACGTAAGATTTTGACTCCGCCCCGTCATCTCGTTACACTGTCACTCTACATATACATCTCGAAGCAAGCTTGCAAGGGAATATGTAACTCCAGCTGGGCAAATTCAAGTTGAAAAGTTTAGGGAGCTCTTTAGAGTCATAATGACTTGAGCAGATAATCAATTTAGTCTATAGTGGAATCATTTGAGGTATTTTTTAAAAACATTTTGCAGTTGACAATAAATTGACAATTTGAAATCACTCAAAATACAGTAGTGTTAATATAAGTTGAAGATCATTAAGGCTTATTTATAAAATTCCATCTAGAATGAGAAATGTCAATTTGATTTGAAATATAAAGTGAGATTTATTAGGTGTCTACTTGTCAATTTTTCTGTAAAGTCTGTCGACGCTGAACATTTTGTTCTGTAGTACTACAGCTCGTACAGAACATTAGTGAAAAATATTCGAGTTGAAAAACTGTGCAATGGAGTGGAGCTGTTTTTGCACGTCGTGCAAACATTTTTGCAACAATAAATAATTCTCATTTTTAAATTATCGTCAAATTCTGATAAATTAAACAAAAATTTAAGCTGTCGTCAAATACAAATTATTAACAAGTAATTCAATTAATAAAATAAACACGAACAATTTCCACTGATTAATTTACTACTTCGTTTACGTACACAATAACATACATGTCCACAAATCATTTCAATTGTTGATGATTCGCATTTAAATTTTTTTTTAAATATATTTCGCTCTAAAAGCAGCTTTCATATAAAATATATGAAGTAGTCGTAAAATCAATCAATAAATTACACAATTTTATGATATTTGCCAAGATATTTGCAACCGATGTGCACGGAAGATATTAAATCGAATGGGTGGTATGGGGATTGGCTTTAAACATCCGGTAGATGTCTTTATGAGATATAACAGGAAATATAGCACAGATTGCATGATCGCTCCGGATATCTATATCAAATGAGGTAAACCTAAGTTTCATACATCATACAACAAACACATTAGTGGTGTGTCGAAGCTTATGACGTGTACTTATTTTACACTCACATGGATAAATTCTAAACATTACTACCAATAATTATGTCATAAAAAACATATTAAATATTTTAGAGTTATCAAAATGATTGTTTAAAGAATAGTGTTGCATTTGAGGCACATTAATGAAATAGGAAAAATTCGAAAGAAGAAAGTAAACATTTCTTGTTTCTACCACCAACTTTCAGAAATATAAAACCAGGTTTACATTGGTTCTTCTGCACTGGCACCTAGTAGACATATTATATTACCCCCCCTCCTCTTTCCTCCTTCATCATATATTTTATTCCCCTAATATCCTGTTTATTATCTCTCGCTTTATTTTTCTTCGTACTAGACCAGTGGTTTCCAGCCAGGGTGCCGTGAGCTCATCAAAAAGTTCCTGTGAACCCACAATATTTGTTAATACCTTCAGAACTTGTGAACCATCGGCCAAAAATAAATTATTTAATTTCTTGTATGAGGACTGGGTGCTTTAAATTTTTCGTATTTTTTTGTAGAGTACCGTATGCTAAAAAAGGTTGAGAACCGCTGTACTAGACCTTTGCACTAACATCACGTAAACTGAAGTCTTTTCATGTTCTTGATATTCCCTTCATATTGGCTTGTCTGCTTTGCCAATAAATTATTGGATACATTCAGGGAAGGTTGGCGGCTGAGATGCTGAGTAATCAGTTGTTATTGTAACCAGTCACAACACAGTAAATAACTAAGCATCTCAGCCGCTGACCTTCTCTGAATGGGTCCATTATTAAATAATGTCAAGTTAGCAATCGTTTGGCGATATCCTGTTTTAATGTCCCATGTAGTTAGTCTTTGGAGTTGTGCTCATTGTAAATCTATTCAGTGCAAGTTTTCTTATTGCCTCTAGAACTTTTTTTGTGGAAAGAGAATTAACATTTAAGTAATACTCTCCCTGTATATTATCGAGATTACTAAGTCCACTCGATAGTATCATTTTTAATCTCGATCCACTCACAGAAAACTCTAAAAATGAGAACAAACTTATCTAAGCTTTTAAGATCCGCAATGACTGTCAATTTGTACTTTTATAAATCTATTGTAAGCAGCTAAGTATCATAGGTCGTTTTCTACTTTTTTAACACGAAAAGGGTAAGCAACGAAGCAAACAAATGATTAAAAGAGAGTATTTCTAAAATGTCACCATCAATCACAAATTTTTTCTTAGATTTATATATTTTCAAAAGAAAAGATATTACCGATATTATCAACATTATATTTATTTTTATCCCTTTGTTTTGATTTAGTATTATTTTGATGTCTTTTCTATAACATTCATTTAATAACAACTGACAACGAAATTTTTTTCAATTCGTCTATTTCCTAAAATAAGATCGAATTTGACGGCTAAAAAATATAATGTTTAAGTCAAGTTTAACTTCTACTACAACGAGAGTTTAGTGTATTTCCTGACTAACTATTGCTAAAAGTAAAGCTGTTTGTGTTATTAGTTTTTGTACACAAAATGCAATCTCCACGGTTTATGGATAAGCTAGACGCCATAACAGCTTAAATACCGTCAAGCTAATCAAGAGCTACTCTGAATAATGAAGCAGTTTTAATTTTCTTGATGAAAATATAAAAAGTCAATACTTCTTTAGCACGAAAAATTTGTATATTTGCGCAGTTTCTAGGCTCTTTTCTTATAGTGCCCATCACAACTTTTGTGAAACTCCATAAAAAGTTTGAACTTTTTTTGTTTGGATGAAGTGAAGTAAGATTTCAAGTTAGATAACCGTGCACTTCAAAATGACGCAAACTACTCGTAGCTCATAATGTATAAGGAGAGCACATAGGGAATGTCGATAGACATGTTTTCTTTGTAAATGTTGACTGACGTACCTACTATTATGTAACATCTTACAAAAAAAATTCAGGACAGACAAAAGTTGACATTTTTTCTACGTGAACAGAAAATTTTACCTGGTTATAAAAAAATTTTGTTTGTACGATTTACATAAATTTAAATAGATCACGTCTAACCTAAACATACAACATAAACCACGAATATAAAGGTACATAACGTGTCAGTTCGTTTTGTTATGTGGTCAACTCCACTAAGAGTTTTCCTAAGGATATACAAATAACGGTTAACTTTTTCTTTTATTTTAGTACAAAGTTAATATTTTTTTAAAATATTTGTACGAGTACGTTATCGTTAAATTTACGAAAATCCTATTATGTTATGTATAACAGTATCAAATATAATACATTAATTATTCATTAGAAACGTTCAAATTAATTGGCTCAAATTAATTGTTTATGGTTTAGTTTCTATCGAAATTTAGTTTAAAACAATAATGTTAGAACCCAATGGTGTGTACTGTTTACCTATATTTTATAAGTTATAATTTAACTTTTAGTGCGTTATACAGGATGATAAATAAATTAAACTTACATACAAGTAAAATTTCTTTATTATGAAATTTTATTTTTAAAAAACTTTATTTAAATTAAAAGTATAAAGTTAACTGAAGTACAGATGTTTTATTGTCAAGATACAGATTAAGATTGAAAAACATTACATGTGAAACATAAAATAATGATAAGCAAATGTTACATGATACTGCTGACTTTAATAACAGCATTACAAATAGAGTACGTTAACTCCTTCCTCCTTAAAATGAGGCCCCTCCTGGAAGATTTTCTTTTATTGTCGGAGTTTCCAATTTTTGAATACCATTAGTAGTTTTCCTTGCTTTCCATTTTCTTATTATTAAATTTATTCCAAAAATTATTAGTCCCACGTACAACAAAATTGTCCAACCACTTGTAATGTGAAATTGAGTTGGTTCTGTTGTCGATATTATAGAATTGGAAGGTATTTCGTTTAGTTTTAAATTTCTTAAATTGATTTCCAAATTTTGTGGTTTTCGTGTTTCCAAATTAAATTTGAGGTCGGTGATAATTTCCGGTTTACCATAATTTACTTCAAGAAATTTTAATTCTTGTTGTCGAAAGTAGATCTTGCATTTTTCTTGCTTTATGAGAAAAATTCCAGTAAGTGGTATTGTACGAGTGTCTTTATCACACACGAGGTCAATGGTTTCCTTTTCCGTGAAAACTGCAAGTTGTTGATTTATTTCTTGAATGTCTTCCATGTGATTTTCGGTAATTAACAATTTTGTGAGTTGGCAGAGGCTAGAACTTCCGTTTAACAGAATTTGTTTTTCGCAAGTTAGTTTACTGTTTGCTTGCAAATAATTTGGACATTGGAAAACTTTACCTTTTATACAAATATCTGTGAGAGGTCTAACGTCATTGTTAGATTTTAACAAAAATTTTGTATTTGGAATTATCGTATAATATTCTGATTCAAATTTTGTAGGTATAGGATACAAATAAAATAGTTCAAATTTTTGATTATAGTTAAGGAGACGTTTTTAACACCAATTTTCATTATATGAACTAACGCTTAAAATCCTTACAATTTATGGTACTAGATGGCGCAAATGATATCGTTTGTAAATATATTTATTTCTACAACTAAATCTAGGTCAAGTAGGTTAAAAATAGAATGGCTATGCGCCGAGTCGAGATAAGCGTAGACGAATTCGAACGATTCCGATTTAGAGCAGACCGAGCTGGCGCACGAGTAGGGAAAATTTTCCGACGCGGTTTCTCTCATGATTCGTATTCTTGACACTTTAGACAACGTAAAACTGCAAGGTGCCGGCAGTTCTTGTGGTCACGTTTCCCTAGGACCGCTGTTGAAAATTGCAGACGATTGACGTCATTATTTCAGAATTTGTTGATCAGATTTCTAAAAAAAAATTTTTATCTGAAAGCTTATAAGATATTATTCATAATTTGTTATTATATATTTTTGAATATCTCCTCTAGTTATCTTGAAAAACCTCAAAAATCATTAATTTTTGTTAAAAAAAAATGATATGTCATCACTTGACTTTTTCATTTTAGAGTGCCCCCTAGTGAGGGGATTGTAATCAAAATCATATGGCTTCGACTCACAACTTCAAGAAAGCTCTATATGAAATTTGAAGTCAGTCGGTTAAGTCAGTCCAGAGTTAGCTGGCGGAGAAGAACTTCTCTAAAATTCATAGAAATTATGGAAAGTATGGATTGTAATCAAAATCATATGGCTTCGACTCACAACTTCAAGAAAGCTCTATATGAAATTTGAAGTCAGTCGGTTAAGTCAGTCCAGAGTTAGCTGGCGGAGAAGAACTTCTCTAAAATTCATAGAAATTATGGAAAGTATGGTAAATTATATAAAGTCTTTTTTAAGGTACCAAAAGACGTTTCTTGAAACAAACTTTACATTATATTAGTTTATTAATGTTAGGTACATATTTGGTAGGTAAATTAACACTTCAGAAGTATAAACAAGGTCTCTAACACAAAATTTAGCCGTACAGCAAGAACATACGAAATAAACATAAATTCACATAAACCATCATAAAAGAAGAAAATCGGGGCGAATTTTGAATATAATTTTTTTCAGGAATGAGAGATAAGTATAATGTCATATATGCATGCTCCGTAGAATGTGTGCTTTCCTGGCAGAGGTACTGAAGTCAATTAAAGAGCACCAAAATTTATTAGTTGCTCTTCCTATTATTATTATTATTAGTCCTTTCACGACTTCGCAATTATCATCTCATACACCACCTGTATGAGGTATTAAAGTAGTATCTAAAGCTACCCCTATACCCAGAGAACGTGAAATGCACATTCACAAGTAACGAGCGTCGTCAGCAGTCTCATCTGATTTATTAATTAATTTTAAATATATATTTTACAAAGATGATAATTGCGAAGTCGTGAAAGGTAGTCCATTTCCCAATGGCATAAAAGCTTCTTGCACTTCCCTCTTCTTTACAATTTTAAATCCAGCAGTTTTTGTAGATATTTTGCTCGTTGTATCGCACCCTGTAAAAGCATGGAAAGCAGGTAAAATATTCGTAATTGTGTCTCCTAGGAGACACAATTCATTATAATGAATTAGATACTAAGGCCGAGTTTTTCATTAGGAGTTTAAACTACGTTCCATCTGAACGAAGATCAATCTCATTCGCTGTTCTTTTACTGTAACGTAAACGAGTTACGGCGCATGAGCTTGAACTTCGTTCAGATGAAACGTAGTTTAAACTCCCAATGAAAAACTCGGCCTAAGTGGCAACCAAGTACACGCGATCTTTTGGACGTGATTTTTAGCCAAAGACCCAAACATTTGAAATTTCTAAGTTTTGGCCAAAAATGTATTGATAGAATACAGGTGGTGTGGAAAAGTAAACGTACTTACCGATCGTTCCGCCGATCCGAGACGGATCGGCGTTCGTCATAGACCCAGCAGTCCGTGCCACTTCCTTAGAGGTAGTCATGAGCCTTTGCCGTAGCTGCGACCTCGAGGACTCCCTCTCCCGGCTTGGGCTCCCCTCCACAGGCAACTTAGCCGCTCTACGGGAGCGCATCCAGGAAGCTGTGAAGGAGGATGTATCCGCTTCCACCATGCTGCGGTTACTCATTCAGCCCCCAAGCCGCTCCCGACGCTCATCTCCGCAACGACTCTCTCAAGCAACCCAGCTAGAAGTGCCACCAGCCGAGCCCAACCTCGACTCTGTAGCTACCGTCAACCTACAGGTTCAGGCGCCCCCCTCACAGCCGCAATATCCCACCTCCAATCTCGTCCCCTCGTTCCTGCCTCGCGCAGCTCACCTCTGCGAGGTAGTTCGTAAATGGGGGCTGCGCTACAACGGAAAGGGGGACGTAAACTCATTCCTGGAGGATCTGGAGGAAAAATGTCGGGCGTACGGTTTGAGTTGCGAGGACCTCCTGCTAGCTGCGCCGGAGATACTACGTGACGATGCATCGTTGTGGTGGAGGAATCAACGAACTTCCCCCGTCACGTGGGATCTATTCAAGAGAGCGATACGCCGGCAATATGCTCCTGTAGAAGACCTCTGCGAGCGCCGTCGCAAGGTCCTATGCCCGGCAGCAGGGTCCACAGGAGACCGCGGCACACTACATAAACTCACTGTGGACTCTAATGCGTCGAACGGAGTTTCCGGCCCTCGTGGAGCTCGGAGTACTCTACGGTGGGTTACGAACCGAATACAAATTTTATATATACCGGGACTCTGTGGCCACCGTCGACCAACTGCTCGACGCGCCAGAGACTTTGAAAAGATCCGGCAAACCAACTCTCCCAGTCGCGGTCGTCCTCCAGCAACGACTCAAGTCCCCTATGCTTACCCAGCGGCTGGAGCCCCACCAGAGGGTAACAGTCAGTGGCGACAGTGTTTGTCGTGTGGCAGGCAGAACCCGAACGGGCGGACCTGTAAGTGCTCGGGAAATGCCCAGCGCAAAATACTGAATTGAATTCAATACCTCTGCCAGGAAAGCACACATTCTACGGAGCATGCATATATGACATTATACTTATCTCTCATTCCTGAAAAAAATTATATTCAAAATTCGCCCCGATTTTCTTCTTTTATGATGGTTTATGTGAATTTATGTTTATTTCGTATGTTCTTGCTGTACGGCTAAATTTTGTGTTAGAGACCTTGTTTATACTTCTGAAGTGTTAATTTACCTACCGAATATGTACCTAACATTAATAAACTAATATAATGTAAAGTTTGTTTCAAGAAACGTCTTTTGATACCTTAAAAAAGACTTTATATAATTTACCATACTTTCCATAATTTCTATGAATTTTAGAGAAGTTCTTCTCCGCCAGCTAACTCTGGACTGACTTAACCGACTGACTTCAAATTTCATATAGAGCTTTCTTGAAGTTGTGAGTCGAAGCCATATGATTTTGATTACAATCCCCTCACTAGGGGGCACTCTAAAATGAAAAAGTCATGTGATGACATATCACTTTTTTTTAACAAAAATTAATGATTTTTGAGGTTTTTCAAGATAACTAGAGGAGATATTCAAAAATATATAATAACAAATTATGAATAATATCTTATAAGCTTTCAGATAAAAACTTTTTTTTTTTAAAATCTGATGAACAAATTCTGAAATAATGACGTCAATCGTCTGCAATTTTCAACAGCGGTCCTAGGGAAACGTGACCACAAGAACTGCCGGCACCTTGCAGTTTTACGTTGTCTAAAGTGTCAAGAATACGAATCAAGAAAGAAACCGCGTCGGAAAATTTTCCCTACTCGTGCGCCAGCTCGGTCTCGTCTAATTATCGTTTTACAGTGTTCATATTATGCATTATTTTTGTTCTCATTATTTTAGTTGCATTTATTTTTACAAGTGCAAGAAATGAAATAAATAAATAAAATATTTGTGAGCCTGTGTACATACAAACAAATGATAAGTGGCATTTTATTAGTTTAATTTTAAAACAACTGAAAGTTTGAATATTTGGAATATTCGTTTTGTTCGAAAGAAGAATATGAGAGGTATAATTATGATTGATTTAGTTTTCGTTTTTAGTTGCTTTACCTGTTCTTTTAGTGTTATGGCTCATCAATTACAAATTGAGAGAGAACATCGCGAAAACAACAAAATTATTGAGGGGTATCGAATAGTCGAATTGGGATATGTATTGAACTTGGCTCTTCGACTTCAAACTGAACATTGCCTTATTTGTACTGGTGGTACAATGCAAATAATGGAGGAGAATAGAAGAACCTTGGGTTTAGTGTCCGAAATTACACAAAAGTGTAATATGTGTGGTTTCGAAACAAAAAAAAGGACAAGATCCAAATAAAAATACTTTGAATTATGGGACTGTATGGGGTACTTTGGCAATAGGCAGTACATACACCCAAATGAAAGAAAATTTTAGCTGTATGGACATTCCATACATGCCTTACATCCACGAAATAGAATTGGAATTAGGAAATTCTTGGAGCGACTCCCTGTGGTCCACAATGGAAGCCGCTGGAAAAGAAGAATACCAAGTAGCTACAGAAAATGGTCAATTTGATGCAGATGGAAACGTCTGGATTTGCGTTTACTTTGATGGAGGCTGGTGCCATTGCTCGTATGGCCACAATTTATTATAACGCAGCTTCTGGAGCAGTAAGTTTTTTTTTAATCTTTCAAGTGTCAGAATTTAATTCACGCTGTTTTAGGGTGTGATAATTGGACAGCAGACAGGGAAACTTCTATTTCTTGGTGTTAGAAATAAATATTGCAGTGCATGTGCAAGAGCTGCTAATATACAAAAAGAAGCACCTTCGCACACTTGCTTCAGAAATTGGTCAGGGTCGTCATCAGCTATGGAAGCTGACATAATAGTCGAAGGCTTTAAATTAAGTCAGGAAATGCACAATCTGAAATATTTGAAGTTTATAGCTGATGGGGATTCAAGCGTGTACTACAATATACAAAAAAAAGTTTCGTATGGTAATGAAGTACTAAAAATAGAGTGTGTGAACCATGCCATAAAAAATTATAGTAAAGCTCTTTATAAAATAAAAAATGATACTGCTGTAAGCTGCGAAAGGTGAAAGCTTCTTACCGTGGAGTTTATTAAAAGATTGGAAAACGTCGCCAAAAAAGTAATCTACGTAAACAAATCTGGAAATGTCGAAAAACTTAAGATTGATTTAAGAAATGGACCAAACCTTTAGTGATCGCAAGATTATCACAAAGTACATCCTTCGTTGAAAATAAAAAACTTTATGTGATGGACATATGGGCGGATTCACCGGACGTAACAGTTGTGCAACAGTTACCAAATCGTCCGGTGACGTACCCGCTACTTTGGGAATGTGTGCGGAGCGGTTGCCATTTTATCGAGCGCATTTCGTTTGCGCTACTTATTCGTATGTGGTTCGTATTTAAATTTGACATTTATTTTAAATTTTCATAATGTCAGAAATGTCGAATGTTAATATAATAGAGCGTGTCACTTGTCATGAAGTTCAATTTTATTCCACGAGGTTCGCACAATCGACGGTCCCAAACGTCAAATTACAGTATTACCAAATTACTTTTATTGTATATAATTATAGGAATTTTTTCAAATTTGTTTGAATTAAGTAATTTGGTAATACTGTAATTTGACGTTTGGGACCGTCGATTGTGCGAACCTCGTGGAATAAAATTGAACTTCATGACAAGTGACACGCTCTATTACTACGTATACATGAAGTATTGAATACGAATTGAAATCGTTTTGAGTTTTGAAAACCGCATGTATACACTTTAAACACGCGTATTCAATACCTCGATCCAATCCCACAAAACATGGGTCTATATGTATTTGGTATAAATGAAAAACAACCCATGTTTGTCAAAGTTATTGAAAGATATAGGAAGATCCGGAAGAATTACCTGAAATTATAAATCGAGAAAAGCAACTTTGGTTGAAAAATTATCTTTTATTTACCTTTGTATATGTATAAAAATAATTTGTATGTGTAATGTGTTTATGTATTATCATGCGTAACTCTCATAAGTTTTTGTCGGTTCTTCTTGTGAGATGTAATTGAACCTACTTTCATTATAGTGATTGTTGTACTATACAAACTTTGTTTTACTTTATAATTTTTAAGTCGTTTAAACCCACCTTTTCAAATTACAATTTTTAGTTGCATTTTTTACTACCTAATGTTGAAATAAAAGTTAACAATTTATAACGTCAACTTAAAATTGTACATTCATTGAATGCCTACTTTAAATTTACCGCTTACCAAATTTTGGAAATAACGATTCAAAAAGTTTTTTAAAACTGGAAGGATGTAACCCTCGTTTTCGCAAATATTACAACTCTTCAAACAATATCGTACTTTTCAAACTGATTACGCAAATATGTTATCAATTCAATAGCTATAAGTCTAATCCAAATAAATCGTTAAATAGGTTATGTTCATATAAGTTTTAAAGCATGAAGCGCGGAAGCGCCAGGTAATGCATGACCTTTTGCGGCAAAACTACTCAACTAAAGATGACCTACTTATGAAGGCGCCATTTAATTCAAACGACGTAATTTATCAATAATTTTAAAAAAGAATACAGGTAAATCCTTATGTTTACTTCTCCTGGAACTTGAAGCAATTTGCTCACTATTGAATTCCCCATATAACTATCATAAGCTTTTCATTCATAATTAGTAAATAGCTACATTCGAAAAATTATTAAAACAATTACTATATAATTTGGAAAATGAAATAAAATGCGTTATTCTGTAATTATTTCTCAATATAATTTCACTTTCACCTTTCAAATTCATTGAGTATGTTAATTAATGTTAATTAATATAAAATAATGGCAGATTAACACATTTTAAGAAATTACTAAATATCTGGTAGCCATCTTGGTCACGTGACTAAAAATTTCGTCCCCTTAATAGGAATTGAAAGGAAGTAATGAATTTTAAAATCGATCATTTTACAATTGACTCGAATGATAGATTCAAAATCAAAAATGTTTTCGTATTTAATTTCGAAAGGGAACTGTTCATTATAATGATTTGCTAATTTCTGAATTTCTAAAAATAACTGTTTGGGTTTTATAATACTTGGATGTAAAATTTTTTGTTTACAAAGAGTAATTGAATTTTCAATTTCTCTAAAAGTGTCAAGAATTGCATTGTATAGGATTAAAATTTGGTTGCACAAATCTTTAGCAAAAAGAATGTAATCTTGTTTAATTTCTTCCTTAATAAGTTTATGAAGTTGCAGAATCCTACTTTTCAAAAGATTTTCGTTATGTCGGATATCGTTAATGGTTGAATTGAAATTTTTAATAAGTGATTGACTGATTGAATATTGCATTTTTAACTGATTCTCTAAGGTTAATTGATTGTTTTGTAAATGCTTTAAAATTTTATCAATTCTCTTTTCGTCTTCAGCATCTAAATTTCCAGATACGAATTTTACTACTGTACCTAATCCGTCTATTAATCCCCTTTTAAACCTAGTGGTATCTGAGTCTAAATTTTCTATTTTATCACTAATTAAGCTTCTAGTGAATATAAGCATTTTACTATAATTATCTAATTCTCTGATATAAGTGCTACTACTAAAAATTGTCAAATTAATGTTCTCATATTGAATGTCAAGTTTGTATAGTTCGTTTAATAAAAGTTGTAAGTCAAAAATGTGTACGAAAGTGTGGCTTGTCCGTTGAAGTTTTGCGTCGCCTAAGTTTATTGGGAGTAGTCCCAAATTTTCTGTTATGTTAGTTATTTCTGTCCCTTGTCCGAGTGGGAAGAACCTGCAAAATTTTAAAATCATAGGTTTTTTGTCTTGGTCGTTTTATATTAGACAAATGAATTTTTGAAGCTGTACCATGATGGGAGGTTTGAATGTTTGCTGTTTTTAAATTATCGTCATGCTCATTAATTTTTTCGGGTTTAAATTTATTTTTGGTTTTACTTTGTTTTTGTTTGTTCTTAACAAAAACCTTTTGTGGGATTTTTGGGAGATCGTCTCTATTAATGTTGGCTGTGGTAATTGCTTTTGTTTTTGTCTCTTGTATTTTGTTATTTATTTGTTGGTAAAGTAATTTTATTTTGTCTTTGTGGTTAATGGTATAGTTATTGATTAGTTGCTGGTCAATATTGATATCTAAAGGGTTGCCTACGTCCAAGTGACCATTTACAATTTCATAAGGCTTTAATTTTGTTGTTGAATGAATGGTATTATTGTAGGCTAACAGGGCATAGTTCACTTTTATTTCTATGGGTTCGGTTTTGAATAGGTTTTGGTTGTTTAATAACCTGATGTGTTCGATCAGAGTTGAATGGAAACGTTCTATGATTCCATTCGATTGTGGATGCTGGCTACTTATGAAATGCAATTTTACTTTGTGGAGTTCAAGTAGTTCTTTAATTATCGAATTTTTAAATTCTAAACCGTTATCCGAAATAATTTGTCCTGGAATACAATGATGAGTGAAATATTTAATTAGATTGTTAGCCACTTCTATACTTTGGGATGAATTTAGTTTATAGGCTTGTGCATATTTCGAAAAGGAGTCTACGATAGTCAAAAATTTTGTTTTGTCCAAAGAAACACAGTCAATGTGTAGTATTTCGAAAGGTCTCGTTGCTGTAGGAGTTATGTTGAGTTTTAAGTTTAAAGGTCTTCTGTCGTATTTAGTTACTTGACATAGTTCACAATCATTTATGTAGGTCTGAATTGATTTTCGTTGGTTGGGCCAATAATATCGTTTTATAATTTGGTTTGTTGTTTCATCTAAGCCTCTATGATTGGTCTTAGATTCGTGATAATTTTGAATAATTTGTACGACTTCGTCGTCATTTGTCACATCAGTTAATTTTGAATTACATTTAAACATTTTAATTTGTGAATTTTTAAAGTAATTTTGTAGTACAGAACTAAATTTTTCGTATATAGGATTTTCAAAATACAAGTGGTACCTGACTTTTGGAACAACGTAGTCTTTAACGAAATCAATTATATCCTGTTCAAAGTTGGATTTTGATATTTGAACAAAGAATCTTTGTCTGGTTTTGTGTAGTTTTACAATTTTTGTTTTCGATGGTGAATGATCAGTTTCAGAAATAATAATTTGATTCTGTCCGTAATTTACGGGAGTGTCTAAAATAGGGATGTTTAAATTAGGTTGTTCATCGTCTGAATGAATTGTGTCGTCTTTTCCGGGATCGTCAAACTCGTCATCGGATAGGTCAAGGTTATCCTTGTCTGGCTCAACTATTAATGATTCTGATTTTTTATTTAAAGGATTTGAAAGATGGGAGTTAAAATCATCCATGTATTCGAAAATTGGTTTTGATGGACCAGGCTTATCTAACACGTTTATTTCTATACGCGATAAAGCGTCCGCATTTTTGTTTAAACTACCCTTTTTATAGATGATGTCAAAGTCGAACTCACTAAGCTTGAGGCGCCACCTTACGAGTTTTGAATTGGGTTCCTTTAGCGAAAACAGCCACTGCAACGGCTTGTGGTCTGTAACTATTTGAAATTTACGTCCGAAAAGATATGGGCGGAAATATTTGGTTCCCCAAACAATCGCTAACATCTCTTTCTCTATTGTCGAATAATTGATTTCTGAATTATTTAAAGTTCTGCTCGCATAAGCTACTGGTAAATCGCAACCGATTTTTCCTTGGCTCAATACGCAACCTATGGCAAAATTACTCGCGTCCGTCGTGAGGTTAAAAGGTTTCGTAAAGTCTGGGTATTGTAGTATTGGGTCATTAATAAGTAGATTTTTACATGTCTCAAAACATTTAATGAACTCCGAATCTTTATACGTAACTTCCATTCCCTTTTTTAAGCAATTCGTAAGTGGTTTAGTCAGTTTAGCAAAGTCTTTTATAAATTTTCTATAATATCTCAAAAGGCCTAAAAATGCTTTCAATTGTTTTGTAGTCTTGGGTATTGGATAGTTTTGTATTGCTATAATCTTGTCCGGATTGGGCTTAACACCTTCTGGTGTCACTAGGTGACCTAAATAAGCGACCTCTTTCCGTAAGAATTCGGATTTGTCGATTTGAATTTTGAAATTCGAGTTCCTAAGTCTGTCAAATACGTCTTTAAGTCTTTCGATGTGTTCTTGTAGACTAGTGCTAAATACTATAATGTCATCGAGATAAACGAGACATTTTTCACCTATAAGTCCTCGTAAAACATTATTCATCACGCGCTGAAAGGTCGAAGGCCCGTTTTTGACTCCAAAGGGCATTCTTAAGAATTCAAAATGGCCGTTTTCTGTATTAAACGCGGTTTTTTCAATATCTTGTTCTGACATTTCGATCTGATGAAAACCGGATGCCAAGTCGAGGGTTGTAAAGTATTGACTACGTCCGAGTTTGTCTAACAAGTCTGTAATGTTTGGAAGAGGATATTTGTCGTCGATTGTTTTTTCGTTAAGTTTTGGGTAGTCTACGACCAACTGCCACTTTTGTCTTCCCGATGAGTCTAATTTTTTAGGAACTACCCAAATTGGGGAGGACCAGGGGGAACTCGATGCTCGAATTATATTTTGATTTAACATTTTGTCTATTTGGTCTTGAACTTCTTTTTTGTGAATTTCGGGGTACCTGTATGTCTTAGTATAAACGGGAAATTCGTCTTTAGTTCTTATTGTATGTTTTATTTGGTTGGTGAAGGTCAATTTTTGGTCGTCAGTATGAAACAAGTCTGAATATTCTTTAATAAGCTTTATGATCTTATCTTGTTCTTCTGGGTTCATGTGTTCTGTTCTAATTTGAGAAATGTCAAAATATTTTTTTAATTTTAAGTTATTGAAATTTGGGTTTGTATTTTCTTGATAATTTTGAAGATTTTCTGCCAAAAGAGGTTTGTATAAATTAATGGTTTTGTCAACTTCTAATGGGTTAGAAATTGTACAAAATGCTTTATAATTTGAAACGTTAGTTACACATCTTCGTATTTCTAGGTCATCAACGTAAGTTTGTGGAATTATTATTTCCCCGTCTTTTATATTATTTATTTTTACTTGTACGACGCGTTCCGTTCTTGCTTCGATATTAAATAAATTTTTGGAACGGTTCTCTGTTTGTGGTAATTTATGATATTGAATTTTTATAGATCCATTAGGCGTTATTAACAATTTTTTATTTAAATCAATTGTTGCTCCTAATCGGTTTAAGTTATCTATCCCTAATAAACAATCAAAATATCCATGAAAATTAAACAAATGAAATTTTAAAAAGTTATTCCGTTTTAAATTAAACGTTTGAGAGAAAGGTATCAAAGTACTATATCGTTGGTACGATGAACCGTGGGCTGATGACACGTGGAAAGGATCTTCTTTAATATGCTGACTATAAAATTTTCCTGCTACGTCTGGGTTGATAAAAGATTTACTACTACCTGTATCCAGTAATATTTTTAAATTATTTTCGGGAATTACAATAAAAGGTAATTCACTATCTTTAACATCTAAATTTCCTAATTGAATGTCGTCATTGAAATTTTGGTTATCAGTAGTTTGATTGTCGAAATTTTGATTCTCAGCAAATTGAGTTTCGAACATTTGATCATCGTAGTCAAAATTGTCAGTGTTCTCCACTGGTTCAGGATATGAATTATTGGACACGTCATGAGAATCATTAGCGTCAACATCTGGACTGCTATAATAATTTAATTCTTCACTAATAAATGTAGGGGTGTATTGTCCAAAATTTTGATTAAAGTTGGGTCTTTGAGTGTTTGACGTCGAAGTACTCATTGGAGTTGGTTTTGGGAAAGCTTGATTTGGGTTTGGTCTAAAAACGTTTCTATTAAACTGAGGTTGTTGTCTGAAATTTTGATTTTGTTTAGAAGCATCTCCAATAAATCGGTTTTGTGGTCTAAAATTTGGATTTTGGTTGGGTTTAGGAAAATTTCTAGTAAATTGAGGTTGTGGTCTAAAATTTGAGTTTTGAGGTTTAAGAAGGTTTGAAGTAGATTGCGATTGCTGTCTAAAATTTGGGTTTTGATTTGGTTTTACGTAATTGTTTTCTTTTACGTCTAATTGAAAGTCGTTTGTCAACATATGTAATGCACTGTTTAAATATTGAGGATTTTTCGTGCGCATTAATGAACCTATGGGGTTCCTTAATCCCCTTAAAAGGATACGTAAAGCGTACTTTTTAAAGAACGCAGCTAATATATGAGCTTCCCCTGCAGTAAAGTTTGTTGCTGCATACGAAATTTGTAAATTGAGAGTTTTTTGTAACCTGTTAAAATATGAAAATGGGGTTTCCTGCGCTTCTTGTTTCATTTCTGTAAGCTCTATGCCTAAACTATAACAATATCTCTTGTCTGCATACGCAGTGATTAAAGCTAGCTTTAAATCGTTAAAATTACTTATTGTACAAGCAGCAATATTTTTTGCCGCCTGTCCTTTAATTTTAGTTAAAATACTATTCATAAGATATTCGTTTTGAAAATCTGAGGCGTCTGCTACATTATAAAACCTATTAACGAGTTTTTCGCATATTTCTAAAAATCTACATAGCAATTCTGGCTCTCCAGAGAAATCTGGGATCATATTGACATATTCCTTTTTTAAAATTGGGACTGCCATTGTGCAGTTTGAATTTATATTATTTAAATCTAAATTGAAAAACGAGTTCGATTCTGTAACTCTGTTTCTCGGTGATCTCGATCTTGAACGATTAAGATCAGAAGACAAATTTGAATCAGAATCTGTATCAGATGTGTTTTCACGATTTCTAAATTAAAAATCTCTCACAGACATTAAGTACTTACAGTAAAAGTATCCAAATTGTCATCCTTGATTTTGTGCTCCAGGATTCGAAAGTTGGTACTTGTTGAACTAGCCTCTGGTGGAGTTGTCTTGAATTATATCCGTTAACTCGTTTTACACACTCGTCCACACGTGGAAAGTTCAAAGTTTTTAAATCCGCTATTTAATCGTGAAACGAACCGATTTTTATATTCACTAAAAATGTTAAGCGTATCCTACCGACTGCGCCAGTAAAATTTCTTTATTATGAAATTTTATTTTTAAAAAACTTTATTTAAATTAAAAGTATAAAGTTAACTGAAGTACAGATGTTTTATTGTCAAGATACAGATTAAGATTGAAAAACATTACATGTGAAACATAAAATAATGATAAGCAAATGTTACATGATACTGCTGACTTTAATAACAGCATTACAAATAGAGTACGTTAACTTACATACAAACAGACAGATTTTTTACTTTTCAAGTTTTTTTTCAAAAGTCCCAGAACTACTCAAAAATTCGTCAAAAAACTCGTCCAGCTCGTCGTGCAGCGACGCACGACGCACAGCGCAGTAATGGAAACTCACCACTTAGACCAATTTTAGAAAAGTGATGGGGTAGTTTTTGTATTCAAGCAACAATCAAATGTTAAAAAGAGTTTAATTAATTCGCTAGAGTATTAGGAGATAAGAATTGCATTGCAAAGTTAAAATGATTTTAAAAACCAATTTGTTTTAACTAACTCAAGTTGCAACTTAGATAGGTACTATTTAAAATGGTTGAATAAAACCAAAATAGTTTTTTTATTCGACTGTATCAGAAAGCCACGTTTACGTTTAGAATTAATATTGGACGCAAAATCGGTCTTTATTGAATCAACAAATAATTGAGTGCATTCACCGGACGTAACATTTGTGAAGCAACTACCAAATCGTTCGGTAACGTACCTCCGCTTTGGGAACGTGTACAGAACAGTCGCCATTTTATCGAGTGCATTTCATTTGCGTTATGTTGAACTATCTTGATACCGGCTCACTTAATAAAATTACCGCACAATACCGCTAGTGATGTAGCAGTTAGTAGCTGGCTCCACAACTAATGAAAATTATCTAGATCGACTCGGGGGACCTCGAAACACATATATCCGGTGTTATCTCAAATTTTTTTTTTACCCCATTACAATACTTTCCTTTAATACCTTGAGGTATCGGAAAGTAATATATGAAAGTATTAAAACACTTGACAAAATGATGTAGTGAAATATCGAGTTTGCAGCTCTTGAACGTCTTTTTAATTTTCTCTATTATTCTTTTGTGCTTTTTATAACAAAGGACCAAGTAAATTTCATCGTGTTATTGTTGGGCCACCTTGTATATGAAAACTACAGATGTGTAGTTCTCAAACTACATTTAAACAAAGAACAAAATATCATTGTGCCTGGTATTAATTAAACAGAATGTATACCTAGAAGTGCTTAGAGCGCAGGAAGTAGTAAAGTTTTCCTATGAAATACACATAGTTTGGTAAATAAAGTTTATTTAACTATTTCTATTGAAAATAATTCTCTAGTGGATGTGAATTTCATATTATTAATTTATACAAAATTCTAAAAATAAATTAATGTGAGATAATATGGCCAATATGGGCTAATTCAGCAGACAGAACAGTGTGAACTGTGTTTTGCAACAATGATCTAACCCACAAGTATGTAGTTTTCCACAAATTAATAAAACAGTTTAAAATACTTTAGTAAATTGGCGTTTTGAAAACATCGTTTTTTAATAGTATCACCATCACCAAATGTTGATTAAATTAATTATTTTGCTTGTTTTAGAAGACATCATAAAATGACATTTTAAAACGAAAATGTCAAGAAAACAAAGTGTGGTTTAGATTATGGTTGCAAAACGACATCCAATTGTGGGCACGCCCTTTGGGGATAATTCCAAAACTGTCTTATTTTAGTAAAAGTACTAAAATAGACAGAGATAGAGAATGGGCGATTAGTCAGCTGTTGGGAACTACAGTCTCACCAGCTTTATTAGCAAGCTGAGAGAGCTTGGTCAGCGCTGTCATAGATTTTGTAGTACACTATGAGTTAAAAATATGTCAGTCCTTAAATTTGACAAGTGACTGTCACTTGAATTGAATATATTAGTAATAGGTTTGTTTGTACAGTGTACACTAGTTGCCAACCGTTTGTAATCATCAGATGCATGCGCATATTTAATTTCGCGTTCGAAATTGACCGCTAACGAATGCGAAATTGAATATGCGCATGCGTCCGATGATTTCAAACGGTTGGCAACTGTTGACGCAATTGACGCATTTAGAACACAGAACAGTTCAGTGCTCACGAGGTGCCCATAAGCACAAATGGCATACTTTTTGGATCGCTTCCGCTATCCTCGCCATAATATAGACAAAAAAGAGAGATAGAGAGAAATTAATAATATGGGCGATCGGTAAATTATCGGGAACTGTTCTGTGCTTTAAATAAAATGCGACAATGGTTGTACAGATGTACAGATGTACACATGTACAGGGTGACCTATATTGCTTGTCCGTATGGGGTATCTCCGTTAATACAAGAGTTAGGAGAAAACTAATAAGACGATCTCTATCTACTTTTTTGAGACAAACTCAATTGTGAAACAAAAAATCTGATACCTTCTTTTGTTTTCGAGTTATAGCTAAAAATTCATATTTTCGTCTTTTTAATTTTGATCAATATCTCACTTATTTCTAGTTTTTATTAAAACTGTAAAAACATTCTTAAAACACTTTTTAACATAGGTTCCAGTGGCGTAGTCAAAAATTTTTTTTGATTGGAAGTTTTTGAGTTATTACTCAAACTTCACTTTTTTAAAATACAAATCATATGCGACTATGACTTTATTAAATAGAGTATTTTTAGCGCTTTTCAAAAATGTAATATTCATTAAAATTATTTTTAATAATAAAAACACAACAGCAGTTTATTTAAGAAATTACGAATTAACTTTGAAAACAAAAGACAATCTAATTTTGACATGGTAAAAAAATGATGTTTACACTTACTTATATCGTTTAACTAATAATTAAATACCTTTTTTTATTTAAAAAAAATTGAAAAATTTTAAAAATAAATTAAAAAATTTCAATAAATGTCATATTTTTGAAAAGTGCAAAAAATACTCTATTTGATAAAGTCATAATCACATATGATTCGTATTTAAAAAAAGTGAAGTTTGTGTAAAAACTCGGTAATAGCCCACCAAAAAAAAATTTTGACTACGCCACTGGAATCTACGTTAAAAAGTGCTATAAAAATGTCTTTACAGTTTAAAAATTTCTTGTTAAATAAAGGAGCTATTAATCAAAATTAAAATGACGAAAATATGAATTTTTAGCTATACCTAACTCGAAAACAAAAGAAGGTATCAGATTTTTTGTTTCACCATTGAGTTCGTCTCAAAAAAGTAGATCGAGATCGTCTTATTAGTTTTCTCCTAACTCTTGTATTAACGGAGATACCCCATACGGACAAGCAATATAGGTCACCCTGTACAATCCAATGATGCAATTTATTTCCAAACGGGTCAATCAGGTAGCGTAAAGCCCATTGCCAAGCCACTACCAAGATGCAATTATGTGTCATTGTTTCATGGTTATCGTATAACTTAGATCACATTTTTAACGTAACAAAATATTTCAGTTAATAGTATATTAAAAAGCAAGTATCATTAGGCATCTTCTTAACGTATGAGTCCAAAGTTTAGAAAACAAGCGCGCAGCGCGCGTTTTCTAAAGGGACGAATGCGTTAAGGGCCTAATGAAACGTGTTTTTTATACTATTTTTTCTATTTCGCTGCATTATTTTATAAAAATGGTATTAAAATTACGTCAAAACATAGTTTTTGGGATTTTGATGCCTAAATTTATTTATGTTGGCAGTACTTATTCTAAAGTTTGACGTTCGTGTTTGAAAGTTAGTTTAATCTGTCCAATGAAATTAATTTTATAACTGTCAAATATAATTCATCTGTCAACATGCAGTACTGCACATTGAAAAAAAATCCCTAGAAACAGTGCTGTTATAGACTCTATAAGCGTACTATTATGACGTCAAAACAGTATTCTTATAGGCTTCTTAACGTACCGAAATAGAAAAAAATATTTATTGATAACAGCTTAGGGAAAACAGTGAACGATCACGACAGTATACGTATGGAGAAAACGTTTACGTACTCGTTGTTATTGTTTTGTCATTTATTATTGTCGTTGTCGCATTATAAACTTTTCTAAGCCATCTTGATGCATACAATGTATTTATTTTAAAACAAGGCAAAAATAACTTTATAATCGTAAACAATTTACGATCATTTCGCTTGTAGTAAACAACATTTTGTAAATTGAATTTTCGCAATGAAATCAACAATTTCAATTTAATGGGATTTAATTTTATAGTTTTGTCTTCAAACATAATAGCCAATCGAGTTACATTAACGAATAAAGTTATACAAGAAACATGTTGCATTTATGTTTATAGGATTTACGTGTTTTTCCGCATTGTACGTGTCAAAAGAAAAATTTTCAAATTTGGAAACCTTAATAAAATGGCTCTACCAAAGTAGTAATAGTTCTTTCGTATTGCCCGAAAGCTTACATTTTTATTTATATAACAAATAAAAACCTTTTTATTTTATTAGTAGTAAAATATCTATTATTTTTCAGAGATCCTAATGGAGCCATACCAAGTACCTCAGGTGAAATATTAGATGTCGTAAAGAAAAGTAATGAAGAGATTAGCACGCCGTTTTGGGATACATATGATACCATTAATCAACTATATCTTGAATTAGGTACAGTATATCCTTATCACTAATAATGTCTTCTTTTAGTTAATTGTATAAAATTTGCTGAAAATTTTTCTATCTCTGATTTTTGTTTCAATCTATTGATTTAAACTGTTGTCGACACATTTCAATTTCACATTTGTTACACGAGTTGAGTTTGATTCACAAAAATAATTATTTTAATTGCATTTTTACCAACCCTCTATAATTTATTATTCTCATAAGTTTAGAACAATTATTATTTTTGTACAACAACGAAAAGATAAATATTAGAACTTTTTTAACAGAATTTCGAAACGATATTTTTATTCTTTGAGCGATTTGCTTTTACGAATTACCCAAATGCATCTGCTATGGTGTCATTAGTCTTATATGTAGCTTGATTTAATGGTACAATTAATTTGACATATTCATAGATGTTTCAACGATTTTAAATTAAAAGGTAATAAAAAGCGCCTCAGTTAAGTATAATTTTCATCCATTTTTAAAAATCTTAATCGAGAATTTTCATGCGGATAAAAGTATAATGCTAGAGCAAGGTTTCCCAAACTTTTTCTCTGATGGAGCACTTTGAGGATCTTTGAATTGTGAGGGAGCACCTTGTGTAATTTGAAGGGTTGATAGTATGACACATAATCAATAAATCTTAAAAAAATTAAAAATAGCTTTGTTATTACTATTTCTTCACAAAGCACTAGTGCTTCGCAGATCACACTTAGGAAAACCTTGTGCTACAGCATAGATCGCCAATCTTTTTACTAAGAAGAGTAGTGCCAAGGGCTTCCATAACAAACAGCCCTTTACCTTAATTCTTCACACTCCTAGATAGGGAAATTTACAAGCTTAATCGAATAAATTAATACTCGGGTTGTCATGTCATGCCTCATGACTCATGAACAGTAAAAATTTGGAAAATTGTTAGAGGATTAACCATCATGTAAAGCCAAAATTATTTGAAGAAATGGGTTGATCCATTAAAAACGTCCTAGGGGACTGCGGGCACTCTCCGGCCTATCCCTGCCCAAGTCAATGACTGATGACTCAGGAGCTGCAAAAATTTGGAAGGTTGTTAGATGATTAACCATCATGCAAAGCCAAAATTATTTGAAGAAATGGGTTGATCCATTAAAAACGCCCTAGGGGCATGCGAGCACTCTGTGGCCTATCCCTTCCCTTGTCTTAACTTATGACTCATGAGCAGTTAAAGTTTGAAAGATTGTGAGATGATTAACCATCATGCAAAGCCAAAATTATTTGAAGAAATGGGTTGATCCATTAAAAACGCCCTAGGGGCATGCGAGCACTCTGTGGCCTATCCCTTCCCTTGTCTTAAGTTATGACTCATGAGCAGTTAAAGTTTGGAAGATTGTGAGATGATTAACCATCATGCAAAGCCAAAATTATTTGAAGAAATGAGTAGCTCCATTAAAAAAGCCCTAAGAGCCAGCGAGCACTCTCATGAGCCTATGTCATGACGACTCATCAGCAGTGAAAAATTGGAAGATTGTGAGATGATTAACCATCATGCAAAGCCAAAATTATTTGAAAAAGTGGGTGGATCCATTAAAAACGTCCTAGGGGCTTGCGAGCACCTTGTGGCTTATCCCTGCTCTAGAGCGTAATTATTGACATCTACTCACCTATTGGTGTGATTTCAAGACAGACAATGAGCAGTTAGATACTGATGGTATCTATAAACTATAATTTTGTCTCTTGGAGACCCTATAGTTCTCAGTAGGGCTGGGTAAAGTATCGATACTTATTCGAAATACTTATTCGAAGTATCGATACCTTAGGTGGTATCGAATAACGATACCGAGGTTCAAAAGTATCGAAGTAGCGAAAGTATCGAAGTATCGAAAGTATCGAGGTATCGAAAGTATCGAGGTATCGAAAGTATCGAGATACCTGAGTTGAAGAAAATCTTTCCACAGGTTTTCAAAATTATAGTTTCAAAATAATGTAGAAACTGTTGAGGTTAGTTGTTACTTACTACTGTTGCTAACATTATTGTATTGCTTTTTAATATTTTTGCTTATGAAGTTGTTCTACGTCCGGCTGTTGTAGGCAGGTGTAGTTTTCAGAATATCACTTTAATCTTTCGATACTTCATTATTTTCAATACCGTGATACTTTCAATACCTTGATACTTTCGATACCTCGATACTTTCGATACCTCGTTACTTTCGATACCTCGATACTTTCGATACCTCGATACCTTCGATACTTCGATACTTTCGATACCTCGATACTTTTGATACCTCGTTGCTTTCGATACCTCGATACTTTCGATACCTCGATACCTTCGATACTTTCGATACCTCGATACTGTCGATACCGTTATTGTATCGATACTTGATACCTGATTCGTGGTATCGCCCAGCCCTAGTTCTCAGGCGTAAATGATAATAAGCTAGATACTTTTGTTTGAGTTTACTTGAGTTTCGCTTACTGCAAAAAACACCAACGATAAAAATTACCATTCTTAATATAAACCTAAAAAGAATTATAAAACACTACCAAAAAACAAAAATTCTTCTTGGTTATATGAGAAATGTATTGATAAAGATAAAGAGTAAGCTCATCAATTCATTTGTTCACAATCATCATAATCAAAGACTGACCACTAAAAGCTATTGTAAAAGTAGCCAACGTCGTTCTACAATGTTTCGACTATCAAAAATAATAGGAAGAGACGACAAAAGGAAAAATTCAATATTGATGCAGCTCGAGACAACTAAAAAAGGGCATTTGGATGAAGCAACTTTACAAATACTATCAATAGAGTAGGTACAGTCTAACAAAAAAATTAAAAATGGGAAAGTCTTGAAAAATGAAATCTACAACGACAACTTTTCTAGTGAAAAATCTCGTATAAAGACCATAAAATCTACTATTTTAGAACGAATAAAATTTTACAAGGGCATCTACATCTTCAACATTGATGGTATTAGAGAGGTCAGGTATTGCTTATCAGGATTCTTTCATTAAGCTCAAGTTCAACCATTTTTTGTTTAATTACTAAAAAATTAAAGTAAAAGACGAAACCAATTTATAAACACTTTTGATAGGTTTTTAGCAAAATAACAAAAAACTTAGCACTCTTACAACAATTTAACAAGCAAAAAGTTTCAACATTCCACATGTCGTAAAAATGAATCGCATTTCAAAGTGCAAACGTTTGTGGTTTTAAAAGTTTTCGAACTCGAAACTTTTACAGGTTCAAATTAAACCATTTTACTTTAAGGTGTAACTTTGTACTTTAATGTAATACTCATCTCAAATGAAGAGCAAGAGCATTTTCAGTATAACGTTTTACATGTGTGTGGTGACTTTGCACTCGATTTAAATGTTTTAGTTTTTTAGGTCAGACGTTTGCTTCTTAAGATAAGACGTCGAGAAGTTTTGGAGGAAAGAAAAGTTGATACAAATCTCAAAGATAAACATTAAATTTGTGAACATCGCCTTTTTACTAGCTATTTTTTATTTTTTTGGAGGGCTTCGCAGCCATAGGTGATAAAGCTTCTTAAACATTCAGAAGTTTTAACGTGAATAAATTTCTATATTTAAGAAAGTCATCATGTTTGATCAAAAGCAGAGTAAATCACGAATATGCCAATTATGGACTTTTGGATTCAAAGTTATGATATGCTTTTTAAAAGTTGCATCCAGTCAAAAATCTATTAGTTCAAAGTGCTTAGTTAAATTTTTTTTAAATTTCCTTCATTTTTCTCAATCATCAGATCGATCATCACTATTGGGGAAAATTTTCTAGCACGAAGGTGCCATTTTTTTAAAGAACCTATAAAACAACATGCATTTATCTAATTTCAAGCAGGAGTTCTCTTTAATATTATTTTTGGCTCATATCTAGAAGGACACTAAAATAATAATATCGAGATATGAAGGAATGAAGCTATCGAATACAAATATTTGTACGTCATAAAATTTGTTAATGATCAAACAAGCATGTAGTTCATATTGGTGTTCGACAAATACAATTTCTACATTACAATAATTCTAAGCAGAAAATCAATTAAAATACTTAGATACAATTTGTAAACTAGATATTCTTAAATAAAAGTACTAATATACAAGAGAGAGGACCTAACGTGGTATTTGTTCCGAATGGAAAACCTATAGACAGACAAGGCCTGTTGTAAAAAATAATCGTAATTAAGTGTAACTGTGGAACAAAGAACGATTTGTTGAAAATTGACAGGGAAACTCGCCAACCCCTTTGCTATTTCATTTAGTAATGGACCAATTAATTAAACATGTAACGGCTAGGATGAGCACACGAAATTGATAAAAATGATCAGTTGTGCAGATGATGTAATTTAATTGGCGAACAATGAGGATTATTTCTGAAGATTGCCTTTATGACTCAATTAAATGTTCCAATTTTTTTTATTCGAAATGGCGGCCTAAAGAACGATTTTCCCATTTCGTGGGTTTTCTCTTATGACATAGAGGGAAATTATTATTATAAAAAATTTAAAAAGTTAAAGTAGAGCCACAATATAGGGCTTTCGTCTTAATCCAGTTGATTTTTAAAAATCTTTCAAAATTGCCAACCTTTAAAAGGAGTAAAAACTATGTTAAAAATTTACAGGGCCGTAGACTGTGTTATCAGAGCAGCCTCAAAAACTTTCAAGGTTAAAATTAGGGTTTTCTCTCTTCTGGGTTTGTATAAATCCGTTGAACGCTGGAATCTCTTCTAAAGATGGAAGATTTTGTCCAAAGTTTTCAAAAATTTTACTCTCTCTAAATCAACGTTTTCTTCTTTGGCATCAATAAGTAACTTATCGTTTTACTGTTATTGCGAAATCCTTAGCAAGCTCTGACTAGAACAGGCTTAAAATTTTCCAGGATAGGCTCAACCTGCACTAGCGTACCCCTGGCTACGGCCCTCCGCGGTTACATGTTTCATTTCTTTAAAAAAACTTCTAATTTTAATAGCTACAGTAATTAATTGTAGGCCATATTAAAATCTCTTCATATTTACAGTTCTGTATTTATCTAGCATTGTAATCATAATCCAGAATCACATGTGTTTTAGAATAATAATTAATTTCGGTAGCTCAGAAAACGTCTTAAGGCTTTAGTTGGGACGGATCACTATCGTTACCGCAGGTTATGACCCCGTGTTTTCAATGTTTAGAGGCGAGTGCATCCTGAGGTCGAAAAAACGCCAAATCGATGTGACGGGTCGGGGATTTGAACCCGGAACCTCTAAATCCTTATAGTCTAGTAGAGCACTACAATATTGCCAGACCACAACGACCACTTTAATTATCGTTCATAAATAACCTAAAAAAGTTGAAATTAAAACTCGAAAGCTAATCTAGAAAGTAGTTAGCGTTATAGTTGGAAGACTATTTATAATAAAAATATTAGTAGAAGCTTTTAAAAATTTTATAGCTATGTGAAATGTGAGGCGTATAATTTTGTAGAGAAGAAACAACTTCAACATTTTAGTAACATTTATAGTTAATGAAATCAAGTAGTCACATTTGGTGCTTTTGGTGGAAACGTGGAAAGGAAAATCAATACGTGGTCTATGTCTTGATTTTGTTTATTCTCTAATAACGTATAGAATAACACTAGTAACCATTTTCATAATTTTAGGGCATTTTAATAACATTTTAAAAGAAAAGTTAAATAAAAATGCAACATCAAATTTGAATTAAATATCACGGTGGAAAATCTATGACTCGAGTCTGAATTTTTTGTTGGTTTCCAAAGAAAACCTTGCCGTTCACCAAAACTAACAAAAAAGCGCTCAAGTATAGAAGTGGAAAACACGAGGACGTAAATAATATAGTTATAGCTACGAGAATTTCAAGATAAAATTAAAACGTTAATGAAAACGTATTATTGTAGCCAGAATATAACTAATTTAATAATTAATTGCAAAATTTAGTTACAAAAGTCTCGAAAATCTTTTTTCATAACACACGTTTTCAAGGTTTCACACGAACGTTTAGAAAATTATTTTGGATTGTTCAATTTTTAATAAACGGTTAGAGTCACGAGCTCTCACGAGTCACTAGTTGAATTGCTTCTTTCATCTTTTTCTTTTACTTTGTTAGCTAAAGTACACCCTTATTAAATGTCGTTTAAGCTACTTTTAAATTTACTTACGACAAGGTCCCAATTTAAAATGTTTAATTAATTACAAAATTGTAATTTTCTTTGAATTTCCATTTCTCATTTACTGAATCAGAGTATTTATGGAATTTCATAGTTTTAAGCAAATTTTTGAAATCTTGATGTTACTGATAGACCGTGAGCCGATAAAAGAAAATTCTGGATGATATTATTGACATCCATCTTTTGAAAGTAAGCTATTTGAGTGCCACCGAACACGAAAATCTGGTTGCCTGCTCCGAGCACTGTGGCATAAGGCCTCGGGATCTTTTTTATAAAAATTCATCAAAATTCTTGTAATAAAGTAAACAAACTTTCTGATACTACAGTTTTTATTTTAATACGTGAAAAGTTACAACTTTACTCTAAAATTATCTACTTAAAAATAAACCTAGAAAGAGTAATTTCATTTTATGTGTCATAAAATTTATAAGTTCCACCCTGTAAGAAGTGTAATCTACGACTTCAAGCAATTTTCAAATCCGCTAAAGCAAAAAAATCAAGTTGTTTGTTTTTCATCTATTATTATGTTAATTTCATTTTATTTTAAACGAAATGAATTATAAGGAAAGTTAGGGAAAGGATAAAGTACATCAATTTAAGTTGACGCATAGTTATAGCTTTTCTTAAGAAAACATTAATCTAATTTTCTAAAAGCTTTAAAAGAATTTTTCCCAACGATCCCATGTAGGTACTTAACTTACGAAGCTTGATTTTATTTTCTAAAAAAAATCAAAAAAGAAAACCCTAATTTCTTAATTGAGTTAAAAAGTAAAAAAGTTTTAGTTTACCACATTTTGAAAAGAAAAAAATGTGTAAAGCGATTTAAATTGTTATTTCAAGTATGCAGCATTTTCATCCATATTAAACCAAAATTATTCAAAAAATACTAGTGTGAAGTTGAAGTATTTTTAATAGCGCTTTCCGCATTTAGTTTTTCGTGATTAATAGCGACGACGGATGCCGTGCGGTGGTGGGTTATTCAATTAAAACGAAAACCCAGAGAGACGTCCCAGTTACAAGCGAAATCTGAAGACGAGCTCTTATTTTTTTTAAAGAGAAAACGATAAGCGGTTTATCCTGGTAGTTTTTAAAATATTATATTTGCTTATATTTTCCAAAAACCAAATTAGTAAATCAAATTTTAACAAGATTTATGTTGAGATTCTTAAAATATATTAAAATTCTTTAAAAAAATACATAAATTTTCCATCCAAGTACAAGATAAATTAAGATTGGATGTGATAAATTAAACGATAAATTTATGAGCTTTTAACACTTATCGAAACACCCAGTAGCAGTTTTAATTTTATTTTTACACAAAATAAAACAAACTTTTTCATAATTATTGAAAATTTCTGAAATATATTTGTAGTATCTTTACATAGGATAACGAAAACGTACCACAAAAGTACTTCATTTGAATAAACAGAAGATTAGAGTTGGTCAGAGTCCAATCGCAACCCAAGATCTGGCTTTCGATTTGTTCAATTTTGCATATATCTAATTCAAAGTCATATACGGGTGCAGTATCTATAAATACCCAGCTTTTATATTCATGATCATTGATCATGATAAAAGTGACTATTGCATAATCTTAATTCTATACAGTATACAGGGTAATTTTTTTTAATGGTAGATACTAACATTAGGATCTCGGAAACGGTAAGAGTTGCGAGATTGGTTAAATCACAAAAAGTTGCATATTTTGATCAGCTTTTTAATCCGTTCAGAAAATTTCAAAATTCTAAATGGTTACCGAGATAACGAAAAAAAAATGAAAATTGTCAATTTAGTTTTTGTACTGTAGTTCGAAGGAAATTTTGAATCATAAAGTCAAAAGAGCTATTAAACGATACTTTACTCGACTGTTTATCACATCGACGCTAGGCGTCGCGACGTTCAACTTTTTATTTTCTTATGGACACTTACTGTTTTGTAACGATGCGTTTTTCTATACGTTTTTCTATCAGAGTGTTACGAATCCTTAAGATTCTACCTCTGATACGGAAAAATTAACATCGTTAATTATGTAAAATTAACACCACCAACTATCAGATTCTCTGTCTTTATATCATCTGCGATGTAATGGTATAAATTTTTGTCCGGCATTTACACTTTAACTAGTGTAAATGTACCTCAGGTCATCCGCTTAAATTTCATTGTGCCCGATAAATTATTTATTTTAATTTTAATTTATTTTTAGTCCTTCAAGCATCCCCCATATATTTTTTCATCATTTTAATTTTCTTTTTAATGTCTTTAAAGGGGGTGTAAAGCAAAAAAACTTTTATTGACTAAAAAATGCTAAACGAATATCTAAGAACAACGGTGAAAACTGCACATTTTTAGCACAAATATTATCAGTAATAATATAACAAGAGAGTGAGAATAAATTGAAAATAATTTGACAGATTTTTTGAAAACTTGTTGCCAGGCAATAGTCACGAGGGCCCGCAGGGCTCGAGTGGCTATTTCCAAATGGCAACAAGTTTAAACAAAATCTGTCAAATTATTTTCTAATTTATCGAATTCGCGAGTTATATTTGACTAGATTATTTTTTGATTCACAAATTTTTACAATAAAAAAGATCAATAAAACTATGATAAAACTATTGAAAAATTTAATTTAATTAATTATTTTGACAACTATCTGACAATTGCTAATCAAATAAAAGCTACAGTGATTATTCCCGAGAATAATCACAAGAGATTTATTCCCACTATAATAATGACATAATTGGTTGAAACTTACCCTTGTGACAAATAAAGAAGCATTTCATTGGTTTTAAGAAACGTCAAAAAATAATCTGAGATATAAACTCCTGAGTTCGAAAATTGTGACGTCAGATAGACAAAAATTTTATGATTTGCCCTCGTTGCTTAGTGATATAGTTTTCGTACATTAATTTATAAACTGCTATTGGACTAATTGCGACTATTGTCTTCATGACGTCACGAATTTTTACTTAAAAGTCTTCTATCTTCCGAACGGTCCATCACAGGGACGTGGGGTTTGAAAATTTGTTCTTAGAATTCCCTGTACTACAACTTTCATGTTTTGTTTACACCCCCTTTAATATTTTCAGTCATTTTTCCTAATTTTAAAATCATTTAAAATATTTAATATTTTAAATATTTTTTTATAATTAACGTACCCCTCGAAACTTATACCATTCGTTGCCTGTTTTAAGCCCGCATCTATCGCCACCTGCATAATCGCATAAAAAGCGTTTATGTAAGAGTTAGGTGATAATCGTATAGATATGAGTACGAAGTGTACGGAGTAAGATGTACGTTCCCATCTCGCGGTTAATTCGCAAGCTTAGTTCTGATTGGTGCTAAGAACTTGGTGGTGGAGAATTACTAAATATTCGACGTGCATTAATTCCAATGGAGTTCGTGAACGTCCGTGGACATCGACTGTGCAGAGTACGTCACTGTGCTTAGTGTGATCCCTGTGTGCTGAGGGTAGTTGATGGTCTGGCGTCCCTGCACCAGCAGCTGGTGTAAGCGGTAGGATTTAAGCTGAACGAGTCTTCGGGCTAGCCACAATTCACTGTCGTTTTTGGCCGACTGTCGATCATTTGCAAGTGTGGATTATTAGCTAAGTACTTCTTAACGGTTTTTGGGCTTTTTGACCGACCGTGTGGGATTTGATTACAGTCTTGGAGTTGTTGGCCGATTGTCAATCTGGAGGAACGCTGGTCAAGCTTTAGGGCTAACCACGCGTCCCCTTTTCCGTTCCAGGAACGAGTTCTTTGGAAGTCGCTAGCCCGTTGCGGTGTTACCGAAGCGACTGTCATCCGAAGAAAGCTTTTTGTTATTACGTGTTTTATAAACATAAAATTTAAAGTTTTAGATGCGCAAGTTTATTAGAAGATAAAATTAAATCGAATAGTAAAATTTTATTTTCTAATCAACTTGCATTTCTAAAACTTTAAAAACTAAATTTTAGTAGGTAGTTATTTTACATCGTAACAGAAAGTTTTTGTTTGGTATCCGCATTTGAAAAAGCGAACTGAGTAATTTTCCGCAAAAAACACAATAGGTCTCCATGAAAAAATGAAAAGTTGAACATAGCGTCGATGTGATAAAAAGTCGAGTTTAGTTTCGTTTGATAGTTTTTTTGACCTTCTGAAAACTTTTCTCGAGAATTTTTTTTACTAAAGTAAACCATTTTCAAATTACAGTGCAAAAACTAAATCGCCAATTTACAGTTCTTTTGCGGTAACGAACCATTTGAAATTTAACATTTTCTAAACGGATTCTTAAAGTCTATCTCAAAATATGCAACTTTTTGTTAATTTAGCCAATCTCGAAACTCTTTCCGTTTTCTAGATCCTAATATTAGTACTCCTTAAAAAATCACCTTGTAGTATGTACTGTACATGTACAATATGAACCAAATTCGTTGGTTTATAAGATTTATAACAGCCAGAAAAAGGATGACAAAATATGCCATTACTCCGTATCTAGGGCCAGTTGTGTACTGCAGAAAGTTCCATCAAAAATCGCTATTTCTGCTAATTTTCTAAATTTTCAAATTTCATTTCTCTGACCTTATGAAGTATCCAAAATGAATTTTGTTTGTTAATTTAGGTGCACAATTTCATGGTCTAAAACTTTTATTTGAATGTTTTTTGTCTAAAAAAATTGGAAAACAGGAAATCACCTAAGTATGATTATACAAATCCATATGAGCGAAAGTTCCAGTCACAATACTCCTGAAAGTTCAATAGCGCACTTGAAATTGACATATCTAATAATAATTATGAAGTTCAAGTGTCCACATTGTTTAAAAAAAGTGCTTATTCGAATTTTCGTTTGAAGTTATTTAATAAAGAAAGAATAAAGAACTAACTTAAGAAGTTAAGGTAATAAAGAATACACTAATTAAAGCAATAAAAAAAATGAAAGTGCACTACATTTTTAGATGAAGAACATAATTAAAATACAACTCCGAGTACTATCTTTTTTATCAAAATACGAAACTCCTCGTCGTGTTTTTTAAGTAAAAAACAACTCAAGCTTTTCAACTCATAATCTTCAACTTGTCACTATTGTTTTAAAACTCGAGTTTTACAATATTCGCCTTTAGAGAGGCGAAAATGGTGACAACTGCAATGACAAACAAAACGATCATGGCAGAGTATGTTTACAGTCAAAACGATTTTCTTAATAATCCACCAAAATCTTGACGCCTTCTGTCACTGACAGCTTAAAAATTAACTTTTTTTTATCACAATAAAATAGCTTATTAAAAACTTTACAACATAATCTTAATAAAACTAATAAGAATTAATTTTTTTGCACCAATGAAGAGCAATTAATTGTTATAAAAGACAACTAAACGTACATTTTCTTCTCAACTTCTAAAGTTAAACGAAAGCTTCGTCGTTAATCATGTTAATTAAAACGGACTCTAAAATATCGTTGTCTCGGGAATTAATGAATTTGTAAGACTTCTAGAATTTTTGCTGTTATTACTCTTTCAAAATTGATATTTATTATTAAAAAAATAATAATATTTAACATTTAACAGGTAATCGTCCTGAAATACGAAATCATTATCGTGGTCACAAGATGTCACTCTGGTTAAACCTCATACCTCAACTTCATAGATCGAGCGATGGTGATGAAACGTCGATGAGGCACCATCATTTTCAAGAAGAAGGCGAACAGTATTACGATGGTGAGTTTTTAAGTTAGAATTAAAATGGTAAAAATTAAACTATTTTTGTTTAGGTTCGGTTCGAGAACAAACGCTACAAAAGCCAACTTTAATTCACGTCATAGCTCCTCCGTCAGCTCCAAGCTCACCACGAACAAATACAATTCCAACCACTAATACGCCATTACCACCCAAGTCAGATACAGCACTTCAAGCAACAACCACAGAATGTCCACCTAATCACACCACAAGCGTTCCATACAGTAAAATTTCAAACAGCAACAATTTGTTAAAAAAACTAGCTTCGAGTCATTATCAAAGTTACACGACAGCCTTAACAGTTACAATAGCAGTAGGTTGTTTTTTATTACTATTAAACATTTTAATTTTTGTTGGAATTTATCATCAAAGAGATAAAACCAAAATAAAACAAAAGAAAAAAGAGGAAATGACGGAACTTGGAAGCTGTAGCAGTTCTTCGGGCGAAAATTACGAGCACAAAGTTGCAATGTACGAAGCACAACAAATTGGATACGATTCTAGTAAGAATATGCATTCTACAAATTTTGAACATAAACCAAGTTCCAATTTTATCAATGAATACAACTACGAAAAACGCGCGCTCAGCGAATCTCAAATTCCTGAATTAGCACTACAAGAATTCAAATCTTCACCGCCACCAGGTATAAAACGATCAGAAGCATTAGCATTAAACCCCCCGTGTTACTCTTCGCAAGACGAACCACAAAACGTAATTAGTCCTAGCATACCAGAACCGCCACCACCGCCGAAAAATCAACCACCAACTTCGTCATGTAATCAAGTAGGAATACTTAGATCGCACGGTGTACCTACAACACCGGGAACTATGAAAAAACGTGTTCAAATTCAAGAAATATCCGTGTGAGTGTAAGTTTTTTAGACAAAGAAAAAACTAAAAATTTTTGTTTTTAATTTAAATCAAATGTGATTTAAAACATTTTTAGCCGACGAACTGAATGCGTGTTGTCCTCGCAACTAATCAAACCATATCTGACTGAATTGAGTTGGAAAATTGCGCTGTGATTGTCATAACCGAATCTTTAATCGCTCGTTTTTAACTTTTGAACCATTTACAATCGATAAATTAAAAACTTTTTTACACAGTTTGATGAGTAATTACATTATAATCTGTCATCGGGGGCTTTTTTATTGAAAATGAAACAAGGGTTTTATCGGTCGTTTACAAATGTGTACAAGCGCTTATCAAGTCTTTTATTCTATTAACAATAAAATTCATATTTCGCTTATAATTGTTGATTAATAAGCTAATTGATACAGTGGTGTGCCCAAATGTGCGGAAGTGAAAAAGATAATCAACCATCAAACGTACATTATAATAAGCACCACCCTCATAAAAGCTTAACACGGGTTTGAGAAAGATGGGAAATGTTCATAAAATGGCTATAGTTGGCGATCAAAATAAGATTATGTTGGCTTAGGAATATTTTATAATGTAAATTTTGTTTTGTTATTTATTTACCGCATGGTCACATTTTAAATCCGTTTAAGCCTTCTCCATACACTTTTATTCCATTTCTCTCATTTTTTCAGATCAACCGCAAAATAATTGATTTGAACTTTAGTCGGAAGTAAATCGAAAGGCTTTAAATAAAAATAGAACTTAAACAAAAGTATTTAAATGCTCGTTTGTTACACTTATGTCCGGTTGCATAAAAGAGAATTATATTTTAATCCGAATATTAGATTAATAATCCTTTGATATATGCTAACGTTACACAATGTAATGTCAAAATTTAACGTTTGTAAATAAATATTTAAATCTGAAGGTAACTTCTTTTTATTGTTACAAACGTCTAACTTTGACATTTTTATTTTTTTATGTGTAACGTTGCAATATCTAAGGAAATAAATTTAATTTTTGGATTACAATTGTCTTTTATGCAACCGGGCAGTAGTCTGCTTGTTTATTCATAATTTTAGTTTTAATAAAGAAATTCAAAAATAATAAACTTGTAGAGCTCTCGCAATATCTCCGCGACTATGACCGCCTACTTCAAGCTAGCATTTAACCACGTTTTATGCCGGTCTCAAACGAAATATTGTGCTAAAAATGATACACGATAAAGATCATGCAAACTTAAAAGCAGTTTAATATTTTTAGATCGATCATGTGTCCGAAGTAGATATAAAACGTGGTTAAGCGGTTGCTTGAAGTAGGCGCCCATAGTCGCAGAGATATTGCGAGAGCTCTAATACTGGTTAGGCTTCTGTTTAATCCAAAAATTTAATAATTTCAAGCCTATACATTTCATGCTGCTTTATTTCCGCTACATTTCCCTGGGTACGCCACTGAATGTGTTATAAGTTATATTCTAAGGTAATAATTTAACTAAACCCTTGGTAAAATAGGTGGCAAATTTAAATAATAAATTGAACATTTTAATAATTTATAAATGCACATGTTGGCTTAAATTCAAACTTGTAATTCAAATAAGGATTTAAAATTTGTGCATCATAAACCTTTAAACATTTATAGCTTGTACATTTGCCAACAAGAAAAGTTCTTCCTTAACGTACATATTAAAGTACTTCTGTATATTTCATAAAATTTCCCTATCTGTCTTTCTTTCTCGTCGTTTGTCAGTAATGTCTCTGTGGTATTTTCCACACTATTTTAATTCAAGTGAGAAGTTTTTCCTAGATTTAATAAATTCTCTTTATTAAGGACTGGTTTCACAGTGTCCATTTAAACTCTGTAAAACAGTTTTATAGTATCGGTTGAGGGTTTAGGTTTAAGTTACGCGGCAGATTACATTCCGCTTAAGCTTTAAACAATTTCTTTGACATTTGTGTTTTTTGATAACTGTAGTTTAAACCAATACTGTGAAACTTGGACTAAGACTAAAAATTTAAGTGTGCCAAATATCTCAAAAGAAAACACATTCTATTACGTTTTAGCCATCTTCCCTTGTAATAAAGAGTGGCAGCATTACTAATTGGCCAAAACTCAAATCTCACATAAATGGCTCTTAGGGCCAGTATTATAATATTTAGTTGACGAAGGTTGAGACTGTCATTTTATTATGACATAATTATAGCGAAATTAATTTTTTTTTGAGTAAAACTGTGCTCAACCGACGCTTCAACCCTTCAACCTTCGGTCGGCGTTTATAATATTCAAATGACAGTCTAACCTTTACTCAGCGTTCGTTCAACTGGACATTTTAACACTGATTCTTAGAGAAATGGATCTTTTAGGAGCCCATGTTCAGTTAACATTTTTAAACACTCTTTATCTACTGAACGGCTGGTCCAAGAGATTTATGAAGCTAATGTCCCTATCACAATCATTAGATTTTGCTAATTTGGCTTCTTTTGACTATTAGACCCTCCGGGTCTAAACACCAGTTCAAAAAATCGATTAGTTGAACGAGAAAAAGTTCTATTTTAGATGACGTGTTTCATATTGTGTTTCTCCTACTTATAGTACACTTATATCTATTTCTATTAATTTTTTCCAACCAATCAAAAGTGCTAGAGTAAAAGTGAAACATGAGAGGGCCATTGGATTTATCTGAACAATAAAACTCATGACTACCTTACTGCTTTTTGGTTACAGCTAATTTGCCACCCATTTACCCCCACTTTGACTTTTCATGTACTTTAGCTCTCTGCCGTAAATACGTTTAACTTGTAGGTATTTGTTATAGTAATTAAAATTGAACTAATTATTGTAAATGGTTTAAAAAACAACCGATAGTCTAATTATTTGAATAAAAATTAAAAGTACAATTTAATGTATTCATATCCGGTTTTGACAATCATAACTAAGGTATTTAGAAGCTATAGAATAAGAAAAAAATTATAAAGCTCAGCGCAAGTAGCTTTAATTTATGTAATATTTTTAAAATACCTGATAATAAAATTGAGGTTTTACTGTATAATTTAAAAGTGATTTAAGTAAGTTAGTCGCATTGCTGATAACTAGGACAGTAAAAAAAATCTGACAATATTAGTTCAAAATAGTTTATTTGTGTTTGATAGGAAAATTTTTACAAGTACTTCGACAGATAATGATAATAATAATAACAATAATTGTTACGGTTAGTTATCAGAAATGTTTGCTAAAACTGTTGTGCCATTTGTTGGATGTCCATTAAAAATTAATAAAATTAAAGTAAGTAAAAGACTACTTTTAAATAAAAAATATTTAAATTAATTAATATGTTATTATGTTTATGTAAATTTATTAATTATTGATACTTAAAGTAATTGCTTTTTTACAAAAAGTTTGAATTATACCACAGAAAAATACAAATTTTAAAGTATTAAAATTGATATATAACAAAAAAATGTGATTAATTATTGAAAATACATCCTTTATCAATGTAACCACTAAACTGTTTTATTGAAATTATTTATAGTCTTTTATTAAATTTTTTTCAAGCTTAATATTTTTTTGAAATTACACTTTAAAATTTCTTCAAGCAAGCTTTGATAAATTCATTTCATTTTGAAGATTTATTTCATTACTATTACATTCTTTCAAATATTATAAATTTAGAAATTGCGTCTATCCGAAAAGTTACTTTTAATTAAAATCCTATTTGAATTAATCTTTGTCATAATGTTACAGATAAAGGTAGGATTTATACATAATTTAAGAACGTTCCTACCTAAGAATTAAATTTCTATTAAAATTCTGAAAAGATACTCTTATTTTTCCACTAAAGTATTGTTGATTAAAATATTAATGTTTTACGAGTTTTAGAAGAAAACGATGAAAACTAGTCATAGGAGCTTCTTCAAGTTTTCACCTCTTTTTAGTGGAACAAGTTGGAACAAAATTGGGTTTGAATCTCAAAAATTATACCTTTTTCATGTTTTTGCGATTTTTACAAAAACTCTGTAGTAGTGGTAGTAGTAAACGAAAAATTATAAAGTCAGAAGTTTAAGAGGGGAAAAATTTTAGAAAAGAATCTTATTTCCAGTTTTTCAAAAAAATGAATAGTATTCGTGAAAAATTGACAGTTAACATGTTTTGTATGTTGGGTGGGCAAAATTGGATGTTTTCATAGGGGAACTTCATAACTATAAGAGTTAGAAAAAAACCGATGGAGCATCCTCGATCTCTTTTTCTGAGAAACTGATAATAGTGAAATCGAAATCGAACTCTTCTTTTGTTTTTTAGTTATAGCCCAGTTTATGCTATGTACTTACAACATTGGTGATTACTGATTATATTGCAACACTCGTATATTTTTAACATGATTATAAAATAAAAAATTAACGAAAATAAAAAAAATAAAAAACGATCCCTAATATGGAATAGGAAATTTTCTTATTATATTTACATAGCAAAAACAAATAATACAATTTTTTTCTTTGGTGAAACATCGTTTTAAAAAATTAAAAACGTAATCTACATGTAGAAATCACAAATATCTAAGTATCCAACTATGGACCGGTATAATAATTATGTGCCCAGAGCCCACTTGATCCAGGTATTCCATAATTGGACCCTTATTGATTGTCCGTATTTATTTTCACAAAGACAGACATGCCTACGATAACCTAAGCATAAAATAAATAGATAATATTGATCATAGACCAATTAGTACAGGGTCTATCGGTTTCAACCTGGAAAAACGACATATGTGGCTGTAAATTTACAATTAGCTAGCCTTAAGAGTCTACATAAAGACATAAAAAAGTGTACCACTCCTAGGGGTGTGCAACATGAAGTAAATGTGCCCTCAACATTCAAAGAATACTAGCTCGAAAAAAAATGAGAATTTCGAAATTCTGATAAAGCTATTTAATAGAGCATGGGATTCTAACCAATTCATGAATCTATAACATTTTTTGTACCAATAGTACTTTTCCAGAAAAACGCGATGAAAGACAAATAGGGATAAACCGTTAAAAATCTGAAAATTGGAAATTTTACAGCGTAGTGACTCACAAAAATGTTTGCCATTTTGTAATTAATTCTTAGATCATTATTTTGAGTAAATTTTTGGAAAGAAGATGGTTTTAGCTTTAAATTGATGGGATTATTTTTCAATTTATTTATTTTCATCATCCCCTGAAATTGGACTAGAAGTTTTCTTTTTCATTTTTCTGACGACTCTTTACATATTAATGTACCATAAGCTACAGAGAGTTCAAATTTAAAAGATATTCTGGATATATGTTCTATAATATATTTGTAATGACATCATGCTACTAATCATGTTAAAACAATTTTCAGTTTTCAAAAAACACCCCTTAAATATTTCAATTTTTTTGAATTTTATTTTTTTCTTGTAATTAAATTTTTAAGAGCTGCGTAAGATGGAAAAATGTAATTTCCAAAAAAATAAATATACGGTTTTGTAGGTAATTCATCGTGCTTTCAAATGATGTATTTAAAATTTACTCTACTTCATGTACTTTCTATGAAATTAAGATGAAGTGCGCGCGTCTTAAAAAGGGCACTTTTATCGTAATATTGACGGCATTTTTTACGTAAACGTTATATCTTAAAAACGTTTGCGGATAATGAAAGAGGATATTTCAACGTTTCAGTTCATCATATTAAATATTGATTTCTGACTACCTGTTCCGAAAAAAGAACCCCGAAAAAACTGTTTTTTCGATGATTCTTAACAAAAGGGAAAAACAAGCTACATTTCGTAAAACAACATATGTGGCTGAAAATTTGAAATAAGCTTGTATTGAAAGCTTAGAAAAAGAGGCAAAAAAGTTTACCACTCTCAGAGATGTGCAACATCGAGTGGATGCGACCTCAACTGTTAAAAGAGTAACTGGAAGCATAATAGAAAAATCGAAATTTTGTTATAGTCAATTTATAGAGAATTAAATTTTAAACAATTTTTATATCTATGAAATTTTCTGTATTTGCGATAGTTTTACCGTAAGTTATAAAAGAGACATTTATATAGCCTTAACATCACTCTAGGACACAGACTGGAAAAACAACATATGTGGCTGAAAATTTGAAATAAGGTAGTATTGAAAGCCTAGAAAAAGAGGCAATAAAGTTTACCACTCTCAGGAGTGTGCAACATCGAATAAATGTGTCCTCAACTGTTAAAAGAGTAACTGGAAGTGTAATAGAAAAATCTAAACTTTGTTTGGGCCAATTTATAGAGAATGCAATTCTAAACAACTTATACATCTATGAAATATTCTATACTTGCAATAGTTTTTCCGTAAACGCGTCAAAAGAACCATTTATATAGCCTTAACATTACTCTAAGGCAGAGACTGGAAAAACAACATATGTGGCTGAAAATTTGAAATAAGGTAGTATTAAAAGCCTAGAAAAAGAGCCAAAAAAGTTTACCACTCTCAGGAGTGTGCAACATCGAATAAATGTGTACTCAACTGTTAAAAGAGTAACTGGAAGTGTAATAGAAAAATCTAAATTTTGTTTGGGCCAATTTATAGAGAATGCAATTCTAAACAACTTATACACCTATGAAATATTCTATACTTGCAATAGTTTTTCCGTAAACGCGTCAAAAGAACCATTTATATAGCCTTAACATTACTCTAGGGCACAGACTGGAAAAACAACATATGTGGCTGAAAATTTGAAATAAGCTAGTATTAAAAGCCTAGAAAAAGAGGCAAAAAAGTTTACCACTCTCAGAGGTGTGCAACATCGAATAAATGTGTCCTCAACTGTTAAAAGAGTAACTGGAAGTGTAATAGAAAAATCTAAATTTTGTTTGGGTCAATTTATAGAGAATTAAATTTTAAACAATTTATATATTTATGAAATTTTCTGTACTTGCAATAGTTGTACCACAAGCACCACGAAAGGAACATTTAGATAGCCTCTACATCAGTTATATAAAAAAATTAAATAAATTAGTTTAAAATTTCAATTATATCTCTTTTTTTATCTTTTTTATTCCTCCTCATTTACATTAACCGCTAAATCGAAAAAAATGTTAAAAAAGCAGAATGTTATTATTTTGGCAGCTGATTTAACAGTTTGCAGTTGTTAAACTAGAATTTTGACATCATATTCGTAATCAGCGACGAGCGACCCCGAAAATATAAAGTACCATGTCCTTATAAAAAAATAATTAGTTTTAAAAAAACGCCCCCTAAAAACAATATATGGGTGGGATCTACCCATGTTGCACACCCCTGACGATGGTAAACTTTTTAGTGTCTTGTAGTACATATCAAATAATGCCCAAATCCAAATTTTCAGCCCCATATGTTTCATTTCCAGGTCGATGCCGATATTCGCCTTTGGGATCTGTACTAAATGAAAAATACTAGTTTTACATGTCTTGAAAAAGTTTTGAAACGGTAACAAATAAAAAAAGTTTGACTACGCCCCTGATATTTGCCGAACCGTTGATATCAAAACGACTATGGTGCTAATATGACTAATGAGATAGGCGGCTGTCAGACAGACGTTTTTCAGCGACCGTCATAGACCGACCAAAATTTTAAGTAAGTGATTTTTAATATAATTAGGCACATAGCATCGACCTTCATCGATAATTCGATAATCGTCGGTATCGCTAACTCGCTGACGAATGACCGTCTGTCTGACAGCCGCCGTAATATTCAAAACCACTTACTTAAAATTTTGGTCGGTGTATGACGGTCGCTGAAAAACGTCTGTCTGACAGCCACCATAAGATAATAATCAGTTAGTAAAGCTTGCAATATTAGTTTCTTAGAAACGGCACTATTCCATATTAGAAGACTATTCCATATTTGGTTACTTTCCTCTACGAATCATAGACGGCTATGGCTTTATATAGAACAGAGTATTTTTCTCTCTATTTAATAATATAAAGGTTTCTATAGGTATTTTTTAATTTCACTGACATAAGCCTAGTTCCCAGCTATCCGAAACCGTCGTATACGACGATACGAAAGTTTTCCTATTGGTGGAATTTCAAAATTTTTCGAATATCCACCAATAGGAAAACTTTCGTATCGTCGTATACGACGGTTTCGGATAGCTGGGAATTAAGCTATAGGCTGTAAAAACATTTTTTGACGATTAGATTCGATAAGTCTAAGGGTGCCATGCAAAAATATTAAAAATCGGTATTTACCGTAAGTTTATCTCAAAAAACGAGATCGAAGATAAGTGGTCTATTTTTTCATATTTCCTCTAGTTACCGAGTTGCCCTATTAGCAACGTTTTTATAGGGCAACTCCGGCAACACGGTAATTACAAGAGTTAGAAAAAAACCGACGCAGCATTTTTTATGTCTTTTTTTGAGAAACTAATAATGGTAAAATCAAAATTTTGCCATCTTCTTTTGTTTTCGAGTTATTTCTAGTGGCCGTAAATTGGGTGTTTTTATTGGGTAACTCGGTAACTGTAAGAGTTAGAAAAAAACCGATAGCGCATCCTCGATCTCTCTTTTTGAGAAACTAATGATAGTTACATAATGTCGGACATATGTCTAAATAATGTTTTTCTATTAAAATTACATTAGCTTTCATATGGCAAAGTTTGTTGGTGAGCTAATAAATCACCCTGTATAGGTCCTCATCGATTCAGTGTACATTGATGATAATATGATGATAATTATTAAGAATTACAGTATCAGCACACTAAAAGTGTAACTAAATATTCTTTCTCGACATAGATGAATAATATATTCCAGATAAAGGTCTATTCCCACACAACCGTGATTGATCCGTCACGTCACGTCTCCGGTCAGTCAAATTTTTTGTGATTTTATTTTGACGGACAGCACGATTCACACACATCAGTCATGGATCCGTCATTTACCTTTAGTTATAAAAGGATTTATAAAAATAACGTTGTCGACGTTATTTTATTTGACTGACCGGAGACGTGACGGCGTCAAAAACAAAATCTCCGAACCATGACTGATGAGTGTGAATGGATTCATTTAAAAGCACGCTTACGATATTTTTTATACCATTTTTGACTGACCGGAGACGTGACGTGACGGATCAATCACGGTTGTGTGTGAATACAACTTAAAGTAGACGTAGGGAAGTAGAGATATAGAATTGGTTATCATTAAGAACCATCGTTCTCACATCACCATCTCCCCCCCCCCCCATGAAACCATAACTGCAACTAGCAAAAAGATAATATGACTGTCAACTTTCTATACTTTTTTCCCTACCTCTGCTAATTTTATAATTTATTTAAAATTAGTTAGAACTCAACAGCAATACACTTCAGTTTATGCAGAACTAAACCCAAACATTTGTAAATTAATTAAAAGAATTCTCTTAAACTAAATTATTTAAAATAAAACTGAAAAGCTCACCCTATACGTTGATTAATTACACGAGCATTACTTTTCAGTCTACAAACCTTTGGGATAAATTTAACGAAACGTATTCCGTCAGTACCGCTATGAAAGTAAATTTTCATTTCTTATTTTAAATTGGAACAATTACTTTAAATCTAAAGAGACCAAAAAGATTATTAATTTTCTTAAGTGGATTACAACAGCGGTTAACATGAAGTTTCTTAACATAATTTCTTCAAATATTATTTTCTATCCAAACAACTCATCACTTTGCATTTCTAGACAAAAAAAGCTCATATTGAGCTTCCATTTCATCCAAAAGTTATTCGATTAATATTCATAAGTATTAAAGCTTTAAAGATTTTTCATTTCTCCTGAAAGCTACACTTTAAATAAATAAAAACCATCGTTTAGTTTAACCGTACTTTTTGAGTTTTTAAAATGTTAAAGAAAAATGATCCGTCAGTCTGTAAAGTATATTACGTTTATTTGATTGAAAAACATTGGTGAATCCAAGGTACTTTTATAATTTATTGCCGACAAGTTTTGTTTAAAGCATTTGTGTTAAAAATGTTCTCATAAACAAAGAAAAATGGCGAATATTTTAAAATATAAGAAGACGTTAAATTTTTAAGCTTTTTTATTTTTTTTGTTCAAGTTTATACGTTCGTTAATTCATCAATTTTATAAAATTGTTTTCGTTTCAGAGAGCAGTATTTAACAAATGGGCGGGAAAGTAGATATTTAGACTTCCGCTCTTAACCGTTAGCGACTTTAATATCCTCTTGATATAACTAATATTCGTAAATCCTGCTAGGGTAAAGTTCAAAGAAGTAGCTAAGGTATTTGTATATAAAAAATAGTAAGTAAGTAAGTAAGTAAGTAAGTAAGTAAGTAAGTATCTTTATTTAGTAATAGTACTATTTGAAAATTTACAATAATTATTATTTAAATCTTAAATCTAGATATAAGTACACAATTTTAAGTTAGATTTTCATTCCTGATTAGTAGTGTTGTTTTACATATTCACTTAGATGCCTTTTGAAAGTTTTTATGTTAGATACATTTCTAATGTCTAATGGAATGGTGTTTTATATTTTAAGACCTTTGTAATATAAACAATTTTGGGAGCTCGATTTTTTTAGTTTAGGCAACCTGAAATCAAATTGGTTTCGAGTAGCATAATTATGTACACTATTATTGAACAATAACTTTTTAACCATGTAATCTGGTAATAGTCCATGAACAATTTTGTAAATTAAAGTCATCGTGTTAAAATGAATGCGTTGGTTGATGTTTAACCATTGTAGGGCTTCCAGAATCAGATTTATGCTTGTATATTTGAAACATTGTAAAATTGCTCTCATTGCCCTATTTTGTTGTTTCTGTAGCCTAACCATATCCGATTTTTGACACAAAAATAAGATGCTAGAGCAGTTGTAGTCAAAGTGTGGAGCAATTATGGTCTTGTATATTAATATTCTGGCCTGTAAACTTTGTTTATTTGATAGTCGACTTAAGAAGTTTATTTTCTTTGACACCTTTGATATAATATGTTCGACATTTTTTTTAAATAAGAGCCTAATTAATGAGAAAAATCCAATTGCACTCGGTGTATCATTCAAAAAAACAACAGATGTTGGGTAAAAACATCATCTTCTGTTTTTTAAATTACACCAAGTTTAATTGGATTTTTCTCATTAATTAGGCTCTTATTTTTATACAGGGTGTCCCTGAATAACACCGACAAACGCTTACAGTGAGTTCCTGGGACCAAAATAGGACTTTTGGCCCTCTTGCAATTATACCCTAGAATGTCCCCCTACCAAGTTATACACTTATCAAACAAATCACTTAATAACATTTTAGGAGTGCCTTTTTGGATATTTTTTCAAGAGGGACAAATATCCTATTTTGATCCCAAAAACCCGCTGTAAAAGTTTGTCGGTGATTTTCAAAGGTATATTGATTAATTTGTTACAGACTGCAATCATTATTATTATTAATTTTCAATTTTTCTAAAGAACCATTGGTTTTAGAAGAAAAATTTAAGAGGCACAAAATGTTTATTTTAAAATTCCTCATAAAATTAATCAAACGAATTTAATATTTTTATTAGCAAAAACTAGTATTTTAGGGATTTAAAGTTAGCGCCACCCCCAGAAGGGGTAGTTCGAGTGATGCGATTCTTATGCAATTTCTACCACAGGATGACTTTTATAAGATATGCCTACTGTATAAAAATCATCAAAATATTTGCAGCACTTTTGGAGATAAAGCGATTTTTCAAAATGTTTAACACGACTTCGAGAGCGTATAACTTGGTAGGGGGACATTCTAGGACATAATTTCAAGAGGGTCAAAAGTCCTATTTTGGTCCCAGGAACTCACTGTAAGTGTTTGTTGGTGTTATTTAGGGACACCCTGTATACAAATACCTTAATGCCTTCTTTGAACTTTACACTATCAGGAATTATGAATATTAGTGATATCAACCGGATATTAAAGTCGCTAAAGGTTAAGAGCGCAATGTTTAAATATCAACTTTCTCGTCCGTTTGTTAAATACCGCCCTCTTAAGTAGAATTTAATTTAAGATTCGTGTTTTAACATTAATTACGTGCTCGTAAAAAATTGAATTACTCTTAAACCGAATCAGTAGGCACGCACCTGCACTAATTTTCCTATGCATTATGGGAACGCTTCTGGTATAGTTAGCACATTATAATTAAAAAATATCTGTTGTGTCAACACAAGACTTTCCGATTGAGTTGATTATTTTAAGACCAAAACAGTTAGAAAACAAAAGAATACTATACATTTTTATAATCACTAAATAAAAAAAAAATAAACGTCAAAATTTTTTGACAAATGTCAAATGTTTCAACAAATGTCAAATTTTTTGACAATTGTTAAATTTTTTGATGTCAGTCAGAAACGTCAACTGCCAATTATTATTAGATATTTAATTGTATAATAAACCTTTTTAAAACAAAAGAATGTTAAATATTTTTATAGCACTGCATACAGGAAAAAATTCTCTACCGGATTATGCAAAAATAATTATATGTTGCCATTTAAAAAAAGATTATTTACTTTAATTACACGCCCCCTAGCGGACCGATTTTGAACAAACTCCTTTCTGCACTCCGTCGTTATCTGATAAGACCCTATACCAAATTTCAAGTCAATCGGTTCGGCCGTTTCAGAGATTTCGTGGGGAACTACATCCACACATACACACATACACACAGACTTTTTTCTAAAAATGGTCTAGATCGACTTGGGGGACCTCAAAACACATATATCCGGTGTTATCTCAAAAAATTTTTTTTACCCCATTACAATACTTTCCTTTAATACCTTAAGGTATCGGAAAGTAATTATTATGTTAAGTAGGTATAGCACATTCAGCGGGTGATAACAAAACCGAGTTTTATATTTCAGGTGTAGATGTGAAATATTTCTTCAAAACAGTCATTATTAGTCCATAAATGGCACTGATCTAAAAGATTTTGCTTTTCTTATAACTGAAGGCAGAGCGCACAGCACAATTATATCCCAATATCCAAAAATTACTAGTTCATAGAAAGAACCATGAACCATAAAGGCTCGTTTACACACACAGGCTTACCTTACGGTTTGCCCGTGCAGGTGGCCTGAACACTGTATGGTGGAGCGAAAAAAATTTTTTTTAAATACTTTCATGTAATAGTAAAAAAAAGTGTCCTTTAGGGGCACATACTACTCATACCAATTTTTGTTTCAATCGTTTTATGTTTAGTGGGTCCGCCAGGCCCATTAATGTTAGAAGAGAAGTTGGAAATTGCAATTTTTTTAAATTTCTATATACCTGCATTAATTGTTTGTAAATGTTACTAATAGCAATAATTATATTAAGGTTGGTTGTATAAACATTACTACTAAAATTGGTAAATGCCATCAGTCATTTAAAGGGTCCGCCACGGCCTTAAATTTAACATATTATTACCTTTTTTAATCGCTTTCAATCGAGACTCGCACTTAGTCCGTGCCTGTCGTAAGTGTAGAAGTGAGAGTGGGTTGACAGTGAGACTATTGTTTTACTCCTATTTTGACTAGTACCGATTATATTTTCACTTGTGAAGGTCGTGTAAAGGACGATAGGGTTCACAAAAGAACTATTGTCGAAGAACATTTAGTTCTCATTGAAGAACCTCTTTCGAAATACATAGGGCACGTCGTTCCCGACTCAAGCAGTGCCCTCAAATGTGCCGAAAGTATTATGCATTATTTGGTAAGTAAATTTGATTTATCTGAACTGATGGCTGTAGGATGTGATGGCACCCCTACTAATACGGGTCCAAAAGGAGGGATAATTAGAATAATGGAATCGACACTAGGACGACCACTGCACTGGTTTGTGTGTCAATTGCATGGAAATGAACTTCCTCTACGGCACTTAATTCTTCATTTAGATGGAAAACTAAAGGCCCAAACAGTTTTACTGGAGCAATTGGCATTCTATTACAGAAATGTGAAACCTTTCCTTTAACTAAATACGCAGCCATTAAAATAGAAGTTGATTTACCTTCTTTGAACTTGAAAGACCTAAGTACTGACCAAAGATATCTATTAGAAATTTGTTATGCAGTTGTTAAAGGCGTATGTCCAACTGATTTAGCCAATAGATATCCTGGAAAACTAAATCACGCTCGCAGGTTAACATTTGCAAACCGTATATTAAGATTATATGTCGCAACTAAAAATCCTTCACATAATTTAGTAATCCTAACACAATATGTTGTGAAAGTTTACGCACCAGTTTGGTTTACTATAAAGAAAAACAATTTATGCTCTGACGGTGCACAAAATCTTTGGAAACTTATTAAATATTCCAGATTTATGGACAAAGAACATTTAAAAGTTATAGATCCTGAAATGCCTATTTTGCGAATACAGAAAACATTCTTTTGACTATGGTAACAGATCCAAGAGAACAAATTAGGGAACTAGGATTGCGAAGAATACTAAAAGCAAGAAAAATTACATCAAAAGAAAGTCAATTAAGTGTTAGAACTTTCAAAATACCAACAATTAACTTTGACGCAAATGAATATATTGAGATGATTTATTGGCAAAGTGTAACAATAACCGAACCACCAACTTTTCGTAATATTACAGATGAAGATCTTGAAGACGCAATTCAGCTGAAAAGAATGTTTGAGATTCCTAAATTTCCATGCCACACTCAGGCAGTGGAACGGAGCATTAAGCTTGTAACTGAGGCTTCTTCATCGGTAACTGGACCGAGTAGACGCCATGGATTTATAAAAGCAAAACTAATGTCCCAAACGTTAATGCCAACTTTTGAAACTAAAAAGGAATATAAATTATAAAGAGTAAATAATAATTTTTTAAGGTCATGAAAAAGTCGTTAATATGTCCTAGCATAGGTTGGGAGGTAGGGCTGGGATGTGGAGGAGCTCGGTAAGCAGTCACCTCCACGTGGTGGGCTCTGGGTTACTTTGTTTTTAAATTTAAGCAAAGCAAGCAAGGAACTGCTTCGTATGGATAAGATGTGAAAAATAACGATTTTTTTTATGAATTTTATTAATTCTGGCGGACCCTGTAGACATTAATATTTATTAGAGACTGTGGTTTTTCTGTGTAGGGATATGTATAATCTAAAGGTTTTTTGCTATTAGGAAACAAAAAGCATTAAAATATATTTTATAAGCCTAAAAGAAAATATTCTATTTTTAACTTAAATTTTGATTTTTGAAAGCCCCGGCGGACCCTCAAGGAAATTTTTTGTGTTAAATTTTAAAAACTTTTTTAGAAGACAACACAACCAAGCAACTTTTTACAACTATTAGAAATCGGAAACGAAAAAACATTTTTATTAGGTCGTTTTCGCTCCACCCTCTGAACAGGCCACCTGAATGCTGTCCCCACGCTCCGGTTTGGCTTGTGCAGGCCGCCTGAACGGTATCTACATCTACATACTCCAATTTGGTCTGTGCAGGCTGCCTGAACGATGTCCACACGCTACGGCGGTCTGCACAGGCCAAACCGGAAGGCAAGCCTGTGTGTGTGGACGGGCCGGGCCATAAGACGACTAATGCCCACCACCTTGTACAAATTCAACTTTTGACTTCCAGCACCAACAATAACCAATAATCATGTATATTTGTCAATATAGTCTATCCCGTATTAGACGCCCGTCTCCTACCATACATGTAGATTTAGCAAACTATAGAGATACAGCAGATAAAATTGATCTCACCCCCAAAGTCTAAAATATCTATTACCAAAGTAATAGAGGAATGAAAACACCGCAGTAGAGCCAACTGCTCGATGAAGAATGCCGAAAGTCATATCACTCCTTGAACTGTAATTTTAACAAAAGTATTTGTGCAAATGTATGGAGATTTAATGGCATTTAAACTAAAGATTTCTTTTTTAAAAAGAGACTAAGTTTCTTTTAAGATCTTCCGACTCAATTTCCTGTTTATTTTCCTTTTAAGAAAATCTAAATGAAGTTGGCTAATAAGTATCCGTTCCCGATTAACTGTGTACAATCAATTTCTCTTCCGCAGTAGTTCGTATCCCCAATATACTTTACCAATTATTTAACAAATTACGAAAAATAAATAAAACTTTCCATTTGAAAACTTTCCGTATGATAAAATAAAAAATTACGAAAACATTTTTTACATTTAGTTGTAACAAATATAATTTATTGTTTATTTAAATGTGTTTGTCGAATCGTAATGATACATAAAATTGTAAATAACACAGAAGTTCAACTTAATGTAACACGAAGTAATAAATGACAGGATTCTAGACAGAGATTTCCTCTAAATGCTCCTAAATGATAGATTGCAGCAATTACTTGCTTAGAAATCGTGATATGAATTTTAGGAAATTATAAGAAAATGTGCAAATTATAGATTTTACCGTTAACAAATTTCTTTTTGTAATATTTGATTTTTGTTTCAATTTATTTAATTTTAACGTTGTAAAAATGCATTATTTGTACTTAATTGGAGTCGTTTAACTTAATATTGACATTGACACCACCAACTTAATGTTAGAGAAATAAATCTTATACGTGTGGTTTGGGTTAATTGATGTAGGATGGCTAAAATGTCCTCTTTCACAAAAATATTTATATCTTCATTTTAGTATACTCGTAATAATTATTCAAGGAAATCAAATTTATGAGCCAAATTTTTAATCGTCTGAAAAACCATTTCTTTAATTCTTTTCTACAATAATTACCTAAAATGCTTCGAATTTTTGCTGCAGTACTGTATAGGTACAGAGTGTACCAAATTTTGCTTAATCATAAGTCATTTTATTACATTTTTTAAAAAGAACTTGTAATTGATATTTTTAGTTCAAAACAGATATTTGAGGCGCAAAATCAAAAAAGAATTTTTTAAAACCTGTCTTTTACAATATTTTTCAAAAAATGTAACTGACTGACAGAAAGCCCAGCAAGTTAATACAATTTGTAATAGATTTTTATGCAATTTAATTACAAAACAAAATAAATTATTTTTAAATTGAAACTAACATTCGAGAAATTATTTATTAATTTTCAACATTTAGTAGAGAGATAGCTACAAGTAGCGACATCTATTTTCAAGTTATTCAAACTTAATAGTACAATGGTTAGTTTAGCGCGGATACATACCGGGGTTCTTGCGCAAATGGAACCACCTCGAGTTAGAAAATAACACCAATAACACGCGGAGGTAGTTTTTTATGTCAAAAAACTATTTTACTACAGCAGCAGTTTGTTGACATATCGTGGTCGCCGAAAAAAATTAATTAAAATAACAGAAAACCCCATTAGTGAGGACCTACCTTTTGGCATTTTGGCCGTATTTTTTTCTTCACACTCGGACTTGATTTCCTATAACAAAAACCAAATAATAATTAAAAATAGTTTTTGGGATTAAAAATAATACCATTCAATAACACCCTTTCGTATGCACAAGCACTAGCATTTTCGTAAGAAACTTTTGGAAAAAAACAAATTAATTTTCTTAATTTTCTTTTGTAAAGATCACAACACAACAAAGTTTAAACTACACAGAACGGTTTGATTGTTGCATTTTAACACGCTTTGCTGATAATGATAACTCGAATTCGATTGTTAAATAAAATATTTGTAATAGCGGTAACACCTGCGATTTTTAATAGCATCAAATTTTTATTTAAAGAATTTGAAATGAACAAATCAATGACACATTCAATTATTCATATTCAGAGATTGATTTTTAAAAATAATTAACATTTTAATATTCTGAGAAATGTTGTTCTTAATGTATCTTATATTCCGTTTTATAATTTTGGGATCATTTTCGAAGTCAAAAATAATTTAATAAAAATAAAAGTATAAATAAAAAAAAGTGTCAAATTTAGATCTGATGTTTTTGGACAATCGCTTAGCGTAAATTTATTGTAAATGACTAAAATTATTGTAGTACCCTTTGTATCTTTGAAGTCGAAGATATTAGATGCGATCTTTTTTGGCGGAGGAGAACTCACATAGACTCTTTAGAGACTTGCTTCTAATAATTATTATGTACCCGTGTTCCATCGCCCACTATTTTAGAGAAAAGGTCAACATGCACTTCTAAAGATGTCAAATAATTTTAGAAAATGTCCTGTCTTTCCAATTTTTGCTTAAGAACCAACAATCTTGGAACCCGTTCAGATGACTGTTACTCCCATTTAAAACTACAAAACTAAAAGGAATGTCTTGTTAGTGAGAAGATCACCAAGCAGCACATGTATTAAATTCTCTTTTTATTTTTATACATTTTATGAGAAAATCCTTATCAGCTCTACAAACGCACTTAATAATAATACTAAGAGATTCTGTAAATCTGTTCGTGTTCTTCCTAATCGATGGCTAGCGTCTTTCTTGTGCGTTACAATAAGTTGTTGTTTAGTCAAGTTTTTTCCATTGGGTTCTGGCACCCCCAGAAGTTCAAGGCAGTGTATTTTAGACTTGAGTTTTTGATAATTGAGGCGAGTCCCAACAGTTCTTCGTTTTGTTATTTACTCTTATAGTTTTCTGCTGTGATTATCAAGATTAACCCTCGCTTTCAGAAATACTAGTTCTGCATAATTTTCTAGCTATCTAACTAGTTTATGTTGCTTCAAAATATATGTACCTAGACGAATCGCAATTATGACACTTTTATGGGACATTTTATGAAATGAGATTTTGCATTGCTGGCATTCTACCTGTGACACATTCTTACTAACAAGTGCCACATTTATCAGACATTACTGGTAAACTTTACATACTTGAAGAGTACACGCCTGCCTTTTTTTTTTTCAATGATATAAGCGAACTGATTGTTAAAAAATTGGACTATCATCACTCTCTCTTTGACTTGCCGTTTCAAACAAAACTGATTGTAGTATCAGAAGTAAATATAGGTTGTTGTAAAAACATGATAGTGTGATCCTTTTAACGCAAAATAAATACAGAAATAAAAATTCATTACCTATTGGTAGGTGGATAGTACAACAATAACCCAAATTTCAGCTTCTAGCTTCTGAAAACCCCCAAAAGCTATAAGATGAGAACGGATCACGTCAACATACTGAAAAATAATGCAGTGGCGTAATCATAGTCAACTCGCATTATTCAACAAAATCGTAGTTGACTTTGACTTAGATCTAAAACACAGGTTGTTTTGTAGGTATACTGTATAAGTAATAAGATTAATGATCTACATTACAAAATTGCATTAGTACAAATACTTATCTAAAGATACAATCACATTAGTATTGGTATAAATTATTAAACATAAAAATTACATTAGAACGATTAACAACATACTTCAAACTCATTAATGCTTATGTAGGGATAAAGAATGCATCGTTATACACTTTAGCAGAAAATTTGTTCCGTCTTACTAATCGTAACTTACAATGTGTAAATTCTGTCATAAAAATTTATTACTTATATGATGCTTTAATAATAATTCATCAAGGTGTCGTGACGTTATAATAAAATACAGTGAAAGTAGTGATGTGTAGGGACGGTTTTCTGCAATTTCAAATTCATTGGATAAAGCTACAGTAAGTAGGTACATTAATTTATACTAAAATCTGATATTTAAAAAAATTCAAAAACCATCACTTAAGTCGAATTTGTCCTCGTATTTAAAAAAGATTTACGTATTATAATGGATAAAAGGCTTAATAATAAATAATACTTTTATAGGTATAATAGTATTGTTTAGTGTTTAGTTTAGTTTAGTTAAACAGTGTTTAGATAGCTATGATGATGGAAAATATAGAAAAATATTATTTAGATTCGAGAAAAATATGACAAGTCTAGTGGTTCAGTTAATGAATACAAAAGTAAGAGTACAGTTTTTTCTGAAACCTTTCGCATTATCTCCTCTACGGTACGCCTAGACCAAAGCCTTTCATGAGGGGAAAACTTATTTTTATACTATGTGTCCTTGAAAAACTTCTACAGTTAATGCGTGGAGACAAAATAGAATATTTTGTCTCTCTTCAAATAATGTTCAAAACTACGTCCCTAAAAATCTCTAGTGTCCTACTCCTACAAACACGATTGCATTAAAAAAGCCATACCACTTTAGCAACAAAGCATATAGTCTTCACTCAATTTTATGTAGTCCTCATTCTCTCTGTACTCAGTTATCGTTCAACATTCAGCAGTCAACTCGGCAACTTCAACTTCAGCCTTAGACGGAAGTCCCTCCCTTCTCCAGGTTAAGCACGAGTTCCAAACTTCCATGCAGTTGAATATACAAACTGTCTTTCTACGGACATAAGCCAAAACGCCCTTGTCCAGATTAAGCACGAGTTCCAGCCAAAGCTCTCTTGTTAGAGTTAGGCACGAGTTCCGGTCAAAACGCCCTTCTCAAGACTAGGCATCAGTTCCAGCTTTCAGCTTATTACCATTCGGTAAACCAAAGAATTTTTAAAATTTTATTATTGAGCCCAGCAGCCTCAGACTTTACAAGGAAAACTTATATTGCACATTATGTTGTATTTGTACGCAACTCGTTTCGATTTTCTCATTGGTACTAACACGAAGTAGACTTATATTTTTTGGCTATTTCGATGAGGAGGACACCACACAATAAAACAAGCTAGTGGGTGACAAACTCAAGCTGTGAAAAGAGTCCGGATTGGAGCTTTAAACCACCACTGATAGAATGGACTAATCAATTTAGGCCAGATTAGTAGTCAAAAATGAAATTAAGTCTAAAGAACTCGCTTCGGTCCTCCAACACGGACTATTATACAGGATGTTCGCAAGAAGTGGGCCGCTATTGCTATATCCGTTAATATCGAAGATATGAGGTCGGTTAAATTAGTAAAGTAGTATAGCTTTTTCAGCTGATTGCGATGGTCAACACAAAAAAATAATTGAACATCTAGTTTTCAAGATATTTACAAAAATAACTTTTTTTTAAATGGAACACCCTATATATTTTTATATATTTGAAAAAGACACTGCATTCAGAATATAAAATGTCATATGAGTTTTGTCCTAAAATGAAAAATAAAGTACTTATTTCGTATCTTCAGTATTGAACGGATAAAGCAATAGTGGCTCACTTGGCATGAACGCCCGGTATTTTTGCTAATTTAGTATCTACATTTTACCAGGGATCTAAATTTGTATAAAAATACAGGATGTTCGTGCCAAGGGGGCACTATTGCTGTATCTGTTTAATGCAGAAGATCCGAAATCGGTAATTTATTTTTCATTTTAGGACATAACTCATATGACATTTTATACTCCAAATTCAGTGTTCTCTTCAAATACATAAAAATATATAGGGTGTACCATTTAAAAAAAAGTTATTTTTGTGAATATCTTGAAAACTAGATGTTCAATTATTTTTTTGTGTTGACCATCGCAATCAGCGGAAAAAGTTATACTACTCTACAAATTTAACCGACCTCGTATCTTCAATATTAACGGATATAGCAATAGGGGCCCACTTCTCGCGAACACCCTGTATAGACATGCTTTAGGGACTAATATGGCACCAGACTTTAATGCTCTTTGTTTAAAATTCGACAATACTGCCAATATAAGAGTTTCGCATATTCTCTTAACTTCCATTCGATTATTTCGTTTCACCGAAGAAGACGTTCAAAACCTTGTAGCTCATTATATTGCACTTGACCTTGTGTAATCCGAAAATGCACACACCTCTCCAAACTTTTGGTACATTGCTCCTAGAGTCGTATAGATTTAGTATGTAAATTTTCGACCCACCACCAATTGTGTAAATCTTTTGCCAAAGAAAAAACAAAATATTTACGCTAATTTGGCTTAATTACAGAGCTAACACAGTTGTTGACGCACTCCGTGAGGTTCTCTGACCTGTTGCTTTTCGTAGAACTGTCGAATTATGGAATGGTAAAGGTCGTACAGAAGACCTAGCAGAAAAAGGTTCTTTGTAAAATATAAGAGGTTGAGCAGTAATTAAATTATCTTTAAGTTTAGACGAAGAAGACGAGAAATTTATTCATCAGGAAATGATTTCATGACTTTCAGATTTTTTTTAATTTTAGCAAAATTATTTATTTACGTAGTTGAAGGAATGAGATTATTTTTATATCATTTCACAAGTTATTCTTTTTTATTATGTTTAATAGACATTGAACCCTTTAAAATACCTTTAAATCCCAAGCAATATTTCTTCATTATAATATGCTTAATTTGTAGTAATAAAATACGACTTTTCATAATGTGATAATAGCATATAATAGAGACTTATTTTTTATTAATTGGACCCACAAGCGTAGGGTGCAGATTATCTAGTGCACATTAAATTCAATAGTTACAAGTGGCAAGATTATTTTAGTCTGTATGCGTGGTGCCTGGTTGCATTAGAATTGCGCACACTTCGCGCCGCTAAGTTTATAAACAAATTAAATAAATAACAATGATGGACTTTAAAAATTTATGTTTATGTTAAACAGTTTGTGTTATTATTAAATAAACAACATAATTTTGGAAAGCTTCAAAATGAGGTTTTTAGAAGTTCCTTCAGGTATGGGAAAAAAGACATTTAACATCATTTTTTGCACGTAAAATAACGCTAAGTTGGTGATAAAAGAGTTTTCAATTAAAATTTTAGACAAGTTGGTTGTAAGACGTTTTTAATTGTATTATTTATTGCAGAGTTATTTGTCACTTTAAAACAACACAAAAGTTAAAAACTTTTGAAAACAACCAAAATTCCTAACATAATTCAAAAAATATTTCTCTTTATTAAAAAAATTAACAAGTAGTTTTTTACTAATCAAAAGTGATAATATGTCACGAGCCAGAAATCGTGACAATGTGATTTAACTAATTAGCACAAAATCCGTAATTATTTGTTATTAAGTGCGTCAGAGCAGGTTTAAGAAAATTTAATGTATGTGTGTGAAACCCATTTTGAAAAAAATTATCGGATTTTAATAACAAAAAATTACTTAAAAGTTTTCTAGAGCGTTTAAATTTTGAGAAATTACCTAAAGTTATTTAATTATTTTGTTTAATATACTAATATTTGTGGCCATAATTAAAACAATTTGTTTAAATATTAGTTTAAAATAAATGTATGCAGTTTTACAATTGCTAAAATAGTTTACTTAATTCTTAATGAATTTGACTTTGACACTGATATCTTAACTTTCTTTGTCAACTAAACTTTTATTCTAAATCCCACTTTAATAATAAATTAGATGAAAATCGTAAATGGAACATGGAGATCCCGCCTCTGATGGATTGTAATGGTTTTTGATAAAGTATTGGTTTATTAGTGGACCTAACTGGGTCAAAAAAACAAAAATGTTTTATTATATCGTAAGACAAGTGTCGTTTATCAAAATTAAACTATTTTGTTTTCAAAATACCGTACTGTGCGCTACTGTATCAAAATGAAATTGACGGGATGAATTTGACAGAAGCTGCTGTTTTAGAAAATAACTCAAGAACGAATCGTGCGATTTTAATTATTATTTTACCGTTGCATACTACCTTTAAGTAGCTTTCATCTCATACGTCACACGATATTGCTATTGCAATATCGTTGCAATTGGTATTGGTACCTGTTATTGGTAGTGTTGGGGGGAAATGCAGACGTGCTATATTTACAGTTCTCTCTCGGTATATTATAAATTGGCGTTTGTTCGAACAAAAAACGCCTTGATTCAAAGATATTAAATGTGCGTCAGTTTTAGCTAGACCGCAGGGTCGGACTAGCCCAGTCGGAGAACCGGCAATCGCCGACCAGATAGGAACCAAGTGAAATTGCTACCAAATAAAAATAAATGTAGTTCATTGTTCATATAAATATTGTGAATTCAATTATTGAGGATTCTAGTGTTGGTAACATACAGACTTTAGAGGTGGAAAATCATTGAACATTGGGGCCAATTTATTAAGTAGACAGTCCTGCCAACCACTAGCCAATCCGACCCTCCTTTTAACGTCATAGGGGAATATTAAAAAGAAAACCGTTTAGAGCACATAAGAGAAGAAAACACCGTTCATCATCTACTACACTGAAATGAAAATTATCAAAAATAATAATTTTTAAATGTTTATACTTAACGTTTAACGTCCATCATTTTCAACAAACTCAAAGCCCAAAACTGGTTTCATACGTTTTGAGAAATTCTTTAAAAATTTTTTATATAAATACATAATATTATCTATGTATTATTTTTATTATTCAAGTACCTACGTGATAAGTATTTTTCTGAGTCTTTAAAATTTCCACATTCTCGCATAAGAAGTACCTAATTGACTATCTTTCTAATCGTTTAAACATTTAGACAAAACAAAATGATGAATTTTTCATAATTTCAGTTAAACTATAACCATAAGTTAGTTATAATAAAGAATTATTTTATTATTACATGGTTTATTGTTAATGGAAAGTATAAATATAGCGATGAAGTGCAATTTTCATAATAAATATAAAACATAATAAATTATATTTTTTAATAACATACTAATAAATATTACTGGTTTTTATTTAATTTTATAATTTTCTCATGTTGGTTAATTTTTTAAAATTTTTGTTTTTAAATATTTTTTTTCAAGTTCAACATAAAGTTATTTTGACTACTGTTTGTCGTTTAATGCACTTATTTTTTTAAATAAATAAAACTTCGATGTCCTTTCTTAGTATTTCCAATTTGTGTTTCCAACAAAAGTGTTTTGATTTATTGCCGTTGTGTATTTTCCAATAACGAATTACACCTGTAAAACAGAGATTTAAAGTAAGTAAAAATGGTTATTTATAGTTAATTATTTTTAAATTCTTGAAAGCTCTAGATTTGACTTGTAATACAACACGGGAAACTTGCTGTCAATAGCAATATTTGCTAATCTGTTCAGTTAAGTTTCAGTTAGGTTATGTAACGTTTAACGGTTAACGACTGAATGTAAGTCAAGTTCTCATTGAAGTCGTAAGAACATAAACCTAACTAGAGATAATTGGGGTAGTATAATACAGAAAATCCTGAAAGACCGCACTTTAGCATTGTACAAAAAACAGTATATTCAAGAACAAGTTTCTTAAGGCACGTTGTTAACGTACAACGAGTCCAAATTTAAAAAAAGAGTTTTTTAAAGGACGAATACGTGAAGCCTTATGAAAGCTGCAAAAGGGGTCTGAATGGGGGGGGGGGGGGGTAAGAGAAAATCAGACCTATCTAGGAATCTTTAGAGTGTGTTGTACAATGACACCAAATTTCAAGTTCTTAGGAGGCAAAAAGTGCTTGTGACTCAAAGTAACATCATCTTAGGAATTGGCTGAAAATTATTATTGCTGAGAACAACCCACTTCTTGATTGAATTTTAATGAAACCTATTTTGTCGAGTTCTAAATACCCTAATGATAAAAGTTTATACTGTAAAAAAGTGTGCATTTGCCTCATCACCTTCTTAACCAATTCTGGTGATTTTGTTAGTTTGAGTCACAAGAACTTTTAAGCACCCTAAGAACTTGAAATTTGGTGTCATTGTAAATTACCCTCTAAAGGTCCCTAGAAAGGTCTGAATTCCTATAAACGGTACGGGGCGTCCCCCCTCTCCCCTTAATCTGTCCCGGAGGATTTTAAAGACTTTAAGTCAAGTGCCAAATTGGAAGTCTTTGAAATGCCTAGAAGTGCTTAATTAATTAGGCGTACGTAAATGTTAACACGAATTTCATCATATCTTTTGGAAATTTTTTCCGTAAACTTGTTTAGTTACTAATTATCAAACGTGTAAGAATTTGCACCCAAAAGTATATGAAAGAAAAATTCTTTTTCAGTTAATTTTTAAGATTTTGAAAATTGAATCGACAAGAACTGGTTTAAAAAATGATGAGGCAAATGCACACTTTTTTACAGTATTAACTTTGATCTTTAGGATATTGAGAACTCGATAAAAAATTTTTATCAAAATTCGTTCAAGGCGTGTAAAGAAAAACGATATTTATTAAAATTTGTTATTATGAAAATGAAAATTAAACAAAATTTTTATTATATTTAATAATTTAATTAACAAAAGATATTTAATATTACAGTGTGTCCTAAAAGTTATCGTGCATTACAGAAAATTAGTATTTACTATAGCACTTCGATCACAGTGTTTAAAAAATGTTACAAAAGTGTGTTTCACTGCACAGTAACTTTTGCAACACTGTGTAGGTACAAAACTATATCAAAAAAAAATAAACAACTTTTCCAATCTGTTTTTTATATATTTCCTATAGCACGATAACAACATTCCTTCAAAAATTACATAAAATACATCTAAGTTTGTTTTTTTGCTGTGCATATTTAGTAATAATCTTATTCAAAATATCCTGATCCCAAAATAAATTTAAAAACACCCAGTGGTGTCTCGGCTAGGCTGCTACTAATGGTTCCGGAGAAGGTTACCTAGGATTGCATTGAGCATTGAAAAGATTAAATGTAAGAATATATCGAGACAACCTAGATGTATAGTTTTGACTTATGCATAGAGGAAGACCAACATTTTTATGAACGTATTACATGTGCCCAAAGTAAAAGGAACCTTATCCAAACTATAAACAAGGTCTGAGACAATTAACTTCAGTTTCATAACAGAAATGGGAATATTCTCGTCTTCTTGGTCGGAATCGGAATCGTCATACCGAGTTTCGTACGACTCAAAATTCTTATTGAAATGCGATTTGGTTTGGTAGTTTCCATACCTGAATAGTCACTGCCCTTTTCAATTTTAGTGGATTTTTCATGAGGAGGCATACTGTATACTTGATCAGATTGATAATATTTTTTATCATCACATATTTTTATAGCCTCTCTGTGTATAGAGTCGATTATAATGGAGACAATTAAAAAATGTTGTTTTACCAGCGAAAGAAATATTTTTTTTTCAAAAACGCCTTATGACTTATACTTTTATACATCAAATTACGTATACAGTGTATGTTCATGAAAACAGTTTACAATAGATAACTTTTTAAATGGCCGTCTCCTTCTGTCCCATTCCGCGAACTTAAGTCTCTCCTCGTAAATTTTTTAAAAGTAAGTAAATCCAAATATTTAAATAAAAACTTTAACTCTCGTTTTTCGTATAGAATATAATCGAGCTTCCATTTGGAAGTAATAAAGGCCCTAGACTTGTGGAACTTATATGCATTACTAGCTATTCGCGACTTCGGTGGGTGTCAGGTATTAAATCAAGTAGTAGTTATCAAGTTGTAAAAAATCTGAACTTGTCCTTTGTGATGTCATAAAATGACAAATTATATTATGCGTCCATTATAAGACACATTATGCACTAATGGGATTGTGATAATGAGAAAAAACTACAAACAAATTATTTCAATTTTGTAAACGCTAAATGTGAGAAACATAAAAATTACATACAATTTACTAAAATTTGTTTATAAGAAACATGACATACACGAGTCATATACGCTGTCTTAAACCAAAAAGTTTTAATTTTAAAGTCAAGTCTTTTAGGGATCTTCAAGGGATTTTACGGAGAATTTCTACAATTAAAACCACTTGTCAGATCCAGCTGATTTAAGTACACTTTGTCATAAGTTAAGATTTCTTAATCTAAGATTAGTTAAGATTAGTTCAGATTTCTTAACTTATGGATGTAACAACAAATTTCAGCGATAAGATCACGATGATCACTGTAGATCAATCATACATCTACTTTCATACTGAACTATTAGAGATCACCGCTAACTTGGTTGGTACAATCCAATTTTAGGTAAAAGGTTACCGGGAAGCATCGATAGCCAGGGAGGGATTTACCACTATACTTCATTCAAGGAGACGAGATAGTGAATGTAAACAAACAACCCGCGTGTTGTGCACGTGAACACTTCTGTTTAGCGCTGTGATTGGCTCTAACGTATAAACGTATTTTAAGCTTGTTGCATGGTTACCTAACTGCGTTGATGCGGATAACTCATATTATAGTGACAATTAGAGCTGGGACGATTACAGGAAAAATGTAATCGATTATAAATAAATAAATGATTGAGACAACTTTAACTAAAGGAGCTTTTAGGGAATTATTATGAAACCGGCTGTTATTAATAATTTTGGAAAAATTTACACCGTATTTAATTTAAGTTTACGTAAAACCGCGCTCGTGAGAACTTGCACGTGCACGTGAACATCGCATGCAACACTATCTCGTCTCCTTGAATTTAGTATAGGCTAACCTAGGCTGTAGCCTAGGGCCGCAAGCTCAAAGGGGCCGCACAAAAATGAGCTGTTACAATGGTACAAGTAACAAATACTGTAATCGATGACTCATGTATTTTAATTGTTTTATTATTTATGGAGTTAAAATTTTACAAATCCCCCCCTGTCGATAGCCCTTCGAGTTTATAGTTTTTGTTTTTTTCTACAAAAATGTTATTTAGAATTTAATAGTTCAAGTTAGAAAGAAGAAGCAGCAAATTAAAATTTGAGATACAATAACAATCGCTTTTTATGTATTGTTACAATTTCATTAACGAAGTTGCTGTAATTTAATTAACCGTGAAACGATTTGGAATGTGATTATTTGTAATCGATGTTTTGTAGGTGTATTATTATCCGAACAGTGTATCCTAACACACAAACGGTACTTAAATATTTATGCATTCGTTTCCGATGTTAATTTATTAAATGCACTTTGAAATAAACGAATAAAACGAAAACCTTTTGCACAACTGACAAGATATTAGTTTTCAAAATCTCCAAAATTATTTTTTTTATTGAATTTTCAATAATTAACTTCGCGTTCATTAAAATTCCATAGAGCCACATAAGCGACCTGCTTTTACAAAATTATATTAAAAATTAAACATTTATTTTTTATCCGCACATTCAAATTTTAATAAAATAGTAGAATAAGTAGTGTTAGAGTTATTTTTATTCGCTTATTACTTTTGAAGACACTTTATGCTTCAAGACAAAACTCTCAGGTAAAGGTGTTAACGATAATCACTTAAATTCAAATATAAACAATAAATCAATCAAACAATCATTATAATTCAACCAATTCAGTAATCTTCTCCAGACATGTCATTTTACATAATTTGGTAATAATTAAAATATTATATCGAACACGTGGTTACCGGTCGAACGCCCAACTTCCACTTCCCTTTGTTGTTCCTCTCAATAAGTTCCAGGCTGATGTTGACCTTCGACGTGCAATACATGAGGTCATCGAGCTATTCCTGTGAAATTGTCGACAACCCAAAATTCTCCTCTAACATTCGGCCATCCTGCAAGGGGCACGTCCCGGGCCTCTCTTGTCCCTGAAACTCAGAAACAACAAAACAGTATCTCTAATCTCTCATCTTTACTACTACTATTTTATCTCTCGTTTTTACCACTCTATCTCTTCTCATCTCTACTACTCCTCTCTCCTTTCATATTTACTACTCCTATCTCATTTCATCTTTACTACTCCTATCTCATCTCATCTGTACTACTCATCTCATCTGTACTACTATCTCATTTCTCACTATTCTATTCACTCCAACGTCAGGCTCAAACAATGCTCAGAGTTTCCGAAGGCTCACGCAAATTCGGAGTTTCTCACAGGCTCACGCAAGATTGCTACAATCTCGGAGTTTCTGAAGGCTCACACAAATTTGGAGTTTCTCACGGACTCACACAAGACTTACTTGGACGCCTCTAACGTCTCAATTGACCTTTCTCTTTATGTGAACGTCAGGCTCAAACAATGCTCAGAGTTTCCGAAGGCTCACGCGAATTCGGAGTTTCTCACAGGCTCACGCAAGATTGCTACAATCTCGGAGTTTCTGAAGGCTCACACAAATTCGGAGTTTCTCACGGACTCACACAAGACTTACTTGGACGCCTCTAACGTCTCAATTCATCTTTCTCTTTATGTGAACGTCAGGCTCAAACAATGCTCAGAGTTTCCGAAGACTCACGCGAATTCGGAGTTTCTCGCAGTCGCTTATGAATAAATTCAAAGTCTCTGCAAGGCTCACACAAATTCGGAGTTTCTTACGGGCTCACACAAGCCTTACTCGGACGCCTCTAACGTATCACATCCTCAATACCTCATCAAATTTCAGAGACTTCCCCTAGTCTTAACTCTTTCGACTAGTACCATTTCTTATTTCATTTCCAAGTCTCACAACAAATCAAATTTCTTGAGACTCCCCCTAGTCACAACTCTTTTGACTAGTACCATTTTGAGTCTCACAACACTAGAAATCAAACGTCACAAAACCTACGTTTGGCTAGCTTTCTTTATCTTATCTTATCAACATTAGAAGTCAAACGTTTCGGTAACCTACGTTTACTTCCCACACAAAATAAAATAGCATTGAGTCAAACAACAACCTACGTTTGCTCCTCTCACTCAATAAAATGTCAATTCTGTTATCTCACCTAATTATCTTATTCATTCTCTCTCCCTCTAACAGCATTATAGAAAACAACAAACGCCAATCTAACCTCTAATCTACACGTTTGTTTCACTCGCAAAACAAAATATTCAAATCTTTTACCAACGTCTTTAGAAACTAAACGTCACTCTAACTTACGTTTGTTTCTCTCACACAATTAAACATTCAGTCCATTAGACAGGTAATATAACTTTCTCTCCCTAACTAACAACATGACCAAAAAGACTTTACCTCTACTGGTCACTAACTTTATCTTTTTCAATCACTCTCTTTAACTCAAAATATGACCAAAAGACCTTACCTTTACAACTGGTCCCTTACTTTGGTCCTCAAACATTGGTCTCTAGTCACTAGTGACCACCACCTCTGAAACCATCTTTGGTCCCCTTTCAACGACTTGACTCGCTACTGGTCATCTGTCAAACAATGAATAACCGTGACTGGTCCAATGAACCCTTCCACGAGTCGTCCACTCTTCCTCCTCTTTACCATGAGATTTTTCTCCACCATGACCATATCATCTACTTGATTTTTCTCACTCGATTACTTTAATCGCGCTTTGATTACTTAACACGCTCTCTTTTTGATTACACGATACTCTAGCTTTATCGAATACACTAGCCAGAAACAAATATTATACATGGCGCACTAGCCTTTTTAAATACGTGACACTCTAGCTCTTTCATTTTAGCCGCGTTTCTATTACACCGTACACTAGCCTTTTCGCGTTTATACTAATTGTTCCTGACTGTCTACCTTTCTCGCGTGTTTATACTAATTGTGCCTTTCGCTCTACCTGATTATTATCATTTAAAGTTACCTCATGAGTCAAACGTGGTCTAAACCCTTATAAAAAGTCAGAAGACCCAACAAAACTCCTGGGATTTTCCGTTCCCATAAATCATGAGTATCACCTGCTACCGCAATCACTGCACTTAAAATCGTCGTATCGAATCTTTCAACTTGTCCTTTGTCCCATTGGGAAACAACAACGTTCAGGATATACGCTTAATCCCTTTGTCATACTTTCGATATGTTAAAGTTGTTCGTCCAGATACCTCTCATAATTCTTTAAAAGACCAGCAGGTAATAAAACACAGCTGATAAATGTAAACGATTTTGATAACAACCAATAATATTTATAATTTTCGCTTGACCGTTCAACTTGACTTCACTGCCCAAGCCTCATCCTCAGTCCGTAATACTTGTGACAGAAATCCCAAAATTTCTAGTCGACAGTTCAAATTCGGTTGTAGTCCAATTCCACATTTGATATGCAATCAACGTCCTTTCTATACGACTCTCGTGGCACAGATGCGAGAAATACAATTCTGAACGCATTTCATAACGAATTTCATTTTCACCGATAGCCTCTAAGGTTACTTCAGGTTCTAGATGTTCATTTTCGTCAAGATACAATTTTACAAAACACCAAAGAACACCTTTTAGAATTCTTATTTCTGAATCGTCATTCACAATCCTTTAAATTTATCTTCAATAAACTTGTCTACCAATCTGGTAGCCTTATGGATTGTTAGCTGGCTCTTTATTAATTTCCAAGCATCCTGAGACTGCACGCATTATATCTAATCAACTTCATGTATAAGGTTTTTATCTTCATGGGTAAGGGATTAGTCATCCATCATTCTATTTCCACCTCTGCATTTTCTAATTCCGCATTATTTTGGCAAAACAGTCTGCATATTTGTACAACAATTTATTCATTAACGCTCGGTCATCCTCATTAGGATTATTATTTTTCTGTAAATTATTCTGAATTCGCCCCTGTCGAAATTTCTCGAGCTACACATTGACCTTTCCAACTAATAAGTCATTAAAATGTCTTTATTATTCCCAAATTTTATTTCCTTCTCGAGGAACAATAACATTGCGTAAATCACGTTCTTGTCCCGACAAGTCTTTTTGTTTATTTCAAATAGTTCAGTTTGTAATTAATACCCTGCACTAATTTTAAATTTTCTACAACTATTACGGAAATTTACCCAAGATGTTTTTAAAAGCACTTTCGCCTAAAAGTCACATTTTTATCGGCTCTTTCAATGACGGTAATTCCTAACGCATCATCTACTACAACTATCGCAAGTTCTTTTTAATAACTTTTAATTAAACAATTTTAAAATAATTTCACTTCATTTTTGGAAAATAAAGATGCTCGTAAAATGTCAATAACACAGTAATAAGTTTTTAAGAACAATGTCAATCTTTTTTAAAACAATTAAAAACTCAAACACTTCAAATGCGTAAACAAATTGAGCTCGTAGAAGGTATTAATCATCCGAAGAAATAAAAATATGTTGCGTTGACCGATTATTATTTTTAGCTTTGAAACATGATTCTATAGTGTGTCCAGTTTTATCACACAAAGTACACTTCTGTATTTCAGTGGATGGTAACTTTTTATTATAGGGTTTGCAAAATTTAGCTTTATGTCCAATTTTCTTTCTTACACTAGAAACAAGGTTTTCGGGTTAAATTTATTATTCTTGAGCTGACGAGGTGCTTCTTCAACTTTCGTTAAAAATGTTAAAGGGGAACTTCTTGTTTGGCTATCAGCTGCCCTTGCCCTCGCACTTAAAACATTATTGTTTAAAGTCGAAATAATGACATCAGCAATAGCACGATCGGACAATTCACAAAACTTGCGTAATTTTAGCTTCGTGTAATAAGTCTTGACCTTGCATTCTTTCAGTATTTACGAAATCGCGTAATTTAGCCTCAATACACATCCCTGTAGAAAAGGCGCAATGAAAATTTTGATTTCCATTCCGTCCAGCTAATATTAATTTTGGCTTGACAATCAAACCATGCTTTTGCTTTTCCAGTTACTCGTGCGGTCATGCAATAAATTCGTGCACGATCATCCCAACCATACAAATCACCAAGGGCGTCAATTCTTTGAAGCCATTGAGTAATGGTTATTCCATCGGAAACACCGCTGAATTCGGCGACCCCTTCAATTCAGAATTTTTATGCGGTTTTGCACTCTCTTACGTCCATGACAATATTAAAATCAGGTTTCAGGCAAACTCAAAATCAGGTAACAAGCACAACGACAGTTTTTTATAATCGGCTAGCGTACTCACCCAATAATGTCACCTTCGGCTAATCCTGTACTGGCACCAACTACACCACGCACAAAGACTTCAAAAGTTCACTTTTCAAATTGCAAATTTCGGATTTTGAATTCGAATCTCAAACAGGGGATTGCGAATCCCAAATTTTGAATTCGAATCCCACTTCTGATTTGTTAGAGTTATTTTTATTCGCTTATTACTTTTGAAGACACTTTATGCTTCAAGACAAAACTCTCAGGTAAAGGTGTTAACGATAATCACTTAAATTCAAATATAAACAATAAATCAATCAAACAATCATTATAATTCAACCAATTCAGTAATCTTCTCCAGACATGTCATTTTACATAATTTGGTAATAATTAAAATATTATATCGAACACGTGGTTACCGGTCGAACGCCCAACTTCCACTTCCCTTTGTTGTTCCTCTCAATAAGTTCCAGGCTGATGTTGACCTTCGACGTGCAATACATGAGGTCATCGAGCTATTCCTGTGAAATTGTCGACAACCCAAAATTCTCCTCTAACAGTAGGTACAAGAAACGAATTGAATACTAAAATGTACACGTTGTAATTAGCATACGAGTCGGTCGACCCTCTTTACACAATATACTTACAGAAATTCTAACAAGCACATTAAGGTGTTAATTGTGCTGATTAAATATATAAGGTAGTTCACCATAATTAGGTTCAGTCGTCGATAGTTCACTATGATAAAAACATAATAATAGCAGTTAACGTGTAACTGCTGTAAAAAGTTATTTTCTTTAGTTAATAAAATTTGAAATATAGTGGTGAAGTGTTTCAGTTTTCTGTTTAGTGCGTAATGTCCAAAAAATATTTAAACAGTACGTAGGTACAATCTGTGTTAAAAGTTGATTTTTAACTGCAACGACGATCAAGGTGAATAATTTTATTTATTATTACGAGATCAATTTGTATCAAATACCGATGATTCATACATTAACAATGAATCCTAACACCCACAAGTCACTAATTAAATTTTACACACATAAAAGGTTTGAACCGGGCAAAACAAGAAAAACCCAAGTACTATTTATTTATATTTGAATAAAATCTTTTTCTAAATTTTAACTCGAGTTGAAGTAGATAAAATTACACAACAGTAGGCTATTGTTTTATAGACTTATGCACTTAGTTTTTTAGGCAACCAAAACACACTTTTCCGAACAAACTTCTTTGTAATTGGTGCTACCTGTTGGGGTGATTATGATTATACTCAATTCGGCCTACTAATGTCTCTGTATTTTAAAATAAAACTCTGTAGAGAAGAGATTAATAGACAAGGCGGTCTAAGATCATATCATTTACTTTACAAGACTTACTATTGATCGGCAACGATTGGGTCACGATAATGAGCATATGTGCATGTGGGTCTAGTTGGTTAGTTCGTTGGCAAAGTATTTAGAGAGACCATTTCCTGACGTTTGGCGGTCTTTTTTCTAAAGAAATCAAAACACCGGCTTCGTTAGAAATTCTAAAATTTCATTTAAATGCAAGAAAACTTTCAAATTACCATTATATACTTGAATCACTTTTTGCATGTTATCATTAAACATAACAAATTTGACGATGAATTTACATCAGGTCGATTTTAACATGTGATGGGCATTTTAATTTTCTTAGACATTATACACCACGAAGCGTAAGCACATCGAACCAATCAACTTTTGACCCTCCATCGCGACAGCAGTGCTGCTGTATTTAAGAACGGAACTGAGTTTGTGGATATCGCTCTTTCATACTTCCTGGCATTTCTAATACATTCTGTGTATACCTGATCGTTTATAAACTTACCAATACAAAATTTTATTCAACATTCAATAGTTTCAGTTTAGGCCGATTAACTTATTATTATCTTTTATAGGTTGTTCATTCACTATTATGTAGTCGTTATAAAGATTTTCTATTTCCTGTTATGATGGAAATTAATTACTAGTGGTTATTAAAGTGACCCAACTTTTAGCTACAGACATTGATTTTATTTTATTGGACAGTAGATCCTATAATTAGGTATTAGGCAACGCATTATCTTTTTATTACCGGAAAATTGTAAGAGTTAATTACAATGAATAGGTAATCTATGTAAAATTTTTCTTACGATTTGATGGATTATATTATAATTATTATTAATCTCTTTATTACAGAAATATCCTATGCTGATGTCTTTTATAAAATGAATTTTAGTATTTCATAGTAGTCTTTTAGTTATATTTTTTCTTTAATTGATTCCAAGTAAAGAATCAATTAAATTTTTTTTGTTATAATGACTAGGTCTGAGAGGGTAGCAGAAAGTGTGTAATTTTTATTTTTTACACCAATGTCTCCTCCCCTTTGTGTTACTCTAGCGGTTTAGAATAATTTTTGATATTCCATATTAAGAACCATTGACTACAGATCCTTTAAGAATGACAGTTTTCAACAACCTTTAGATTATATACCATTTATTAGAGCCGTTCTACAGGAACTAAATGTCGTACTAACTTATTAGTACTGAATCAACTCAAGAAGCAAAAGCTTTAACGTCGTACACGGTCGCGCGTTGAAATTTCTACACATGACGTTAAAGCTTAGATTCCTGTGCTTCTGCTCCTTGAATTGATGCAGTACTAAGAAGTTAGTGCAACATTTTTAGTTCATATAAAACGGCCCTTATAATAGCCCTCATTATCAAACATTGTCGAAATAAGTGAATGTTAGGTTCTCCAGATTTTGAGCTTTGAGAGTCTAAAATCATCGTCCGCATCTGGAGAGAAAAGTATCTAAGGAATGCGGGTTCTGTCTATTACAATTAAGTAGCGGAACTCACAATTTGCATTACATTCCTTGATTTTACGTACATATTAATTGTGCCGCTTCATTAATGCACTCGCACAAATAAATTATAAAGATAAAGTTAAAGATACGTTATATTGACGACTGGTTTGGGCACTTGGTTTTTACCGTCTACTCCATTGGTGTTGCTACGAATTTAATTTAATAAAAATTAATTACTAAAGGTACGTTTATACTAGAGATTTTATTCATTACATTTCTCTCAGATGTCGGAGAGAAACTTTTTGAAGTGTTTATACTATGACATAAATGTAACTGAATTAAGTGCTGACATTTTTGGTTGAGAGAAGACGTCGATATTTAATTACAATTTTGTTTAGACTAGAGATAGAAAAATAAAAATCTTTCCATGATTGAATCATTTTGTCATGATTCCATTGACTAGATGGAGTCAAATTAGACTGAAAACAGCATAAACTGCGAAGTACCCACGCCTTGAATAAATGTTAAAGCTCAAAGTTTGTAAAAAAAGTGTGCATTTGCCTCATCATTTTTTAAACCACTTCTTGTTAATTAAATTTTCATAATCTTAAAAAGAATCTTTCTTTCATAATTTTTGGTACAAATACTTACACTTCTGATAAAATTAGTAACTACACAACAAGTTTACGAAAAAAATATTTCAAAAAGGCATGATGAAATTCTTATCAACATTTATGTGTCAACAACTAATGAAGCACTTCTATCTCATAAACTTCAAACTTGGCACCTGTGTATACGATATCCTAAAGATTTATAAAAAAGTTGTCAAGTTCTGAAAACCTCCCGGAGGACAAATTGAAGGGGGGCAACACTCCCGTTTTTTTTAAGAGAAAATCAGACCTATATCTGCGGATCCTGAAAGTGTAATATACAATAACACCAAATTTAAATTTCTTAGGACCCTAAAAGTGGTTGTGATTGAAAGTAACATCATTTTAGGAATTAGATGAAAAATAATATTACTGAGAAGAACTAACTCAAAAAAATGTGCATTTGCCTCATCATCTTTTTAACCAATTCTTGTGATTTTGAGTCACAAGCACTATTAAGCATCCTAAGAACTTTAAATTTGATATCATTATACATTGCATTCTAAGGATCCCTAGAAAAGTCTGAATTTTTCTAAAAAAGTACGGCGGCGTCCCCTCTCCCCCTTTAATCGGCCCCGAAGGATTTTCAGGACTTGAAGACTTTTTTTATAAATGTTGAGGACATGATAATATGCACTGGTGCCAAATTTTAAGTTTTTGAGATGCCTAGAAGTGCTTCATTAGTTATTGAAACGTAAATGTTAATAAGAATTTCATCACGCCTTTTTGAAATTTTTTTTCCCGTAAACTAGTTGTTTAGTTACTAATTATTAATTAATTTACAAACTTTTTCACTTGCTTATTAGCGAGAGCTTAAACTGTTTTAAATCGAAACTCTCGAGAGAATGATAAAAAGTAGATGACTATTCTACTTTTGATATATCTATCCGAGACCTGTTAAAACTTGTCTCAGTACCGTTTACACTTACGACATTTTATCTCAAGTAATATATCTCAACTATATCAATCTATATAAATAAAATCTCCGATACCTTCTATAAGCAAGGTTTACACTTATTACATTTTTTTCTAGAGAGAAATGTAAGGAATAAAATCTCTAGTATAAACGTACCTTAAGATAGCTGTAAAAATAAAACTCACGGCGCCTATGGTTTCCATAGAGATAATAGCTCCGCTCCCTTACCCGTAACTCTTTCTTTCGAGTTTTGTACAATACAACACCTGATGAAAATAGTTTGAAAACGAACTTATTTCGTTATTTTCTTATAGACAGCGCAGCAGATACGATATACTTCGATACGATATACAGCAGATACTTCACACGATGATAATAAAACGTGCAAGTACCATGAGAGTGTCGTCGTGTAAACAGTTCGATAGTTAGCTATTACACTGATGCCTACACGACGACTTTCATGCTTTTATGACAGTAAATATCGCGTTTAACTCTATCATCGTGTGGAATACGCTTTATTCAATATTTACAAGCTCATCTATACTCAGACAGCTATAATTTTTTTTCAATTAGCATGATATGGCTAAAAATTAGCAGAGCTGAAAGATTGAACTCCAACACTAACTCACATTACTGTAAACAAATCAAATATTTACAAAAAAATTATAAAGTTTTGTATAATCACATCAGAGTGTTAAAAACAAATACATAGCATAATTAGTAAATCAACACTTTCTCAAACCTACATTGATTCTCGATGAAGTGTAAATGTTTAGCGCAATCACACTTGTGAATGTTGACATGATAAGCACTGACTATCTAGAATCAAAATAAACAATACGAATACGGCGCGGCGCAGGCTTTCTCGCTTTTGGTTTTGACACTAAGAACTTATTTTCTGGAATAATTCACAGTTCATACGACCTCTTTACTATTTTAATAATGGTATTGTAAAAGACGAGGTAAAAGACGTTTGTCAAGGGTGTAAATATTATTCAGAACAAATACATTTTTGCCAAACCCATTTGTTTGGTGTTTGGGATGATAAAATGTCAAGAACTCTCTAAAGCCTAAGGTGAAATTTTCAGATCATTACAAAGCTTCCATCACTCACACATAGGGTTACTTCAGCGGTCGGGGAACCGGAGTAAATTACCCCAAATGAGGTAAAAATTAAATTATTGGGGTAATTCGTGCAAAATGATAGTGTTTAATTTTAATTTATATTGATTTTTTCCTTTTTAAAATGAGGGGGTAATATCGACTTATACAAATAATATTTTGAGCTAGTGGCTCAAAAAGTTCCCCGACCGCTGGTTTATTTGAAAGTAAAGAAAGAAAAAAGTAAGAAAAGGAGCACGTTATTCCTGAAATGCGGCTGCATCCCTACCGAGCCTTATATAATTATCAAACTTTGTACTTACGTCTTAATTATTTATTAAAAAATTGATTAAAAGCTGAGAATTAGCTTATGCAAATTCTTGCGCAAATGTGCGTAATAGTTATTTAATCATTAGCCACTAGAAGGTTTTTTGTGTTCCACGATATTCCAAATCTTGTATATTTATACTTTTCAGTTTGAATCTGAAGTTCATAAATAAATAGCTATAAAAATCAGCTGTTAAACTCCATAGAAAGAAAAGAAAATGAAAATCATCGATTTAGACAATTAAACTTTTTAACGCCCAAATCTGTGGTAAACCAGTTGCTAAATCCGTCTCTGACTATTACAATTAACTCATTTTAATGTCGCAATTACAATTAAAACACTAAAATACTTAATTTTAACTTGCTCGTCAAAAGTTAATGTACTTGAAAAGTTTATTAACGACAAAAGACTATTATTAGCAAAAAACTACTCATTTATTGTTAATTGCAGTTTTAATGTACATTAAATTAAGGGTCATAGATGTTACAGTTACTGGTAATTTTTGCTTAAATTTCACATCAAAACATTTTCATGACACAATCTCAATTTCAAATTAACGATATAAAGCACGGCAAACGTTTCCATTAATTTTATAAGTGGGATTGAGTAGAACATGATGGGAAATAGTGGGACCTATAGTGGGAAATATCAAATATCGTCTTTGTTTAAGTTACTAAGGGCGGGTTGTACCAAATAAAGTTCATGGTAAGGTCTAAGGTAACTGAGTTCATTTTATCTCGAGGTATACCTAGTAGCCTTGTTATCGTAGCGACTACGTCGGCCTAGTTCAAGCTAGCGTTTAACCACGTTTTCCGTCCATCTAAGACAAAAAATCATGTTAAAAATGATACACGATAAAGATCATGTAAACTTAATCAGTCAAAAAAAATAATTTTTTTAAGCAAAATCCTGAAATACTAGTGGCGTCGAATTACGGGAATTAATAGCTTGAAACTAAACTTTTGCTGATAGAAATGTTATGATTAGATCATGTTTAGGACAATGTCAGGAATAATGTAGTAAGTTTTGGACTTCGAAATCGCGCGGCGTCCTTCCGAAAAAAGCATTCCAAAGAATATTTACTCGTTTTTTTACCTTTTATTTAATTCCTCAACTTCTAAACATCGGATCGTAATAAAAAATTATGGGATTATGGGAAATTGACAGACGATGAATTCTAGACCAAAAATGTATAGTTTGGTTCAGTAGCTTTGGAGATAAAACTTCTTAAGCACCAAATGCGAACCAAAAATTGTTTTATTCAGTGCATTGCAAAGAAATGATCAAAAATTCTTTTGTTCATGTAAAAGATACTACTTGATGAGTAGAATGGACTTGCCAAAGTTGAGATCCTCAAGTGCAACCAAACAACCAAAAACTGCTCAGGAAATCTAAATTTGTAAGGGTTGTCATTTTTAATGCGATTGCGATTAATAAAAATCTTTTTTTTATGAAAACATTCGTCTTTGAACGTACTATTTGCTTAAGGAAAAGTTTTATAATTTTTCGCTAATCTTAGTACACTTTTGACTCTTTTTTAGAAACGCACTTTTCTAAATCGCCAAGAATTTTGTCAATACTTGTTAAATAGAAAATTCATTATTTTAGCTTGATAGATCTTTCAAAACCTTTGATTTCAAATAACAAAAATCCCGATTCATCAACTTGGAGGCCAAATATGGATACTTTTGTATTTACACCTGCAGTGGTTAAACGGCTAACTGTTTTTAAATCATTTTTGTCTCAACTGAAAGACAAAACATTCTTTTGTTGATATATGATATCTAAGTATGTTATGCATCTTCTAATTCAACACCAGAAAGTACATCTAAATGAATCCAAAGTCAGGAGTGGGGGAGCGTGTGCCACCTGCAGTAGCAAATACAAAAATATCCAGAATTAGCCTCCAAGTTGATGAATCGGGAATTGTGTTTTTTGAAATCAAACGTATTTTAAAAGATCTATCAAGCTATAATAATGAATCTTCTTTTTAACAAATATTTACCAAGCTCTTGGCAATTTAGAAAAGTGCGTTTCGAAAAAAGGGTCAAAAGTGAACTATGCAAGGCGATAATTTCTAAAATATTTCTTTCACAAAATAGTAGGTTTGAAAAGGAATGTTTTTTGAAAAAAAAATTGTTTTTATTATGATAGCATTAAATGGCAATCCTTACAAGTTCTAACTTCCTATGCACTTTTTGGCTCTTTGGTTGCACTTGAGGATCTCAACTTTGGCAAATCCTTTCTACTCATCAAGTAGTATCTTTTACATGAACAAAAGATTTTTTGATTACTTCTTTGCAATGCACTGAATAAAACAATTTTTGGTTCGCTTTTGGTGCTTAAGAAGTTTTATCTCCAAAACTACTGAACCAAACTATACATTTTTAGTCTAGAATTCATCGTCTGTCAATTTCCCATAATCCCATAATTTTTTATTACGATCCGATGTTTAGAAGTTGAGGAATTAAATAAAAGGTAAAAAAAAACGGGTAAATGTTCTTTGAAATGCTTTTTTCGGAAGGACGCCGCGCGAGTTCGAAGTCCAAAACTTACCACATTATTCCTGACGTTGTTCTAAACATTATTCAATCATAACATTTCTATCAGCAAAAGTTTAGTCTCAAACGGAATTTCGACCCCACTATACCGGTCAAGTAATTTTAGATTATAGGCTGTAAAAAATTTTCGAACAATTCTAAAATGTCAAGTTTTTAAATTGGTGTGCGGTTTGTAAAAGAATGACCCATATAGGGGAATTGTGGGTAAAATTGCATACCAGGGCGAAATGGTAACTTCTTGAGTAACTGGCTTGAACATAGATGCAACTAAGTGTAATAAATTGCATAAAAATTCAAATGAGTTAATGTTGAGCACTATCAGGTGATAGAAATAGTGTTTACTCTCCTTCAAAATGAATTTTTAGAAAATTTTACAATTCTGAAACTTGATTAATTTATTTTTTTGTATGTATTGTAATGGCCCAGTTTCCAAAGGTTTCAACCTCAGAAAATTAGGAAAGTGCAAAAAAATTCGATATTCAGATAGAATAAGACATGGCGAAAAAGATGCAACAAAGTTTGCATTCAGGGCCGCTTCATCGAAAAATATGGACCTGAAGTAGAAAAAATGTATTTTTTTAAGAATATCTCAGAAAGTATGCGATCTAGAGAAAAATGACTAGATCGCCATTTCATAGATGAAGCATTTTTACAAAACATAATTATGTCTTATAAAAATTTTCCGTTAGAGTAATGCTTTTCCCGAAAAATATGTCATAAAAATACCATGTTTTCAAAAATATTATTAAGCAGGCGAGCAAATATTGCTAAATACGTGCGAGTTGATTAACAAAAAACTGTTTTAATCCAAGATAAGCAAAAAAGGGAAAGTGGCGATTTTTTTAAAAAACCCATCATAAATCTAAAGCACTGTACTTGTTTCAACATCCCTTTCTGGAAATGAAAGATAATAACTTATACCTACTTGAAACTAATTTCAAAAACAGCTTATTATGGCTTTTAGAGATGAGTAATGCCCCAAAATAGATAATTTCATAAACCAACACAGATGTATGTACAGGGTGGTCGTGAAATAATTGGTCAAAATTAAGGACCCGTGAGAATGAATAAAGCTACGACAAATATTAGCTGAAATAGAAGCTTTCTTTCATAATTTTTACTACAAATGCTTACACTTTTGATCGTTAGTAACTAAACAACAAGTTTACGGAAAAAAAATTTCAAAAAGGCATGATGAAATTGTTATTAATATTTATGTAAGTACCAATAACTAATGAAGTACCTACTTCTAGGCATCACATAAACTTCAAATTTGGCACCAGTGTAGATCATGTCCTCAAGATTTATAAAAAAGTTGTCAAGTTTTGAAAACCCTCAAAAAGACAAATTGAAGAAGGGGGGCGGCAACACCCCCGTTTTTAAAGAGGAAACCAGGCCGATCTAGGGATTTAGAGTGTTCTTAGGATGCTTAAAAGTGCTTGTGACTAAAAGTAACATCATCTTAGGAATTAGCTGAAAAATAATATTAGTGTTCAATTGCCAAATACTTTTTTTTGGACCTAATTTTGGAAATTATCGTACTTTAAAATTGGAGATAAATTTGGGCGTCTTAGGAGAGCTTTCACAGTTTCACAATTCACAAATTCATTGATTTTTTCCTAAATGTCTGTCAAGGGGTATCTTTTTAAAATTTAATAAATTTTTTGGGGCTAAATCTAATTAAAATATATAAATCCCGAGACTGAAAAAACACAACGGGATTACAATCCTTAGTTTTACCCTGAAATTTTTTTTATTTTAATATAGAGTCAAAGAGCTGGAGTTTCCAACAAAGGTAAAGCAATATACATGTAAACTCTGCAAAACATTTATGTTTTTTACTCGTTTTCCATGTTTGGGCAAAATAACACACCTATGCCATTTTGCCCGGTGTATTAGGGTAAAATGAACTTTTTACGTATTTTCTTAAAGATGGAATAGGTAAATCAAGTTTTGTAAGAAGTGCTTTTAAATAGGTAGCAAACTTTACTTTTTCCGTAATGAATGTTACGTTATTAACATAGTTAATGGATGTATTTTCAGCTTAGGCATATTATGACTACACGAGTTTCAATCACCATAATTTATTTAATTTCTAAACAAATTATAAAAGTACTATAATAGGTAATAGCTCTAACTACAATAATTTTATTAATTATTGCCTAATTAATGCCAAATTAATAGCCTTGATTTTGTTAAAGAAATAATAATCGGCAAATCTCATCATTAGGTACGCTTTGTTAAACATAATAGGTATGTTTCATGACTAAAATTATTTATGGGGTACTCACTTATCTAGTAATTTAAATTATGTAAACAAAAATTATTAAATATTGTTATTTTTATAAGTTTTAAAATTATAGGTTTAATAATTTTTACAACAAATAATTTTGTCAAAAAAATATATGAATAGAAAAGGACAATAATGTATTGAAATAAATACCTGTAGTTTAGAAATATTAATGTAATTGAGGATGTTTTGATCAATGGGGTAGGAGGAACCGTTCCTGCAAACTTCACTAACACTTCTTCCATAACAAAAGGAATTCTAATAAAGCCATAATGCTCTAAAATAAAATAAAGAATTGTAGATATACTATGGGATGCTGGTCATTATGGTGAGCTTATAAATTGATATTTTGCTGATTTGAATTACCTACCTACAACAGGTACGAGCAAATAATATTTCTGCCCTGTTAAAAAATTTTTCTACACCTAAAGTTCCATCATGATAAATCTGTGTTTAATGTTGTCTCCCGCTCATGTTATTGCCAAATCTCGCCTATGAGCATTGTTAGAAGTGCAAGAACTGCTCAACAGTTTTAAGGCACTATACCTATACAGTTTATAGAACTGAATTATGTGCTAACGGCGTATGTGGGAGAGGCTAATCGAATGGTTTGATGTTTGTTTATGCTAAACAGTTATTTTTTGTCTTTGTGTTAATGTTGGGCTTGTAATAATAATTATAGAATCGTTTATTTTAGATCAAGCAATTACTTTTATTCCTTTGTTAATTTTTTCCCTCTTGTAAAATGAATGCGGCATACTCTGTTGAGTAGAGTAAATTGTTTCAAGTTTAAGGTCAGGTAAATAAAATTATAGTAGAAAATTAGTGTTTAAGTCTCTAAAATAGCAGCAATATTTATTAATCAATAAAAAAAAGTCCGACATGAATAATTGACTCCTAAAACTGTATTAATATCTATTAGGTACTTATTATACGTATTTTGTTTTCACATTATTTTGTCATTATATCATTAACGTTATAACAGAAAACTTTGATACCTCCTTTATTACAAAACCCCAAAATAAGAAAGTTTGTAATTTTATCAAAAATCACCATCTGTACTAAATTAATATAGATAATATTTATGATCCGATTTGATTTATATTTAATCGTCATCATCATCAAATGAACTTCAGATTAAAGTTTATGTTGTTTGATTTTCATAGATATTTGTTTGCACGATCATTGATGAATAAATAATGCACGAGATACATTATCGTTTATCGCATTGCTCGAAGTTGTCCATCAATTTACATCCATAATATGTATTTATTGCGTTTGCGCTACTAACTAATACGTGTCTAACTACGGACTAGGAATAACTATAAAACTATCTAAAAATTACAGTTCAGCACATTGTCATTCATAGTTAACTAAGTTCTTTTACGTGATAGCATTAGCAACAATTTATTGTAACTTACAAGAGAAGTTTGTGACGCGCGTATCCGCGTATAACAACAAACTTTAAAAGTGTGCCATGATTATTACTATTAGTAATCAAAATATGGAATTACGTTTAAATGTCATTTACCTGTCATTACTAAAATTTCAAATATAATTAACAGTAGTGTGCTGGGTTTTACTTTAAACATGTGAAGTCAATTTATATAGCGATTTGCAATATTATGAGTAATGATTATAACGAACATGGCACTTCATTTATGCACGTTTCATCGACATCAACTGGAAGTCATTTTCAAGAGAATGATTTGCGTAATGTATATTATTTACATTTTATTTAAAATTAGTTTTTAAATTTAATTGCCTAAAATTACTCCAAGTAAAGAAACCACGAGATTCTTTGGCTAATAAATGTTCAACTTATGAATTGTAACTAAATATATTGTTATTGTTATCTGTCTTTTAACATACACACAGAGAGCCACAGAAAGGCAGACTTCAAATTGCTTAGGTTTCAGAAGGTTTTAAAACAGATCCTTATATTTTGATCTTAACTCAGTTTTGAGCGTTATTACAATAATGAGCTCTAACGCATAATGCATTTCAATTAATCTATAATATCAAGATCTGGTTGCTGACAAGCCTTAAACAGTTTCCCTCATCGCGGGGGGAAATGTCGCTTTACTTAATTGAGGAGCAAACTCGCAAAGAGAGCGTTTGACTCCCGGTAAACATCAAATTTGAGAATTTTTACAGAAAAATTTCAAAAACGTTCATTTTTGTTAATTACAAGAAAAGACTTTCAGTTCCATTGTCTAAATGTCATTTAAAGAAGATTGCCTTTAAATAAAAAGTAATAGAGCAAACTTTTTTCTCAACTCTCTGTGAAGGGCGATGTTTTGCGATAAAATATTTTCTCTTTTTGTTTTGATACGAAATACGTTTTTGAAATGTACCTACCCCTTTTACACTTCCAGAGTGCACACAATACCAAATAAAATGTAACTGTTTTTGAATTTATTGTATTTTGATATTTCAACCCTAATGTTCATCCCCTGCTATATAAGTAAAACGATTTGGCTCCAAAACAATCCGAATTTTTATTTTATCACCATCCTAACTGAACATGTATAGCAAAATTTAAACATAATCTTTATTTCTTTTTCAAGTTAGCGTGTTCACACACAGATAGACAGGAGAAAACAAAATATTTCTACTTCAAAATGATGTTTCTTTTTCTTTCTCCATAAGAAAACTAAAGAGTCTTACAAATCTCGCCGAAATAACAGTTTTCTTCTCATTGTAAAGTCGTTGCTAGGGTGTGTCTGATGGGTATATGGGCAAGCAATAGTTTTTATAATACCTATCAATGGGCGCATTCACCGAACGTAACAGTTGTGGAGCTGTTACTAACCGCTACATCACTACTAGTGTTACTAACGTGAAGTAATTTTATTAATTTCGGTACCAATAGTAGATTAATCTCGATACGAGAATTATTCATAAACCTGACAACATTGCTCAATGTCAAAGTTTGAATTTAGACCATTTTAGGTATGTATTAACAAGTAAAAATATTTTTTATATTATTATATTATAAATCGCTTTGAAAGTTCTAAAAATCATTTGATACCTACTTATAGTTTCGGTTTTTAATTATGTATTTTTAGGATCGTGGAGTAATGTTGCCATATGTGAGATTAATTCTCGGATCGAGATTAATTCCTGACTATTGGTACCGACATAAGTGAGCAGGCAGGTATCGAGATAGTTCAAGATAATGCAAATAAAATGCGCTCGAAAAATGGAGACCGCTCCCACACGTTCCCAAAAAAGGGGAAAGCCAGCTAGCGATTTGGTAGCTGCTCCATGACTTTTACGTCCAGTGAATGCACCCATTGACATTAAAGCTGGCCTTACATGCCAACTTCTAAAAACTAGCTTTTTTTTCTAAGCCAATAGAAATCCTGCATTTCCAGCGGCAGAACCTAGAAAGTTGGTTTAAGTTTAACTTCTAGCGTCTGCCGCTGGAAATGCAAGGTTTCTATTGGCTGAGAAAAAAAAGCTAGCTTTTAGAAGTTGGCATGTAAGGCCAGCTTAACAGTTAAATAATAGATTAATGCCGACTTTCCGCTGTGATTGTGTTCAAAATTGCTTAAAAAGACCTTTCTTTTAAACAATTTCACGCCCACCATCATTCAGCTTCAGCTTCAACTTTATTGTTGAAAATTTCTGGTCTTTTAGGGATTGTGGCCGTTTAAATAAGAAGTTGAAATTTGGTACAGTATTTTTCTGCATATTTATAAAACCTTTTTGAAAAATTTTGACTTTTATTTTATTTTTAATATTTTAAATATATGTACAGTGTGTCCCCGGATTGAGTTCACTATAGGTGTAATTGACAAAAATTTTCGGAATTTCATTTTGATGTTTTGGAATTCAGCCCTGCTTGGTCTGAAATGAATTTTAAGCATATTTTCAATTTTTAAAAATGAAGGCCCTCGTGACAATTGAGAGAAATCTATTTTCTTTTTAGGTAAAGTGTCTTTTTTGGCAACAATACAGCAAAATGTTATTAACAAAAGTTGTTCAGAATACGAAATTATGGCTCTATGCAAAATTTAAAAATGATCGGCACACTTTGATTAACACGTTGTTCTACAGTCAACATTCTATACTTTATTCAAGGAGACGAGATAGTGAATGTAAACAAACAACCCGCGTGTTGTGCACGTGAACACTTCTGTTTAGCGCTGTGATTGGCTCTAACGTATAAACTTATTTTAAGCTTGTTGCATGGTTACCTAACTGCGTTGATGCGGATAACTCATATTATAGTGGCAATTAGAGTTGGGACGATTACAGGAAAAATGTAATCGATTATAAATAAATAAATGATTGAGACAACTTTAACTAAAGGAGCTTTTAGGGAATTATTATGAAACCGGCTGGTATTAATAATTTTTGAATAATTTACACCGTATTTAATTTAAGTTTACGTAAAACCGCGCTCGTGAAAACTTGCACGTGCACGTGAACATCGCATGCAACACTATCTCGTCTCCTTGAATTGAGTATAGGAAATAATTTTTGAAACATACAAAAATGCCATGCAGTTACTTATTTCTTATTTATTTTCACTCTAAATATCAATATCGCTCAAAATAATAAGAGCAAACCACGCGTGATCTATCAATTCATTATTAATTTTATTTAAACATTTTGAATAAAATTTTATCTCAATTTACAATGCAATTATGATTCATCTCTTGTTCGCTGACAGCCCAATAAAATAATATTACCACCAGTTTTCTGTTATGGGCCCATAGTCTATACGTACGATGCGATTTTTCGTTGATACATACAAGCAAAACCGATTTAATCAAAGTGTGCCGATCATTTTGAAATTTTGTATAGAGCCATAATTTCATATTCTGAACAACTTTTGTTAATGCCATTTTGCTATATTGTTGACTAAAACGACACTTTACCTGAACAGAAAATAGATTTCTCTTAATTGTCACGGGGGCTTTCAATTTTAAAAACTAGAAATATGCTTAAAATTCATTTCAGACCAAGCAGGGCTGAATTCCAGAACATCAAAACGAAATTCCTAATTTTTTTGTCAATTACACCTATAGTGAACTCAATCCGGGGACACACTGTATACCGATGAATTATTTAATTTAATTATAAAAGTGAACGTATAGGTACACCATCTTTACTTTTTTCTCACCACTCAAAGTGGTAAAAATCCACGCTATGACTTTTATCATGGCAGCTACATAGCTTGGCCACAGCTTGGCGTCTCCTTTTAGCCAAGTCGCATTTTATATTGAAAAGTCAGCCATCTATACCAACATTACTACAGTAATTTATGACATTTGTCGTTAATTTGTGTTACTAGATTTAGTATAGGAGATCTAATTCAAAAAACACCTTAACCTAAAACTAATTCCTACACAAATGATTCCTGTTGCAAATTGAAGTTAACATACCTCTATTCAACATACTAAAAATATACATTCGTACTCTGGTGCGAAATACGTTTTTTCGGCCTCTTCCTTGAAAATAACATTGCCTAAAATTATAGACTCGGATTTCAAAATTTTTTGTGCCATTTTGTTTGGCCTCCCGTTTGCGAACTTTTCGCTAGAGAGACATTTCTTTGCGAACGTACTGTTAGGGCGCTAGGCGGCGACGAACTAAAAAATATGTAATTTTGAAATGCCGCCGACATAAAAGTCAGAAAGTTCGGGTTTGTTTTTTCTCGAAGGGGTGTCCCAAACCTTCTCTTTTTGATAGCGCCCGTTGAAACCACCACCGTTTCTATAGGAGAAGCGCAAAAAATTATTTATTGAGGTCATGTTTGCTTAAATTGCAATACTTTACATATAAAAACACGTACGAAATTGTGATAATATTGCCGAAATTCGAGGAGTCCTAACGCCCTTAAAAGGTTTCAAATCTTAAAAATTGCTACACAGAACATAATAGTACACTGTCCGCAAAACACAAAATTAAAACAAATGTCTTAAAAAGATTTTTGTAAGGGCAGTACGACCCCTCGAAGTTAGACGAAAATCTTAAAATTACAAATAGATCATTTTTTAAAAATCATAAAAACGCTTAAAAAAATTAAAACCCGGTAAATTGCCACATAGAACTAATAGCACACAGTCTAAGAAACACGAAAACAAGAAAAAAGTTTTCAAAAAATTTTTTTTAAGGGCTTTACGACTCTTTGAACTTTGGCAATATTCTCACATTTTGTACGTTTTTATTTATAAGTAAAGTATTGCAATTTAAGCAAACACGACCTTCAAAAATAATTTTTTGCTCTTCTCCTACAGAAACGGTAGTGGTTTCGAGAAGCGCTATCAAAAAGGGAAGGTTTGGAACACCCCCTCGAAACAAAAAATCTCGACCTTTTTGTCTTTTGTGTTGGCGGCATTGAAAAGTTACATATTTTTTAGTTCGTCGCCGCCTAGCGCCCTAACGGTACGTTCGCAAAAAAAATGTCTCTCTAACGAAAAGTTCGCGAACTGGAGGCCAAACAAAATGGCCAAAAAAAATTTGAAATCCGAGTCTATAATTTTAGGCAATTTTATTTTTAAGAAAGAAGCCAAAAAAACGTATTTCGCACCATTGTACGAATGTATATTTTTAGTATGTCGAATAGAGGTATGTTAACTTCAATTTGCAACAGGAATCATTTCTGTGATAATTAGTTTCACCTCATTTATTACTTCTACTGTACTAATTCCTATATGACAGCGAGTAAAAAGTTTAGTAAAAAAAATAATTTACAAATTTTATTCAGCAAGAGATCTTTCAAAATACTTGATATTTTTCTACAAATAAGGTGTCAGATGAAAGAAAAAGAATAGACTTAGATACTGGTTTTTAAATTTTTTGTATCACATGCTGATTTTATTACTTAAAACATTATCAATTTTTTTCTATTTTCCAAGTCTCCTTTCCCAAAAATGCCCCAAAAATTGAAATTTCAAAACCACCAGTATCTAGGTTTAACCTTTACCTTAGGTTAGGGACCCCGCTTAGGCCCCTAAGCGGTGTAACTTAGGGACCCCACATGTTATTATTTTACTGTAACTTTTTTTTTTCATATAATTTAAGAACTAATTTAAGTCTAGCTATTTGTTAAATAGCATTTGACATTATACCGGGTGACACAGGGGTTTGGAACACTCTTATAACTCCGTTATTTATTAACATAATCAAAATGAAATTTGGTGTGGATTATATTCACATAAATTGCAATTTTTTTAACTACTTGTGAAAATTCTGTCACTTCCGATTACGCCGGAAATGAAGTAAACTTTTGATTTTTAAATGGAACACCGTATATATTTTTACTTTTTTAAAATCTACATTAAATTTAGAATACAGTAGCATTAAAAAAATTAATTTTATAAGCAAAAATAAATCTTTTTTTCAAAAATTATGCTGCTTTCAAGAGTGCTGTGATGTGGTATAAAATCATCCGTGAGAGGTACTTGGACTATGAAAATTACTTTTACACCACAAAAGCTAGAGGATGGTGTTGTGGAGCTTTCAGAAGGTAATTTTGTCACATTTACTTCAATATCTTCATTTTTTCAAATGGCAACATATCGGAACAATTCTACCTCAGATAAAGTATTTTTTTCTAAATACAACGATAGAGTTGTTCCGATATGATGCCATTTGAAAAAATGAAGTTATTGAGGGAAATGTGACTAAATTACTTTCTGAAAGCTCCAGAACACCAACCTTCAGCTTTTGTGGTGCAAACATAATTTCCATAGTACAATTAGCTCTCACCGATGATTTTCAACCACATTACAGCACTCTAGACAACTGATTATTTTTTGAAAAATAAATTTTATTTTGCTTATAAAATTAATTTCTTTAATGCTACTATATTTAAAATTTAATGTAGGTTTCAAAAAAGTTTAAATATTTATGGTGTCCCATTTAAAAATCAAAAGTTGACTTCATTTCCGGCGTAATCGGAAGTGACAGAATTTTCACAAGTAGTTAAAACAATTGCAATTTATGTGAGTATAATCCACACCAAATTTCATTTTGATATGTTGATAAATAACGGAGTTATAAGAGTGTTCCAAACCCCTGTGTCACCCGGTATATCAGTGAGTTTCGTTGCAGTAGCGTGTCAAATAATTGAATTTTCTCAAAATTTGATAAGCGGGCCCGCTAAGTATCCCGCTCCGGCACTGACGTTAATTATATTTTTTGTTGTTATAATATTAAATATATTGTTATTATAATGTAAAACAATATTTTTTACGGTTTATGAGTCAAATAAGAAATTTTTCAAAATTTTTAGTTGATTCGGTGATTTCTCAGATTCCGCGACGGCGCAGCCTATACTGAATTTTTCTTATTTATAATTAGTTTCAAACGATTTTGTTACGGAATACTCATAATAAAGATCTTCAATATCATTTTCTGAACCGTGGCAACATTTTATTAACATTTAAGGCGCTAAATTAAAAAAGAAACTCTGGGGCACCTAAGTGACTCCATTCCAGAATTCCAGTTTTTTTTTACTCAGGGACCTAAGAGTTAACATATTTTTTAAATTTTTGCAATAGAGTCCCTAATTTTAAGAATCTTGCGGAATAAAAATGTACCTGAACCCAATTCATTTCTAATAGCACAAATGCCGCCCTCAACATTAAAAATTACTGAACTTTTCGTGGTTTTTATTTTTTTCTGGTGAAATGTACTATCCGTTTGTGCTCTAACTAGACTCATTCTCTTTGTAATTTTCTACATTACAAATTACCTAAGATGTTTTTTTTGTTATCTTCAGTTTGATCGAAGATATTGTCAAATTTAGCAGTTTTGACCCTCCCTGTTCCCGCACGCCTCTGATCCGTAAAAATCTCTCTCATAATTAATGACCGAAAATAAATTCAAACGTAAAAAAAAATGTCTATCCTCAAGCTTTCCCAAATATTGGGGAAAAGTGCCTTAAAAAGGGAGTGAAATTTACTTCGCGAGGTGGATTATTTTAAGAAAAATTTCATATTTTTAGCATTCGAATTTGGCAAAGTCCAAATCTACAAGGTGTTAATAAATGAAGAACAAACTTTTAGGGGTGGTAGAGAGCGTTAGTACAGTATATTTTCCAAAGGGTTTATGGGGTCTCTAAGACGTCGCTACAGCGATATTAAGCAAAGTTCTTGCTTTTGAAATTTTAATCAAAATTCAATTTCTTATAACCAAAAAGGAATTTTTTAAGCATAAATATGAATTAACCCTTCGTTAGTGTGGTGGGGTATGACATACCCCAGTAACTGTATTTATAGTTATAAAATTCAAATTAGAAAGCCCTCAGTAGCTTCAAATTATGGATGGTTCAAGATGTTCTCATCATTGCCAGATGTATAGGAATTTTCATTTACACGTGAGACCTCAAGAAAGTTGGATGGGGTATAACATACCCCGGTACACCGGTAACGTAACTTTTCGTTCTTATGGCAGTTTGTATAGGAATTTTGTAAGTTTTTTCAAATTATTAAATTTTTTGAAAATTATGAGAAGTGAAATAGCTCTGAATTATACCCTATCAATTTCACCCTATTTTACGGGCAACCGCTTTAAACCACATCATGACATCATGTGGTCAACAAGCTCTTGAAAAATAACACAAAATAATTTAACAAAAACTAACCTTTATCTAGTTGTTCACGTACTTCACACGCATCAAATTCTTCGAGATAAATTCAAAATTCATAAAACAGTCTACAAACGTAAATATTCACAGTTCACACGAATTGAAAATTTACAACAAAACTAAAAACTTGATTTAATTTAATTTAATTTGTTAACACTGTATAAAAATTTCACCCGCTATCGCATTTGATTAGTGCACGTGCAACAATCAAGTTTATACAAGTCGCTCGCTCATGATAACAATTGCAGTTCCCTAGGTAACGCATGAATTTGTATTTTGTTTAGATGCAACACCGGGCGAAATTTATTTTCTCCATTATTAATTTCTAATCGTTTATTGTCGTTTATGTACAATAATAATTAATAATCAACATTGTTAATTATAATTTTAGTCGTTTAAGATTTTATTTTGTTTTTCACGGCAAGAGCGATTATATTCGAATAATGTTTTACTTAAAAAAATATTTAAATAACGCCTTTGCAACTTCCAATTTTTGATGTTTTTTTGCAAAAGGACTGAGTTGAGTTTAGAATAACCATCAATAATAGTGATTATGCTAAATATTTACATCAATTGACAGGTTGTCAATTAATTATTATTGACAATGGCATTAAAATTTCGCTTCTAAAAAAATAATAATCCATATTAATTATTTTATATTAGTAATGTTGTATGTGACATGTAACAGCAGTCACGTGAGATTTTTTGTATATTGCATTATCTTGTTCCTTTGCAAGGATCTAATCTAAAGCATTGCGAAAATTAAATTTCAATTTACTTCATTAACAATACTAGTAACTACATCTCTTGACTGTGAAACAAAGGTAGAATGTCTTAAAATACCTACCATTGGCAAAATTAAATTAATTAACAATATCTACTATTAGCGACATCTATTGACTATTAAACAAAGCTATGACATCTAATAAACTAACAATTAGTAGTACGGGTGTTCTGAGAAATAATTCCGAGACGATTTTAGCTTTTGATTTGAGAGCAGCAGTACACGAGCTATCAACACATTTTACACAATTTTATCCAGTGCCCGTTGTGCAAAGCGGCCATTTTATTCTTAAGAATTGTTTTAGTATTTCGCGCCGAACTCGCGTATTTTTGATTTTAGAAAAAAGTTTTGCTACAGTTTCTTTACAAATTTAATACTCTACAAAATTGCATTAGTAGTTTTTTTTGCTTATCACGATTCTTTAAAAGTTACAGCGCAATTTGTTAAACAAAGTAAGGGATGGTTTGTTTATACTCGTTATTTGTCTCTTTTTAAGAAAGATGCTGATCAATTTTCTCCATTCTTTGAAGGTTTCCGCTTCTTAGAAAAAAATACAAAAATATGAGACGCGTTTGGTAAACAGTGAGAAGCCCAAAATTTCGAGTTCATATTCTTCAAAGAGGAGAAACTCCCGGATTATAGGGTGGTTACTGTGGTACTCTACTGGCATCTCATCTAGCAATTACTTTCGTCGACCTTGTCCTAGGAATTATTATTATACAATGTACTTACTATTGAAACAAAGCTACGCTCTCTTAATTTAATCCTATCTTAATTCCGTTTCCGAGTTTCAGAACAAATCAAGTTCTTATTTTTTTACAGTTGCTGGTGCTTATAATAAACCTTGTTAGAAGGGGTCCGCGAGATATTTTTTGGTACAGGGGCCCACAATTTGAGAAAATTGTATTTCATGAAAATATGTAGTACCTAGATATGCAATCGGTTAGTGGTAATAAGTGTTTTGAATTTGAAAATTGAATACCGTGCCCTCAAGAGTTAATCAGGTGCTGAGCTATTTGTTATGCATTTCGTCTTAATCCAGTCTGCCACTATAGACATTACATGTTCTGTTTAACAATTCAATTCCACTATAAATAATTTAAATTTAGGTCAATGACGGTAATCAGCTTAATCAGTTAATCGCATAAGTAAAATTCCCCATCATCGCGTAAGACAGAAAAATTTTTAAAATTATTATTTTATACTTCAATAATTACTTATTTTCACATTTTTTCATTTCAGCCATGTCGCTGGACCACACAGGAACATCACAGACCGATTCAAAACGAAAGATTAGTTCTATAAGCGACCATGTTTACGACAATCCAGGATTTGAATCTCCAAGAAGTAGAAAAGTTTCCACCAATTCAGAACACGCGGGAATTGGGCCTGTACGGAAAAAGAGCATATTACATAACGCACATGCATCGGAAGCTTCGAGTCCCAATGGAAGTCATCACGATGGTATAATTTTTTTTTGGTTATAATACCCAATAGTCCAGTCAATGAACGCTTAAAAAATTTGGATAGAGAGAAGAGGGTGACATTCTTTCTTTAGGAATGTGTTTGGAGTAGTTAAAGAGTAAAAATACTAAAATGGAAGGGTGAAAACGTCTCGTTTTTTGGTTCTTGCTTATATCTCGAAAACGATGGGCCCTAAAGAAAAAATTAATTTTAGAAAATTCAAAGCTTATCAAATTTCCTACAAGATTATTTCTATTCATTTTTTCTTTATTCTTCATAGTTTTCCAGACATCCGGCCTCTAAAAATTTTCAAATTGCTATAACTCCGTACTAGTTGAAGATAAAATAGTAAATGAAATTTAATGCTCTATAACTTCTTTTCTAAAGACTTTTACTGTAAAACCAAGAGCTGAGGTGCTAGAGGCAAAATTTTAACGAAAACGTGAGGTAATAATTTCTTTTCATACACACAACGACTTCTGCGGGCAATATCTGGAAAACTATAAGAAATAGAGAAAAAAGGAATAGAAATAATCTTGTAGAAAGTTTGGTAAGCTTTTATTTTGGTAAGAATAAGTATTTCCATAAAACCCGTTTTCTAGATATAATGGAAAATCCCAAAAACGAGACCTTTCTACCCTCTCCTTTTCTTAGCTATATAGGACCGAGGACTTTTGGTATTTTTATCTCCTAACCACTTGAAACACATTCCGCAGGATCATGCGCGTTTTGGTATAGTAAAATAACATTGCTTTGTATTTAAAAGGAATTTATGGACTAATAATATCTGATAACTGATAATACACAAAAAAAGGTATACAAATCTCATCATTAGTAGATATTTTTTTCCAGTAACATAAAGGATAATATTGATGAAACTAATAAAGTGTACGTAGGTACAACTCCCTATTTAAAAATTTTATTTTCTTATCTTTATTAACCACATTCGTATACTTGTACTACGTTGTTAAACACGAAATTATTATTATATTTAATAACCTTTAAATAAGTTTTATTATGTTCTTATACAACATCCTTAATATTATTTAATTAATGGATTTTTATTATAGTTCACTTGATGAATCTGAGCCATTATTATCGTTTCCAGATCACATAAAACATTCAAATGGAGACGCAAGAATTAAAAAACACTCCATGACCGATTCCGTACATTCGAAAACGAGATTTTCCGATACTGGTGATGATAAGTAAGTTAGTAAATTGTTTTTAATTTTTAACGTAATTAATTTATTTAATCGCAGATCCTGGTGGTACTCGTTTTGTATGAAATGTCGATCAGAAGACGAAACTCATCCACCAGCGTGGCAACCAAAATTATGGACGCAATTGTGCCCATATCCGTTTTGTCCTACGTACAGGCAAATTTCAAGAATAATAGGACTTACACTAATTGGCTTATTCACGTGGGCTGTGGGCTATTCTATAATAGGAGAGACCGCAGCTCCTGGAGGGCAACTGTTTCAACTTATTTTATTAACAATATTCGCACATTTTGGTGGATGGTTAGTGAGTTTAACAACACTTCCTGCATTAATCGGAATGCTCTTTACTGGGATAGTTTTTCAAAATGTTGGTTTAATCGATTTTGATGACTCCTTTAAACCGGTTACGAAAGAAATGAGGTTTGTAGAATTGTATTTATTTCACATGATATCACTCACGAAGGTCCTTTTAGAAAAATGGCTTTGGTAATTATTTTAATAAGAGCTGGATTAGATTTGGATCCACATGCATTGAAGCGTTTAAAACTTACTGTGCCAAAATTAGGTCTACTACCGTGGCTTGCCGAAGCTGGAGTTACTACTGTTTTAGCTCACTATCTATTAGACATGCCTTGGGATTGGAGCCTTCTATTAGGTACAATAGTTGCTGCTGTCTCGCCGGCCGTTGTTGTACCTTGCTTGTGTAGATTAAGAGCCAAAGGTTACGGAGTAGCAAAAGGAATTCCGACCTTAATTATAGCAGTCTCTGGCATTGACGATGCTGTGTCTGTGGCTGGATTTGGAATTATTCAAAGTATCATGTTTTCGAATGATTCGCTAACAGCTCAAATTCTACAAGGACCAATATGTATTGTTGGTGGAATAGGCTTTGGCGTAATTTGGGGAATAATATCAAATTACATTCCTCAAAAAGACGACCCGTTTGTGGTGCCCCTTAGAATATTAATGTTGTTGGCAGGAGGAACGATGGCTGTATTTGGTAGCGAATTGATTGGATACGAAGGTGCTGGACCCTTAGGATGCGTTTCGGCTGCCTTCGTTTCCTTAGTCTGTTGGTCAAACAATGGTTGGGAGGTTGAAGATAATCCAGCAAACACCGCATTTGAAATATTTTGGATGATTTTCGAACCTATTTTATTTGGAATTACTGGAGCCCAAGTAAACTTTGCCGAGTTAGATTTACAAGTCGTTGGTATTGGAATTGGTTGTTTATGTGCTGCAGGTATTATTCGAATTATCGTAACGGTATTAGTAGGAATTGGAAGTAAATTGAATTTAAAAGAAAAGTTCTTTGTTGCATTTTCGTGGATGGCGAAGGCTACAGTACAGGTAATTTAAATTTGAACTTTAGTGACTTGAATGTTTGTACAAATCTTATCATTTTAGGCAGCTCTTGGTCCTTTAGCTTTAATAGCTGTAGGTGACAAATTTCCAGAAACAACTTACGGTGAAAAGGTTTTAATGGTATGCGTTTTATCCATAGTTTTAACTGCACCTACAGGTGCTATTGTAATTACGTTGTTAGGGCCTCGTTTGCTTACTAAAACCAAAACTCCACAGCCTATTCCCGAAGGCTGGAGGCGAAGTCATCGACCTTCTATTTACGACATTAGCATTATAAATGAGGATGAGGAGGATGTCAGAACTGTTGATAAAATAATTAATAATGATCCTTGATATAATAGTATAAAGTACTTCATAAGTACCTACTCTACAAGTGCATTAATTTTAGTGAAATAAAACTCGACTATACGCTATGTGGTAGTTTTATAATTATTGATAATGTACATTTATAATTATTGTAACATAACAAAGAAAGTGTAAATATTAAGAATTGTTTAAATATTTATATTCCTATACGTATTTATAAATTATACTATGTTAAAAAAAACGTAAAGTTCTTTTTCCATACCACGCCACGGGCAATTAAATTAATTTATATACTTTCCAACCCCTACAAGTTATGCTTCCCATTTTACAATAGTGCTTTCCAACATGCAACATATTTTACATACACACGATAAGAAAGAACAAAATTAGGTGATTGATGACAATAATAATTGGTGTAAAAGATCTCTGAATGGTATATTTGAAGAAATCTATAGTTTGACACCCCTATCCTCTATCTAAGACAAGAATTTTTAGAGAACAAAAGGAGCTTCGTTTCAAATAACCCAAAAAATATTAAGTTTAAATGTTGTTACAGTAAAAAAAAATTAACTTGAGGTACGTTTGCGCAGGTTTGGCCACGCCCCTTTAATAATTTAAATACGTTGACTACTGCGTTGGTGGGGATAAATACCAATTTACGTATCTGCGCATTGTCACCGCTCGTCTTTGGCTGTTTTTGATACGCTTTCATGTCTCTCCTGAATTTCCAAATTTTAATGTAGCTCCTTAAAGACTACATTTAGCCTAATGTGACCTCTATTATAAACTAAATAAAATAAAATTGTCTTTCAGAAACATCCAGACCGTTTGTTCCAACTGTCTTAGTTAAACAGTACAACTACAACAAAGAAAGAACCATCAGTTGAATTTTTTTGAATCTCCGTTCTCAAATCTCTCCCGAATGTCATCTCAATATAGCCCTCCAAGACTAAATTTAGCCTAATTTGACCTCTATTATAAACTAATGAGGATAAAATTATCTTTCAGAAACTTCCAGAACGTTTGTTCCAACTGTCTTAGTTAACCAGTACAAATAAAACAAAGAAAGAACCATCAGTTGACTTTTTTTGATCCGCTTTCAAGTCTCTCCCGAATGTCAAGTCCATATAGCTCCTTCAAGACCAAATTTAGCCTAATTTGACTTCTATTATAAAATAATGAGGATAAAATTATCTTTCAGAAACATCCAGAACGTTTCTTCCAACTGTCTTACTTGACCAGTACAAATAAAACAAAGAAAGAACCGTCAGTTAACTTTTTTTGATAGGCTTTCAAGTCTCTCCCGAATATCATCTCAATATAGCTCCTTACAGACTAAATTTAGTCTAATTTGACATATCTTTTATAAACTAATGACTAATGAGGATAGAATTATCTTTCAGACACATCTAAACATTTGTTCCAACTATCTTAGTTGACCGCTACAAATAGAACAAAGAAAGAACCATGAGTTAACTTTTTTTGATCCGTTCTCAAATCTCTCCCGAATGTCATCTCAATATAGCTCCTCCAAGACTAAATTTAGCCTAATTTGACCTCTATTATATACTAATGAGGATAAAATTATCTTTTAGAAACATCCAGAACGTTTGTTCCAACTGTCTTAGTTGACCAGTACAAATAAAACAAAGAGAGAACCATCAGTTGACTTTTTTTGATCAGCTTTCAAATCTCTCCCGAATGTCAAGTCCATATAGCTTCTCCAAGACTAAATTTAGCCTAATTTGACCTCTATTATAAACTAATGAGGATAAAATTATCTTTCAGAAACTTCCAGAACGTTTGTTCCAACTGTCTTAGTTAACCAGTACAAATAAAACAAAGAAAGAACCATCAGTTGACTTTTTTTGATCCGCTTTCAAGTCTCTCCCGAATGTCAAGTCCATATAGCTCCTCCAAGACTAAATTTAGCCTAATTTAACTTCTATTATAAAATAATGAGGATAAAATTATCTTTCAGAAACATCCAGAACGTTTCTTCCAACTGTCTTAGTTTACCAGTACAAATAAAACAAAGAGAGAACCATCAGTTGACTTTTTTTGATCAGCTTTCAAGTCTCTCCCGAATGTCAAGTCCATATAGCTCCTCCAAGACTAAATTTAGCCTAATTTGACCTCTATTATAAACTAATGAGGATAAAATTATCTTTCAGAAACGTCCAGAACGTTTGTTCCAACTGTCTTAGTTGACCAGTACAAATAAAACAAAGAGAGAACCATCAGTTGACTTTTTATGATCAGCTTTCAAGTCTCTCCCAAATGTCATGTCAATATAGCTCCTTAAGGCTAGGGTACCCATGTTTAAGAAATCATCTAAAATTACTTATATTTCAGAGTATAATTAAAATTAAAAGTTAATTCTTTGACATTGCATTGAAAATAATGTGTTCTAAAAGTATTTAAAAAAAATTATATAATTAATGCCTAATTGGCGGAATTAGGTTTTCATGGATTTTCATGGATTTTCTCGAGAACTACTCGAGCGAATTATATGAATTTCGGTATATTGAATATTTCAAGCCTGATCTAGGTGGTGAGTAAAAATTAACTAATAACTTTAATTAATAAATGCAAAAGAAACAATTGATCAATGCTCAAACAAATGCAAAATTCGCTTTAATTGCAAATTTGTTTCTTTTGCATTTATTAATTAAGCTTATTAGTTAATTTTTACTCACCACCTAGATCAGGCTTGAAATATTCATTATACCGAAATTCATATAATTCGCTCGAGTAGTTCTCGAGAAAATCCATGAAAATCCATGAAAACCTAATTCCGCCAATTAGGCATTAATTATATAATTTTTTTTAAATACTTTTAGAACACATTATTTTCAATGCAATGTCAAAGAATTAACTTTTAATTTTAATTATACTCTGAAATATAAGTAATTTTAGTTGATCTCTTAAACATGGGTATCCTACCCCCCCCCCCCTCTATTATGAATTAAAGAGGATAAAATACACATCTCTTTGATAAAATGGCATCACATAGAACCAATTTCGTTTGTCTACATCTACTCTAAATAATTTTAAAACTCATTTGATTTATTAAAGTGAAATTAATTGATGTGCTGCAGGTTATGTTAATGGTGTGTGTAAATACTAAAGTATTTTATTTTTAATAAATAATACAAGATTCGAATCGTTTATTTAGCATTGTTGATATAACCAAACAAAAGCACTTTCATTAACTTATACAAAAATTCATATTCAATTTGGACATAAGCATATTGTTAATTTGTAGCTATGGAATTTTTAATTCGAAATACTTATTTACAGTTTAAAAAAATTTATTTGTATAATTTCATATATTTATATATAAAAAATTTTCTAATTATATGTAACAAAATGCCAAAAATGTAAAACTTTTTTTGCACAAGTTAAAAATATTGCTACAAATCAGCAGCAAAAACAAATATATTACACATACAAAAGAGAATTAAAAATTTCGCCTTAGGTTTAGCACTATCTTAATGTGCTTTTAGCAAACTCAAATATTATAAAATATATAATATATAATAATAATATAACTTCTAATCTACATAGATATCTAAAGAATCGACAAAACTGTAGAAGCATTGATGAAGTAAGTTGTTCTCGTTAGGTACTTGGTCAATTTAATGGCACTGAGTTTTGTAAGTATTGCTAAACTGAGAAAGTATTTTTTTACATACACATATGGACTTTCAATTTATTTTAATTTAAATAAATAATAATTATGTATTTTAACAAAGTGAAATTGGTCAGTAATTTTTACCCAAAAAATTGGCATCTGCAACTATTTTCTTTTTCAATCAACGAGCGGCAAGTAAAATACAATTTTTATTATCTACGAGTACCAATAAAAAGTCTCCCAATTTTTTACTAGTGAAAAAAATGTTTTTGAATATACATTCCTAACAATTAATGGAAATTAGTTCAAAACTGAATTTTATTCTCTCCATCAATGATTGTCATTTTTCATCAAAAAAGTAGATATTAAAAATTGTAAAAATCGCATCAATTTTTATAAAACAATCTAATAGGCCTTTTTGTTAAATTAATTGCTATACAAAACAAAAATAAGAGCGGTGCAAATTTTTATATTCTATTTAATAATTTATACTTTCCTAAGTTCAGTCATTGCATGACAGTAAATTTCAATATGCAGTAATATCACGTAGGTAGTTCAAAACTACTAGAAATAAATTGCAGTAACAAAGAATGAAGAGGCCAATAAGTAAACCCACAAATATAAAAAAGAAAATTAACATAGTATACAGAGAGCCTCTCCATCACCCCATGGCTCCATAGCTTTCCAACAAATTGAGTTAAAAATCGTAATAAAGTGGAAGTCAAATTTTGTCAAATTATAACTAGACAATTTTTATTTTTGAAGTCTCAAATCTTGCTTGCTTTCAAATCTCCAAATAAGCAAAAATATCAAAAACTAGTTTTTATATAAAAAAGTTGTTGAACTTTCTCTGTAAATTTTTGAACTTAGAAGTTAGAGAAAAAAACGCAAAATTTAGTAATGTAGCTCATATTCGACTTTGATTAAATCATAACAATTGAGCAGTTGTTGATTTAATAATCAGAACATTAAATTTGACTCTCTGGGCTTGCTACATTACTACATTTCTCATTAGTTTTTTTCTAAGTCTAAAAATTTCATTAACTGTTTTATTTGGAAACCTATTGTTGATGTTTTTGCACATTTGAGGGTTTAAAAACAAGCAAAACTTCTTCGAAAGAGTAAAATTTTATAAGAGTTTAAAACTAAAACATTTTCTCTTCTTGCTAACCTGTTCCTGGGACACACTATACATATAAGCTTTTAGTTCCACTTTAACTGGATTGTTTAACTTAATTTGTTCAAATGTTATTTGGGGAGAGTTGAGATGCACACTGTACAATAATAAGGGAAGTACCTATGTATTATAAAATTAATAATAAAAAGTCTTACTTTTTAAATATTTAAAGGTTTACTTACAAGTCTTAATTTTTATAAACAAAAATATATAAATACTATCTTCGCAAATTGTGATTTCAGTTCTTTTAATATAGGCTCTCATCACACAATATATAAAATACGTAAATTTATACAGCTTTCAACAATATCATTCCTTACAAATGAGTTTAAAAACCCTAAAAGTACTACTTTAAAGCTTGAATACTATACAATTTTTTAGTTACATAGTGATTAAAAATTGAGCTTAAATACTCAAATGTGGCACCAAACTGGTCAAATTTCGTAAATGTCTTTAGAGAAGTTTTTTGTTTATTTAAATCACAAGTACGGAACACCTCATTGTAGAAACCACCAAAAACGATTTGTTTTTCTTTTATCTAAATTTCTAATTAAAAGAAAAACAAATTTTACTCGAGATATTTTTGATGGTCGCGATATTCATGATGGTCCTCAAAATCCATATTAGAAAATCTTTCTAATAATTCCTGTCTATAATTTCTGCCTTCGTTACGAGAAGTAAAACGCTCTTTTCTACGATCGTTACCAACTTTCCTATCGTCTCTTCTTCTATCTTCAAGTCTATGATCTTCCACTTTACGATTTTCTAAATACCTTTTTTCTTCCGATTGATTCTCTAACTGTCTCCTTTCACTTAAACGATCTTCATATTTCATACTATAACCTTTTCTATCAGCATACCTTGGTTCTTCGTATCTTCTATCTTGTCTACGATCGTCGAAATATTTATCTTCTCTATATTCTGCAGGTAATTGAGGTTTATAACAAACGTCGGCACCAGGACTAAGATCATCATGAATTTCTTCTTCAATGGGCTGTTCCGTAGAAAGCCTCCACTAGATGACGTTAACCGCTCGTCTTGACGAAGTTCTATGAGGAGGGAAGTCGTCGTCTCTCATCGCTCTATGATCTCGAGAAGGCATTCTTTCTAAATTTCTATCTAAGGCGTGTTCTCGATAATCTTGACCACCGGCTAAATGCGGTGGAATACCACCACCGTGACTTTGCGAATGAGGATCTTTTTCTATAAAATCGTCAAACTCGCGTTCGCGTTCTAAACGTGATCGCCCACGAGAATGTGCGGTGTGAAATATTGATCCACCTGTTTTTGTTATAATTTAAATTAATAATTAATTAAGCGAAAAAAATTAATTTTTGTTTAAATTGATCGATTAAATAATTAGTTTAAATTTTGTTTTGAATTTCAAATTTTGCGAATGTAAATATTTTCATAAACTAATCTATTGATCAATCAATAAAGTTATTAGCCACGTTTAGTTAATCACAGTTTCGTAATTGCTTTTAAGCAAAGTGGTTAGAAGGGTAAACGTAATCGTATTATTTCTAATCCGTCATATTATGAGTTAAACTGTTGATCTATAATCAACTAAACGGGCTTATTGAATAACAGCTCTAATTAACAGTTATTTAAAATCAATATGTTACAAACGGCTTATCAAAAAGCGGGGCTTTTTTGGCAAACAAAACAAAACACAAGAAACGCATGTTAAATTACTTACTATTATTATAAATAAAAAAATCAGCATTAAGCAAATAAATCTGATGAGCTAGTTGGCCAAATTCTACCAGGTGTTGGTGTTACTCCATCTTTATTTTTGAGCAATAGATAGTGTGTGCAATAGAATAAAGCGCAGCAAACATTTTCGTGCGTAGCCAAGCCATAAAAAAGAAAAAAGAAAAAGAAAACATATTAAAAACCGTGCAATATTTCTAAACTAAACCTGCTAATTATTTATTCGTTTACATTAATACGCAGGCGGAATTGGAGTCATTGAGCCAGTAAAATCTGAAAAAATGGTTCAAAACAAAACTGATGAATAAGCAAAAAATTAGTCTCAATTATTTATTAAATAACAATAAATTGGCCCCATTATATTTATATACAATTCTTTTCAAGAGTTCCTTTTAAAAATAAACAACAAAAAATAATACCACTAATAATAATAGTATTACAGCTAAATAGATTTATGCATAAACAGCTATTTAAAGAAATTTTAGCATAAAAGTAGCCTTTTTTAAAACGCATTCAAAGTTTTTTTTTTATTTCATGTACAAAAGAATTAAAACTGTCATCAGATCAGATATTGCATAATTCACAACACTCATGCAGTGCTTATAAAAATGATAGCGATTCTAAAGAATCTACTGATTCCCAGCTTTGCAGGCCTATATATCTAACACCTGCATAACTACCTCTCGAGTCGTGTGAATATCCGTACACATCGTGATGGGCTGTAACAAATTAGTAAAAGCTTGATTAGTAAGTTAATATGTTAGTAAAATTAATATTAATACTAAAGCGAAGAGATTTCCTTCACGGACGCCACTGGGTACACACAGTTCAAAGTTTGATCTGACTAGTTTGGTTATAAAACTCCCTCAATCAACAGTTATACTCTTAAACAAAAGTAGTCTGTAATAGTCCAATGGATAGAGAAGCTTCAGAAATTGCGATAATACTTGAGAAATTCTGCACCTAAATGCCCGTCCACAAACACACAGGCCTTGCCTTCCGGTTTGGCCTGTACAGGCGACCTGAACACTGTCCAGACGCTCCGGTTTGGCCTGTGCAGGGCCCTAATTCTCCACCCTTCGTGATAAAGCGAACAATCGTCTATGACGTCAATAGCGATGGAAACACGTAGAAACACATTGTGCTTTTCTCATTGTTATTGACTACATAAACGAACATTCGCTTTATCACGAAAGGTAGAAAATTAGGGCCCAGGTGTTTTAACCCTTTTCTCTTTTGCCTTAAGGTTATTTTTAACTCCGACTGCTTTAAATTTCGGACGAGGCCGAAGGCCGAGATGTGTTTTGTTAACTTCGAACAAAAGCGAAGCCCGAGTTGTGTAGTATCGTTAAGCTCCCACTCTCTTTTTCCGTAAGTGTTTTTAACTACGATTACATTATAAAATAGTCCTGAACATGTCTTCAAAGGAGATGCTAATCGTGGATTATCCACGATCTGACAAATGGTTTTACTATTGTAGGTCTTAAGGCTACACACAGGCTTACCTTCCGGTTCGGCCTGTGCAGGCCGACTTGCATAACCCAAACCGGAGCCTGAACGATGTCCAGACGCTTCGGTTTGGCCTGTGTAGGCCCCCTGAACAATGTCCAAATGCTCCGGTTTGCCAAACTGGAAGGCTAGCTTCTATGTGGACGGGCCATAGCAGCATAGCAAATGTAAATAGCTCAGGCAAATGGGTTTACTAGTAATCCAAACTATTAATTTATAGATCATAAATCGAATGGACTTCCGTTTCAGTATTTTTGAAATTTTGTACAATTCCAATTTGTACAAATTCACGCATGCGCAGAACAATGTTGTTACTGTGTGCGTAGTATTATATTTAGACTGTAACATAAGTTTGACGAAATATTTCTCTTGCCATGGAAAACAAAATAAAATCTTAAATGTCAAACATTTTCTCATTTTTAAATCGACTGCAAGACAGGTTTATGTTGGCAAGTGGTGGGAATGCGCAGATACCTAAATTGGTATTTATCCCCACCAACGCATACAGTAGTCAACGTATTTAAATTATTAAAGGGGCGTGGCCAAATTCCTACCGCTCGCCATCAGGAATCTGTGTACAGATGTACTGTGATTTGACGTTTGAAATTGTTTTTTTCCATGGCAAGAGAGATTCTTATCTAATTGTAGGGTTTTAAAAGTTCAATGAATGAAGTACATAGTGGTACATAGGTAGAAAAATCAGGAAGTCTTTGATATTATAAGCAGAAAATATTATCCTTCGTTTGGTACCAATATTTATTAACCTCATGTGGTTAAACTAGTTAGTTGTCTTGTCACACTTTTGTGCTTTCCTCTAATTTTCCCGAACATTTCCCTACATATTTTGACAATTGTAATCATATTTCGGAAAACTTTCCAGAAAAGTTGAAAAATTTCGATTTCCACAAATCAATTGGAAAAGTTTAGAAACGGATTTATCAGTGGCCTAGAAAAAAAAGGTCCGGCCAAAAAACCTTTTGAAAAGCGATTTTCAGCTAAAAAATTTGTTTTTTTTTGTAATTTCCAAGGGTTAACGTGTCTAAGAGCTATCTAGATGTTTGATATTTTTTTAAATGGGGAGTCAGAATAATTGAAAAACAATTTCTCATGTTAAATCCCTATGTTTTCGAATTTGATTGGTACCGGTAGATACCGGGCATAAAAATTTCTAAGCATTCTCGATACATGTTACATTTGATTGCATGGTGCATTATTAACTAACTAGAGACCACGTTTGTTCATTTCTGAATACAAATGCAAATTAGTTCCTTATATTTTTAAACAGGCTATAACTAGAAACTAATAATTTACAAATATTTTACAGTAATCTAGCAACAGTTCTCTGCTTAATTGTGCAATTAGTATTAATAATTCATTAGTTAAAGCTTTAATACGGTTACAGTTGTTATTTATTAACATTAGAGCAAGTTTATCCTTCCGACTATGTGCCTAGTGACCTATATTATAAATATTCCATAAATGCAAACAGTTTCAAATTCGTGAATCCTCTGAATAAACTAAAATAATAAATAACGTACCAGGCAAAGTGGTTTGAATTTGTTCTCCTCTAGGAGACGCTTGGGGTGAACTACCAATTTGTCTAGTAACATTTGGAACTATATCTGGATGAGTTGCTCTCCAATATGCCTAAAAAAATTAAAAATAGAACGTTTTACATAAATCACGCCTTTTTAGAAAAAAAGCAATCAAAATAAATAGTTAAAATGGTACTTTGCAGTAAATTAAACCGGAAAATTTCATTAAAAATGAACTTACTTCTAAATATTCGGCAATATGCTCACATGCATCTTCTAATTGGTTTTCATCTAAAATTACATCAAACATTTCTGGCGGACATTGGGCTAATTTATCGGCAGCAACCATTTGAACATTTGCGTGGCGTATTTGACCTTTACCTCTAGTCTTAATTAATTTTTGTAAAACCTAAAAAACAGCTTATAAATCAAATTTTTAGTTATTAAAAAATTAATTAACGTACTTTTGGACTAGTAATTTTAAGATAAACTATAATTGGTGCTAGAGACGTTTTGGCAAGTTGCGAAGGATGGTTTATTGTGTCACAGTCCAAAACTACGAGTTGTAACGTTCTCGCAAGTTCAAATATTCTTTCAATTTCAGCTTGAACTTCCGCCATACCAGAAGCACGAGTATTAGATCTTTCCATTATGGCTCGTTTCGAAGGATTATTTAGAAAAGAACGTTTTACCAGCGAAATATCTGCCATAACTCTAGTTATAATTATTCTACAAAAAACAATTGTTAAATTGATCTTCAAAATATGTTTCTTTTAATACTTACTTTCCTTCAAACCTATGTTTTAGAAAATCAAATAAGGCTTTTTGCATCATATCCGTAACTTCGTAGCCTTTTAATGAAGGACCTACAAGAACAACAGGCCTCATGGAGGGAACTACATCGTAAGGAGCAGGAGCTTCTTGTTTCTTAAAAAATGGTTTCTTCTTGTCTTTTGCCGGAGGCGTAGTAAGCGATTTTCCTGTTCTAACGTTACCAATAGAATCAGATTCGTCTCCTAAAAATGATTAGTCGTTAATAAATCTTAATAAATTTGTAAATAATTGGTCTAAACGTGCATGCCAAAACATTACATCAAGCACATCTATTTAGATACTCTACCTTTGTCACTACCAACTAATAGCTTTTAAGATCATGATAGAGAACCAAGGCAATTACGACAATTCGACAATTTGAAGTAGGCCTTGTTTCTCATCGCAATATAATTTAAGCGTTAGTAAGGACGGATAAAGAGGAATTTATTGAATTTGGGTTAGGAAATTGTTAGTGATTGAGGAGAAAATTTGAAAAAAAAAATGTAACAAAAATTTGTAATTAAAAAATATATAACACTGAAGGTAACAACAAAAGACAAACAATAATTAGTTTTTTCTTTCTTTTTTTGCCAATTCGGCCCCTTAACTTTCGCTCATGTTTTTGTGACGCATAATTTGGATTTTTAAAAGAGGAAAGTAAACCTAGAGCTTTTACAACTGGATACTTACAATAAACATATCACAACAGAAAGAAAATTACGTCGATTATCACTTCGTGCAGCTCGTTTTTGTGCAGTTTTTAACTTAGAAATAATAAAACAAGAAAGTTAGTTTTTTAATAAGCTACTTTAAACGATTTTTGTTTTTGCAAATTTTATTTTTTTCTCTTTAATCTGAAGTTAGCGCTGAATTGCTGAAATATACAACTTAGATGTAATACTTTTTTTGGCAACAAAATATTTCAATAGAGCCCAAATTCACGGTACATAAAAAAAACATCAAAAACACAAAATGAGAGATGGAGAGGACATACCAGGCGTAGGAGGGGTGCTACCTCTGGAAACATCGTTACCAGTGGCCCCTATATTAGAGCTGGAACTAGTCTTACTGGAGTAGAGTTTAGTACTTCGTGTTTGAGTAGCTTGTATCCTCAAATTCTCTAGTTTAACTGGAGATGGGATGAAACCAACGTCGCAGCCTTCTTTCACTAGTCTACCTATCCACCAATTATTGTCGTATTTTTCCTAACAATAACGAATATTATTTCAAATTCCATAAAAAAGACTATAAATTTACCTTTATGTGTAAAAAATCTCGTACATCGAAAGATATTGCATAGCCGTGTACAGGTGAATCGTCGTCTAAAGCACCATCGTAAGCAACGTTAGTTCTCACTGCAAATGCCACCGGTTTCGTCTACAAATAAACAATTTTAAAATGAAAATTTAATAAAAGTTTCCTTTATATTCTGTGTATTGATTGCTGCAATATTTAATATTCTATGGCAATATTTCGTGTAAAGATTAAGCTTTGTAAATTGTGAACATAATTGATTAGTGACCTAAAACGAACTTATTTTTAGAACATGTCAACTAATATATTATGAGCTTTTAAAGTGCACTTTAAACGCAAACAATTCTCTAATTAAATAACAGAAAAATGGTTCAACTTACTCTAGCTTTTTCCAGTTGATTTAAAGCTTGACGTTCTTTTTCGCGACGTAAAGTTTCTTTTTCTTCGTCCAAAGAAAGATCAGAAGAAGGTTGTGAGTAGTTAGAATCTGCTGAGCCCTGTAATGTTAAATACATGAAAATTAATATTTCGTTTAAGGTTTGTGTACGATGAAAACGATTAAATAGCATGTGAAAAATCTAAAATCAGGTATACAATGATTATATTCGAGAAAGTTTATTTTAGTTGAAACTTATTATAATCTAAAAATATTTAAGATTGTGCTTTCTTAACGTCAAATTACGTTAATTTTACTTTAAAAATAAAATCTAAATTTTTTTAACGTTGGGGTGATTATCGTTCTTAGATATTTGAAACGCGAAAATAATAAATTTATATTGTTGGTGCAACGAATGGATTTTTGTGTAGGTTTTATGATAAATGAATTGTATTTTGTAACTATTGTTTGGTTATTTTGACTAAGTTGTTCTAAATAAAGCTGGCAAAGAGCCTAATAATATTTAAATATACAAGGTTGAACAAATGTTTCGTTTATTGGCAAACGTTCTCATTTAAATCAGACGTTTATAAGAGGTTTTTCTACAAACTTTTTCCCACTTTCCTATCTAGTTTCCATTTGTTCACACAGCTCGTATGATAATAGTAGCACTAGATCTCCTAGGACCCACGTTATTCAAAATTTCATATCGTCTTAATCACAATACTGTGTTCCGTTAAAATCGGCGAAAATTCTGTAGTATTAAAAAAATTATCTATGACGTCACCACTTATACCAAAGATCATAATGGGCTCTGAGCTATTATTATTCTGCTATATTATGGTCCATTCGTGGTCTCTGGAGCCTTAGGAAAAATTTAAGCCCAAGCACGTGTTTTTAGGTTAATTAAAACCGCCGCAATAAATTTTTATCTGATTTTAAACGCAGGTAATCTAGAATTGTTATCTCCTGGAGAGGTTTTTATAAACTAAATGTTATCAACCCGGTGTCAATCGATTCGTTTCAGCATCGTTTCATTATGTCAGCAACAATATTCAACCACAATGGTGTCTCCATGATATTTAGCTCTTGAGAAAAAGCGAAAAAACCGGTTGTGCCTTCAGTCTTTAATCTATTTTAACCTTTGGATGAACTCAAGGCTACTAGAGCACGAAGTGTCGGTATCACAGCGCATGGTCCATCGTTTCATCTGCTTCGTATTGCATCTTTTTGCATCTAGGGCTATAAACAACACCCAGAGATTCTTATATAATAATCTTAGAGCGCCAGCTATGGCACGTAGGTTCTTACGAGACAGTCTTAGATAATAGTCAGCGTTCTTTTCAGACAGCGCTTAACCACTTGGGAATTTAAATAATCCCTCAAAACTCAACAAGAGGCAACAAAGTTGTCCATCATTAGGTGCCAGGTCATTAAAGGAAACGAAATAGCTGATAAATTAGCTAGAACAGGCTTAAAATCCCGATCGGATCCGAACCATTCTGTGGACTAGAACACATAGAAAGGCGGAGATCCAAAAATGGAAAACTGAGAACAAAAATTCTCACTGGAACAACGCACTAGGACAAAAACGCACAAGGAATTATATTCCTATAATTAGGAATAAATTCATTGAGTACTCGACCACGAATGCTAAAAAGGTTCTTCTATTTGCTTCTCATTTAAAGCTGCGGAGAAAATGGGCTGGCTCTACGTAGGCAAAGCAAGATCGGACACCACTGTACAAAAGCTTGAGGAATACCTGTCAAGGCGCTTTACAGGAAAAAGGTTCACAATAGATGAGATAAAAAAACACGAGTCAAACACCAGTAAAAATAAGTCCTTTAAGGTGGGCTATGATTATGAGCTAATGGAAACCATTTTAAACCCTGAAATCTGGCCCGAAAATTTAATTATAGCAAGATTTAAGTTTTTTCGTGACCAACGAAGAAACAAATTGTAAACGAAACTTTAAGGAAAACAGTATAATTCAGGAGAGGCGAAAGGAGATTTCCGATCCAAACCTATTACTGGACGGTTTCGGTTTTAAGTTAGTGCATATGAACGTTCCAAGCATTAGAAACAAAGTGGACGAATTCAATATTTATATTGACGAAATTAAGCCGGCAGTATTTTGCCTATCCGAACACTGGCTGCAGCAGGATGAATTGCCTCTGTATAGGTTCCCAGAATATAAACTAGTAAGTGGATATTGCCGTTCAGTAAATAGAGGCGGTGGTGTATGTATATATGTAAGGAAAAATGTAAATGTTAGTGATGTTAAACTTGTGGGGGCACCTATCGAAAAACATTTTGAATATTGCTGTAAGAGGGTTAACCTTGCTAATATGAAGATATTATTAATAGTGGTGTATAGGGCTCCCACTGGCGATTTTTCTATGTTTTATGACTCCCTCAGTTCCCTTCTGGAGGATGTATTTAGGAGTTCAAGTACTAGACGAGTGATACTGGCTGGTGACTTCAACGTGAATCTGATGGTTGATAATATGAAGAAGGAAGCTATGAACTTGGTAAATTTGTGTGAAGCATATGGGTTGAAGCCTACGATAAGGGATCCTACCAGAATTGGCAGAGATGGAGGTACTGTTATAGATAATATATTCACAAATCTACCCGCTGATGAAAATAGGGCGTCAGTTTTAAAGTCTTATCTGTCGGACCACTTTGCCCAGTGCCTGGAGATAAAGGCAGAGGTTGTCAAAAGGGATGCGGTGTACAAACAAATTCGCTGCTACAACGAGGAAAACTGTTCGAGATTTACAGATATGATGGAAGCCGAAAGGTGGGATGAGGTGTACCAAGCTAATGAAGATGATGTAAATGGAAAATATCTAATTTTCTACAACATATTTAATTTTAATTTGGCTTTTCCACTAAAAAACAAACGTATGGTAGAGAAAAGGAGAGAATATATTTCGAGTGTTTTTGTGAAGAGGTGGTCTCAGAATCTAAAGGATTTATACAAGATATATTTATCTACAAACTGTGATGCCGTACTAGAACACTATAAAACGCAAAAAAAGGCTTTTAGGAAGGCGATTTCATCGACGAGACGTCAGAATAATGATGTAAGAATAAATGCCTCTAGTAATAAAACTAAAACCATTTTCGGTATATTTAATGAGATTGTTGGGCCAGATCGCTCAATTCCTAAAGTCACCTTAAAAAAGGGTGAGCAAAAGATAAGCAATGCGCAGGAGGTCGCTCAGGAATTTAGTAATTTTTATCTTGCTTGCGCTGCAGAGATGCAGGCGATCGGTGGTTGTAATTTACAACATACAAAAAGCGCAAAAATAGCCGACACCTTATATCTCGCTCCTACTGTTCCGTTTGAGATAGAAGAAGTAATAGCAAAACTACCTTCAAAGTTATCGTGTGGCCTGGATGGTGTGCCTGCTACCATAGTTAAGAAAGTCGCGTCGGTGATCTCTCAACCTTTGTGCGAAATCATAAATTCGTGCTTGTCCAGTGGCGTCTTTCCTGATCTGCTAAAAGTTGCAAAAGTCCTTCCAATTTATAAAAAAGGTGATAAAACGGACCCAAATAGTTACAGACCTGTTTCATTACTCTCTACTTTTTCTAAAATCTTCGAAAAAATTATTTACCAAAGAATAGTAAATCATCTCACAAAAAATAAAATTTTATCGGCTAACCAGCATGGTTTCATGGCAAACAGATCGACCGAGACTGCAATTTTCGAGTGCATGAATACTGTAGGAAGAGGCCTTGATCAGGGAGCGAAGATGTTGGGATTGTATTTTGACCTGTCTAAGGCTTTTGACTGTATAGATCACCAAATACTGCTGAGCAAGCTGAGCGTGTATGATTTTAGAGGAGTCTCGTCGAACCTGGTGGCATCGTACTTAAGGGAAAGAAGCCAAATAATAACTATCAGTGGTGAAAATAGTAAGAAAATTACAACAGCTTTTTCGTCGAAAACGTCAATCAAAAGTGGAGTGCCCCAGGGATCAATGCTGGGGCATATCTTATTTTTATTATTTATCAACGATTTGACTGAACACGTGAGTGGTGGTGATTTGTGCCAATATGCCGATGATACGTCCTGCATTATATCAGAAGACTCGGTTGACAGATTGTCTGAAGTTGGTACGCATTTTGTCTCACAGATGGTTACCTGGTGCGAAAGAAATAAATTAAGGCTGAACTCCGATAAAACAACTGTTGTGACGTTCAAACAGAGCAGCGATGTGAGTGTGTTTGTGGCGGCAAATGGTAAATCTTTGTCTGTAAGGGAGAGTGTTAAGTTTTTAGGAATTACGTTAGACAATAAGTTGAAATTCTATGAAAACACATGTAACATTATAAAAAGGGTAAATATTGCTTGTTATGTAATCAAAATACTTAGAGATCAGTTGTCACTTAGTAGTTTGAAGTTGTATTATCTTTCGTATGTGTAACCTGTTGTAAGCTACGGCATCATGTTTTGGTACACTCAGGAGAATGTTGAGAGGGTGTTTAAGATTCAGAAAAGAATTATGCATTTTATGCTTGGTATGTCTTATAGTGAATCTTGTAGAGGTAGATTTAGAGAGATGAACATTATGACTGTGGTTTCACTGTATTTATATAAATTGTCTGTGTTTGTTTATAATAGTGATAGTCTTCTTCCACAAAATAGAGATTGTTATGCTAAGGATAATTATGTGATGAATACTTGACAGCAGCAGCATTTGCGGATTCCTGCTCACAATACTGCGTTATATGAGAGGTCGAGCTATTACAGAGCCATTAAGGTTTTTAACAATCTACCATACTTCATAAAGGAAGCATCCTCTTTGGTTAAATTTAAAAAACTACTAAAAGAATACCTTATAAGCAGAGAGTTCTATAGGCTGGATGAGTATATGCATTGAGTTGGGATTGTAATTATTATTGTTGACAATTGCTTATGTTTCATTTGAAATCTTTAGCAAATAAAGAATTATTTATTTATTTATTTATTTATTATCAAAGAACGAAATCAGACTCATCAGGGGTCTGTTTACTGAACACTGTGCAGTGAGGTATCACCTTAATGAACTGGGACTGGAGGATAAGCAGATTCTGTGATCGGAGATCGAATTCGCCGAACACATTCTCTGCAGGTGCGATGCATTGGCATGGCTTAGGCTAAAACACTTAGGCTCATTTGATGCCTGAAGAAGAGAAAAGCAAACTTCTAAAGGACATTCTATGCTTCGCTGGCAAGACTGAATTCCTGAGAACATAAATACGAGTAGGATTATGAACAAAAGATCAAATGATTGATAGTAGTGGTTTTTACTTGTTGAAAATGCATGATTGAAGAACAAAGTCTTTGTTTTGGAAATATTTTAAATTTATCACTGTATTTGTTCTTCAGAAAAGATCAACACTGGTCGCAGTTCTGTAAGACTTAGAAGCCAATCGCCCCTGAGTACGATACAATAGACGGCGCTTACAGCTGGTCTACTAAGCCTGACGGCTTCTGTGGGCTATTAATGTGTTACTTTTCAGTCAAGTGCCGAGGGTGCTGATCCAAGGAGTTAGAGAGGGTTCAGAGCCAATAGGCACAATCGCCGAGTCTTCTCTCACCAACTCATCAGCTCTTTCTTTAACGACCCTTGACCCAGCAGAGTTTTCGACCGTTAATTGTAGCTGATTTAGAACTTTGAAATGTTGTGAATGTTTCGTACCATGAACATTGCTCTGACGCTGTCGTTCGAAATCTGAAAATTTTGATTGGCGATTTCGCTCTCTATAATTTTTCTAGAGCCCTTCTAGCACAACTGTTTGTTATGTTTTGAAAACTTAGGTGTGCTTTCCCAGCGATTTGGTCACAACGAGTCCATCAATTACCAGCAAGCGGTTGTCATTTGAAATGTGCGTGCATGTGCATTTCTTTGTGAATGACTTAAGACGCTCGTCATTCATTCAGAAGCTACAACGTCGTAAAAAAGACTTCGAGAACACAGCCTTCTCTGATGGATTCAAAGAGACTATTTATTTCCAATTATTTATAATTTACTTTCGAAAGCATATCCATAGTTCATCTCCAATAAAAATTTCTGTTTATGCCACTGATTACTTGAATAGTACACCAAATATTTTTGGATCTCATCTACTTTAATTTTAGTTTGTAGTTTTAATCCATGTATTAGATTAATTTTGGTGCTAAAATTAGCACTAGTAATTATTTGAACCTCTAAATCAGCATGTTCCTAAGCTTCTCGTATGTTGATTCGTAAGTTCTCAGAAGTGATACAAAACATAAATTTTATCCAATTTTCTGAATTCTGGAGTCGCCCACAAAACAAGTAAATGGATATGTTATCGCTAATTATTTAGCTACACATAAATATCTGTCTGTTTGCATGTTCCCTCAGCTGCTTAGTCTGTCTGGTGAATTGGTCTGTCTCTGTGTTTGTTTATCTTGAATCTTTTATCTAACTCAACTCAGTTCATGTCTCTGTAAAACTGCACGGTTTCCATATTTTTTTTTATAAATTAATTAATTACTAACAAAAACGATTGAAAAACGTTTCGGATAATTACGTGAACGCATGAGATATCAAAGCATTTTTTTTTAAATTAGTACATTAGGTTCTAACGAGTTACAAAAACCAAACAACCGTTTCTGAATACGTATAATGACAAAATGATTATATTATGGTTGAAGAAACAAAAATGAAGATACGGTAACTGCGAGACAATATGTAAATAATATGAACATTCAATATCATTTTCTACATTTTGCTACAAAAGCAATTGGTTTATATTGGTTTTCAATACCTACAAAAAGCGTACAAATAAGCAACAATGATGCACAGATACAATAAGCTTTTACATTACAAACAACAACCGTTTTGAATTCTACTCCAATGATATCTCTACCTCATTAATTATGTATTTAATAACTAATTATTGCTTACCAGAGAAGTGTACTTGGACATTAGTTAGTAGAGAGGCCACTGGTGTGCATGCGATAATAATAAACAGAATCAGCTAAGCAACACACTTAAATTTATTTAAAAGAAATTCAATTATTTTTTTACATAAAAATCGAGCACAAGTTTTAGGTTATTTAATCGAAATTCGACCAGGCATGTTTCGATTCTATACGTGTGGGCGGTTAAAAAATTAAATCAAGTTGAAAATCGCGTTAATGTCGTTTTTCAAATAATAATATTCATGCGATTATATCACCTAGACTATTAAACGTAATTTAAGGGTTGTGTTAAGGTGATATCTAATCAAATACACCAATTAAACATTAAAAATAAAATAATAATATAGATACGTACAAATACATAAACATGCACTATATTATTATTTAAAACAAGTATATTTACTGTGTCAAGCGTATCTTTAAAAAGTAAAAATTTACATAAAAGTAGTAATATTTTATTATTTATTGGCTAACGATAAGGATTATAGCAATACGCGATGCGATGTCGGTTTTAGAGAGAACATGGCTTCAGTAGTTTATTTCAGTGGTGTAGTTAGTAGTTAAAAGAAAAAAGACTGAAAATACTAAAAACGGAAGTAGTAAATCATATTTTACGGTTATTATACCCAATTGATTATTTTTTCGTTACTACACGATTTTCTTTAAAGATCACCGATATACCGGGTGGTAACAGGACATCTCGGTCATAAGGATTTAATATGTTACATATACTTTGGTAATTTCCCGGTTCCCAATTTATGTTAGAAAAAAAATCTCCCAACAATAGTTTTAGAGCATAAAATTGTGCATCTAAATCAATAAACAAAATTAATTTTGGATGCTTTATAACTTTAGATAGGTAACTTGAAAAATTCGAAAATTAGCAGAAATAGCGACTGTCCTGGAACACAAATAAAAAGTGTCACTCAATCTTGAAAATGTACGACGACAATGACGTTGATCAAAACACTACCGATCGGCATAATGTGGACGCACTTCTAGATTTTTAAAAAAATTTTTATAAACTAAAAAAAGTAATTTTTGGACAAGAAGTTATGGATTTTAGATAGCTTTTTAAAAAACATTATAAAAACCTTGCAAGCGCCATGTTTGGATTTATATAAAAACTATTTACATTTGTTAGAAAAATTATGCAAATCAACCATCAAAAAAGCCTTTACATGTTATTTTTACAAAAGAATTTGAGTTTTCATTCCACAATAGCGCCAAATGTTTCGCGTTCGTTATTTATTTAAAATGCCGCTGAAATAACTTATATGAGCTATTGTATATGATAGGTATTTTTATTCTATTGTCGTATTTGAAATACAGTTTGTTTGCAAAGTTTTGTAAAAAATCAATTTTTTTTTCATTTTAATTGGTTTTAATCCTGGGGATAACAAACTAATACAACCAACGCTTTTTAATGATTATTATATGTTAAATACAATATTACAAATTTTATATATTTTTAATACAACACCCTGTATATTGATGTATTATTAAAAAGATTTATTCAAGCCAAGTTTAGTAATGTAAGGGTTAATTTACGTTTAAAACAAAGATTATATTCAAGAAACTGTTGAACCGTAAGTGATGGTTACCATGGAAACAAAATTCAATATTTAATGTCAAAGGGAGTTTTTAGCCCTTAAAAGTTTACTACAGTTTGTTTAAAACTTGTTTTATTCATTATTTACAATTGATTTACATTTAATTAATTCGTTTAACTCTTTTTATATGAGAATTTTAAAGCTTAAGATAAATCATAAATTTGTCTTTTTCAAAAATTAGGGTGCTGTATATTAAAAAAAGCTTCTATCACATGCAGAAAAAGAGTGAATGTGACAGAAATTGCCATACTGTTTCAAATTTTGCACAAGTAAAACAAGCAGTTACTGATATGTTTTTTAAAACTTTGTGGACACCCTGTATATTGTTATCATCTAATTTACAAGAGGTCACGGATTCCTTAGGTTAAAATAAACCGATTAAATCTAATATACCTTAGTACAAAGTCTTCCTGTTTCAAAGTTATAGGGCTTCAATTATTCATGTTTTCTTTTTATGATAATTTCCACACTTGTGAAGATATTTATTTCCAATTTGGTACATATGCTTACTATTACGAACTACATCAATAGAAATATTTTTTCATGAAGTACGCTTAATCATAATGCATGGCTGCATTATCATCATGTTGCACGCCTATAAACATATAATAAACATCTCTCTCTTTCTCTCTATGTACAGTTTTTCGACGTTTTCCTCTAAACCAGGAAAAGAGTATTCGTCGCTTATTTAACTACAACCCCTATAGTATAACTAAATTAAAGTTATAGCTAACTTTATAAACCCTTAAAAAGAATAAAAGAGAAAAATTTAATACTTGAAAAACGTATTTTAAGTTTGGTTGCCTCACACGACATTTTTGCCTAACTTTGAAAGTTAAATTATGCCACCCTGAGCGAAAGCACTAAATGTATTTTACAGTGTCGTTTACTGTTGATCTCTGACATCTATTTTTATAAATAATAATCCAAAAACTATCCAAAAATCAGCAGCATGTTTAGAGGGTTAATTTGAACTTAAATTGAATTGTTGGTACGTATATGGAAGGGTTTGTAAGAGAAATGGGAGGGGTGAAAAGATATCCCAGGGTTCCAGCTTTTAACAGCAAACGGTGGCAGGAAATGTTAAAAATTAGCGATTCCAAGTCAAACCGAAACACAAGACGAGTATTATAATGCAATAAATAATAGATATTGTGATAGACATTTCTGAATGGAATTGATAAGCAAATCATTGACACATTTATTAGGTATGATAAAGCTTAATAGATAAGTACGTAGTACATAGTAAGTAATTCAATTTATTAATTAAATTTTGGCTAAGAAAACTAAAATAGAAAAAATTTGACAACAATATGTTTTCTACAGTATAAGTGCTATTAAGGCTTTTAGTATAGCCTCTTTTAGTATTATAAAGAACATAATATGAAAATAAATGGTAAGTACCAAGAGATAAATAGGGATTTTATCATAATCTAGTTATTGAAGTTTTCATTCAAAAATATTGCAGTTGATCCAAACAACTTTTTTTAAGAGCACCCACATAAAAGTCGTATAAAAAAATGTTTCCATCGCGAGTTTCGAAATTCGCAATTTACTGCAGTATTACATAAAAAAGGCTGAAAAATTGAGCGTGACGTCATCATGACGCAAAACATGATGTGCGTGCTGCATTCGCCATTCATAGATTACCGTGACTGCTTTTGAATTTCTTAAAATTATTGTAAAATAGAAAACTATATGTACTAATTATGCAGATATTTTATATTATACTTTGGTACTAAACACGACAACAGTATAACCTATTATTATCAAAATAGTTTGAATTTAGGTACTGAAAAATTGAAAAGCTCCTTACCTGAGTAAACAGTTGATTATATCCTTGTTTGTTGTAATTACTGTAACCCATCATTGCGACATATTCTAATTAATAGTGGCCTTGTGCACCCACCACCAGTCAATTATAACTCAATTAACAAATTAACTATACCATACATTGCATATTTGTTTCGAGGTTCTTCGTCACAATAAACCGAATATTGAAAAAAACAAAAATAATAACAAAATCGACAATAAAATAAAAATTTAAAGCGCCATAGAGTATTCCAAAAAAAAAGAAGAAGAATTTAACACTAATTTTTTATATCAAAGAAACGTTTAAAAACAAGTGCTCACGAAAATTAACGAAAACGAGATATGAAACTAAGATAAAACATTAAAATAAGTAAATTTACAAAAACGCAATTAGTAGAACGGAAACAACACGAACCTACACAAGTCTATTAGTATTTAAAAAAAATAAATAAACAAAAAGTTTTTTGCACTAAAATTTATACTCGAGTTAATAATAACAGAAGGCACAGTTTATTCATTAAATTTAAAGTTTGTAAATTACATCCTAAATACTTCAATGTGGAAATAAAATGTTTTGCTTAAACACACACCATGAGTAATACGGGTAAACGTCGCTAGGTGAGGTGGTACAATCAAGGATAAATCGAGCTTTTAGATTTTCACATCTTGACACTTTATAGGATACGAGCTTTAAGCTCTCTGACTGTACAAGCCAGAAGAGAGGGATCAAACAATATTGCGCAAGTGCTACTATCGATTCCAACAACTGACTATATTTTGGGGGTGTGTCATTTTTACTCTACGTCGACTATTTTCAGTTTCTTTATCTACGATACGCCAATTTGAATGGAAATGAAAATTAAGCGTGAAAAATCATTTATAATGCATTAGCAGCAAAATGAAACTTAACCTCGCTAAATTTTACATTAACCCTCTTTTTTCCAAACTTTACCAGATTAACTTTGAAAATTGGTTTTAACGCTTTTTTTAAATTTAATTAAAGTAAATTATTCAATGAAAATCTTCACTTCTCGTAGGTTGTTTTTGAGAAATATTTTCTCAACAAATAGCGGAGGCGCGCACATTGAACTCGTGTCGTTTGTTTGCAAACTATAGGTTAGGTATGACGAAGTAAATTATTGTGAAACCCACACTAAGGATGAAAATCCTTTTGAAAATTTGAGTGCACGCATACCAAGCACATTTAGAAAACCCAAGCTTGTAATCAGGGCCGTAGCCAGGGCAGGTAGAGTCTGCTCTAGAAAATGTTAAGCCTGTTCTAGCCAGAGCTTTTCTAAGGATTTCGCAATAATAATAAAATATAAAGTTCCTAATTGGTACTCTCGAAGAAAACATTGATTTTGAAAAAGTCAAATTTTTACAAACTTTGAGCAAAAAAAACGTCCATGCTCAGAAAAGATTACAATGGTCAACAGACTTTAAAATAACCCAAAAGAGAGAAAATTCTGATTTTACCTTTCAGCCTCCTTTGAAAAATTTTGAGCCTGTCCTAATAAGCTGATAACACAGTCTGGCTACGGCCCTGCCTGTAAGGTTCAATTTACGGAGAAGACGAGGGATATCGGGTCTAGAAGCTTAATGCTAAGGATACACGAAGACACTTTTGTGTCTAGACTTAGTCTATAGATTAAGTCTCACTGTGTGAACCCCAATTAGAGCAGTATCACTAGAGCGAGTGTAGGATCTACCGACACCGCTCTAGCAATCTGAAACACCGCTGTGTAAACACAATTTTGCAAGCGTGTCGAGAGTGCTCGAGACCGGTGTATAGTGTACCGGTAATTTGGAAATTTATTGCTAGAGTATAAAATGGATGGACGGTCGAACAGACAAAATGATCATAAGAGTTTTGGATCAATCAATTTTTTCTTGCATAATAGTCAGGAAGATGAACTTATCGTGGACTCAGGAATTATCTTCCAAGCAGGAAGATAAATTTTTGTTCCACGTAAAAAATAGTTCGAGATTTACGGTTTTAGTTAGGAGTTATCTACTCTCTGCAGTCAATGTAAAAAAATTAAGCTGTCAATGGTAGTCATCTGCAGTCAATCGCAGCCATAGCATAATATGATGTCTTGGGAAGTCAACTGCAGTCAGTGTACAAATTCAGAACAGGGATTGATTCCTCGAGATTCACAGAGCGCAAACAGGCACGGACAGGTGTACGATCGGACTGATGTTAACAACAGGCAGATTGGGGCATAAGGGCAGATAATTCAAAAATATCACACTCAAACCAAGTCGTAAAATAAAGCTATGGAATTTTGATTAAGTACGCTATAGGTAATGGCTAAGGAAGAAATGGGGTTGAAAGGTCTCATTTTTTGGAGTTTTTTCTTATATTGCGAAAATGGTGAGCCCTCGGGAAAAAATTATTCTTAGAAAACTGAAAGCTTATCAAATTTTTCGTAAGATAGTTTCCATTCATTTTTTTCTATTCTTTATGGTTTTAGAGATATCCGCAAAAATCGTTAATGAAGAAAAAATAAATTTTGCCTACGTTTTTCGTCAAACTTTTGCTTCTAGCACCTCAGCCCTTCGTTTTGCAGTAAATGTCTTCAAAAAAGAAGAGCTCTAGTATAAAATTTCGTATCTGCGTGTGTACACCTTATAAACCAGTGTCGCAATGCCGCTCTCGAATAGGTCTACAGACACCGCTCTATCTTAAAAAGTTGCGTCTAATGTGAACACTTCCTAGAGAAGTCTAGACATAAGTGTCGACACTTCGGTGTCGCCGTGTATACCTAGCATTAGAGAAGAATTGGAGAAAATTCATAAATAAATTCTCTCTTGGAAGCTTATGGTCATCAATGTCTGTAGAAATTATAACATAAATTCTATAGAAACAGAGTGTTTTGTCTTGGCCCACTTCGTATCATTAGAGGAATAGAAAAATCTACAATATAGTTCTAATCCATAACCCAAAGCAATGAACATCCAGTCATGGTTTGTAGATCGCCCGAGCACACATCTTATACTAAAGTGGAACATGTGACTGGGAACTTCGAAGATATCTATAGAATATGATGATAAAAGTTAACATTATCTCCAGTGGATAGTGATTTCTGATAAAAAAGTGGAAAAAGAGCGACTTCAGTCCTGATGATGTACACAAAACAAAGAGCCCCATACCCTAACTACCCCACCCATATTCATCACTGCAAAGATATGAACTTCTTTTCTAACACCTATGTCACGTTAGCGGTAACCGAGAAATATTTTGGAACGTGTCATCACTTGACACTGTCAATTAAATAACAATATTATACAAAACCAGAGCTGCTAGTCCTATAGCTGCAGAGTATGGAATGAAGCGAATGAAACAATGTCAGTCACCCATATAAAATAAATCGCTCTTATATAACGCACACGCCCCACCCTCTACTGAACCTGTACTGTACTGAAGATTAGTTGACCTTCCATCCTAACACAATTCCAATTTAACCAACCATCGTTCAGAGCGAAAGTTCAAACATTAAGGTTGAGTTTCATAGGAGGGAAGGAAGGATGCTAAGCACGTGCTGAGCACTTGCCCAACTTAAGTTCGAGATCGATTAAGCTTTCTCAAACTCGAACAATTACGTCTCCGCTTTCGGCGAATATCGGTTGAAAACAAACAAACTGCCAACCTTTTCGAAACTTGGGCATTTACTCGTTCTTTACGTTTGTTTTCAACCGATAACCGTCGAAAACGGCGACGTAATTGTTCGAGTTTGAGAAAGCTTTATGAAACGGACTTAAGTCCGCGATCTCGAACTTAAGTTGGGCAAGTGCTCAGCAAGGGCTTAGCAGCCTTTAAAAAACCCACCCTAAGACTCCATGGTTGCAATTCTAACCCCCGTTTTCATAATAAAATTAAAGTAGACTTTAAACTTAAAGACCTTGGTAACTATGGCAACATGTAGAAATTCCCTATACCTTAAAGGCTGATTTTCACATATAGTGCCGTGCTCATGCCGTGTTCGTGTCGTGCTCATGCCGTGTCGTTTCCATGTCAATCAAAAAATTGACATTTCCATAAAAAATACATTGAAGTGCAGTTTTCGATTTTCACATGAGGGGCTGGGTTGCGTTCGTGCCATATTATTATGAGACTGAGCCGTTTCGATGGTAACAACACGACCACAACCTTGCTACAACCCGTTGGTCGCTTCTTATAGTTTGAAATTTAAAGTTCCATGTGACAACTCTGCACAAGGTAAGTGTCAAATGTGCATATTTAGATATAAATCTATCTATATTATGAACGAAGGATTGGTTAATTATATTAGTGCAAGATTATTAGCGACAACAACATGACCACGGCATGAACACAACACAGCCCTATATGTGAAAATGCTCTAAACGCACGGCCGTAGCACGACACGAGCACGGCACGAACATGGCACGAGCACGGCATGAGCACGGCACTATATATGAAAATCAGCCTTAAAGGAGCTTTAACTAAAGTCCACTTTAATTTTATTATGAAAATGGGGGTTAGCCCCGTTTTCATAATAAAATTAAAGTCCACTTTAAACTTAAAGTCCTTGGTAACTATGGCAACATGTAGAAATTCCCTATACCTTAAAGGAGCTTTAACTAAAGTCCACTTTAATTTTATTATGAAAGCGGGGGTAAGATTCTCCATCCAGAGACTAGCGATCTAACCTCTTGCAGTCACTCACACACTGCCAGTAATATCCTAAGAAATTAGTTCTTTAAACGAACTAGAATTGATTTTAATAACTCATTAACCCCCGCTTTCATAATAAAATTAAAGTTGACTTTAGTTAAAGCTCCTTTAAGGTATAGGGAATTTCTACATGTTGCCATAGTTACCAAGGACTTTAAGTTTAAAGTCTACTTTAATTTTATTATGAAAACGGGGGTAAGTGCCCTAAATCCTAAATGTCAGTCACCCATATAATATAAGTCGCTCTTGTATAATGATATAATGAACACACCCCACCCTGTAACTGTGCACTCCTTTTGAACAGCTTCGGAGGTTATGACCTCCATAACCTCCCAATAATTTTTGAGCCGATAGAAACATTTTTGTATTCGATTTTAAGTAACAATAAAATTAGCCAACTAAAACTTTAATAAATTGTTCAAAATTTATTGTTAAATTCGAACCAAATGCAACATTTTTTATTTTCAACAATGACCTACATTAGAATTTCCAGGGTTTCAGGGCTATAGAATTAATTGTTTTAGCAAAAAGAAACAATTATTTTATCATATCTGTTGAATTTATATGAAAAGAATTGTACATTATGCATTAATAACAGTTCTTTTTAGAAATACAAAAATCAAACATCGTTTTTAAAGGAAAAAATATAAATAAAATATTAAGCTTGAAATTAAATTTTGTGCTTTACGCATTGAATATGAAATAAAGTAAATGTAATTTATAAACATCCCGTACAAACTCTATCCTCGATATACTTTTTAAATGACTAATAAACTGAATTTTTAAATGGGTATCAATAAAATAATAATTACGACCTATTTACAAAAATAAATGCCTTAAAACAAATATTTGGAAAAAATTTGTTTTTTTAATAACGTACAGGTAAAACGAGGCTATAACATAAAGATTGGGCATAAAATTTGTTGGTTTTATTACTACCCTATCCATGCATAAAGTTGGGAATACTCCAAATTACTCGATTTTGGCAATTGAAATAGTGTATATGCAGCTTCAGCAAACAGAATTTGGCATTGCAAAACTCTTTGCTTTTAACCTTCCATTAAACAATTTTTAACAAAAATTCAATTCAAAATGTTTTTTCTTTACAATTTTCCCTTGATGATACAAACAGAATGATATAATATTATAAGAATACGTCGTACCACGTCTTTTCATTAGCTCAGAATTAAGAAGAGTATCAGGGCCTCGAGTCAATTCATAAAACTGCAACCCAAATTACAAATATAATTATTAAAACCTACAATCTACAATTTTACAATTTAAGCTACAATGGTTACAATTTTATAAGTCAAAATACAGATCAGTGTAAGAAATATCAAACTGAAATATAATTTCAACACTTAACGTTTCTAATATAGGACGTAAAATCTGTCTTCTGATCAACATATCATCCATATATTTAAAACGTGAAGCCTTTTCTTTACCGGTAATTTTAGAGTACTTCTACTGGACCGATTTGAATAATTGTTTTTTAAATTGAAGCTCTCGACCGACAGATCTGTCAGCACTAAGTTTTTTCTTCCAATTACCAATTTCATACATTTTTTTAAATAATAAATTGTTCCGAGTTTTAATCTTATCTCCCCACTTTAACAAAGTTCGATAACGTTATATGACGGACACGTCTATTTCGTACATTTAATAACAAACAATCATCGGTGTAGGTAAGTGCATTATAATAATTTTTGAAAATTTCATTTTTCTAACACATTCATCTCTCTACAACTATAATCCATTCACAATTTATTTGCGCTATGGTTGGCCATAAACTTTTATTTTTTGGTTTGCCAAAATAAAAAGTCCCTATTAAGTTGACTGACAGCTCTTGACAATTTAAAAAAAAATGACAGACCTTTGACAGACCAACTATTAACACAATTGAATAAAAATCGCTACTCTACAATACTTAACCTAACTGATTTTTTTTTCAAATTTATACCGGGTGGAATCTGTCACCCTAACATGGCCAACCATAAAATAAATAAAATAAATAAATAAATAGTGAACGGATAATACTTTGTCGAATTTAGACGGGGGTGCCCGCTCGTTATTTTAATTTTGTTACTATGGCAATCACTTTACGGTCTGGATAGAGTAAATTGCTACTTTATGGTCCATCTATTGACATTTATGTGAAGTTGTTATTCTAAGTAGGTAGGTAACGATTTTATCTGACGGTCATAAATATTTACTCCTACTATTACGTCAAAAATTTGAGGTTATGTACAATTCATTTAAATATTGTTACCATTACGTATTCTAAAATTTATATAAATTATTTCTTTTCTTTAATTTTTGTTTACAGCCGAATAAATAAAACTGTATGACACACGAACATAAAATTCTTCGGTCTCCGGTGGTTCCCCCGTGAAACATCATCCGCCCCGTTCTAGCGAGGCGGATCTAGATTTTTCGGAGTCCAGAACTATTGAAGTCCAATGGGGTTTCATTTTTTGTTAGATTAAGAATCTTTAAATTGAGGTTTAAAATTCATTTTTGCTTTATAATGATTCCACTTTTGTTAGCCCTTTGACACTTGGGAGCCCAGAGCTTAAATCCTATTAGTCCATATATAGATCCGCTCCTGCGCCCTAGTATCATATTATATTATACTAGTATTGTAATTTATGACATTTGTCACAAATTAATTCAATAAGAAGTTATATAGTTACCTACACAGCACTGGGATCCTGTAAGCCTGTAACTATTAGCTAATTGCTACTCTACTCTAAGCTACCTACCCTTTACCCTTCTCCTATCGATTTCTAAACGTTTGTTTGTAAGATAGAGGCATTAGCTAATAGTTACAGGATCCCAGCTCTGATTCATTTTTTGATTTATAAAAATATTACAATCTAGACTAATCTAGACTCTAATGATCTAATGATATTTGTTATTTGGATAGCAGTCAAAGATCGTCAGGAGCTACTACAAATTTTAATGACCTACCCTGTATTGCAATGTCCAGGAAAAATTTAAAATTGAATATAATTACATTAATATGGCGGAAATAGAAACAACCACGTATTAACATAAAAGAACAGAATGTAGTTCAGCTGATGAAAACTGTGCAAAAAATGTAATAATAATATTAAAAATATAGTTTTGAGAATAGCAATTGTTTATATTTTTGTATGGAATTAAAAAAAATATTAAAAATAGGTTTTTAATTCCTATGCCGTCAAATTAAAAACCATGTATATGGCAACCCTTATAATATTAAAAAGAGAAAAAAATACTCTATGTAGTGATGTCATAGCCGCCTATAATTTGCAGCTATTTAAAAAAAGTAACTCGATAAAACACGATTTTAAAAAATGTTGATTATACGCCACTGGAATCTACGTTAAAAAGTGTCGTAAAGATCGAAGGGATTGAGAATGTGCTATCAGTTTTTCTCTAACTTTAACTCATGGAGATTTCCTATGAAAACACCCCGTTGTGCCCACCCTCCACTTGGTTTATTTCAACGCGTTCAATGGAAAATAACAAGTCGTCTTGTTCTTACGCTTTGATCAAAAAGCAAATATGGAGTTACTAAAATACTAACAATAATGATGTAATATTATACTTGGAAGGAGCCAAGCTGATACGCTAGGTCCAGAGGATTTGAACCCGAGACCTTTCGCTATGTAATCCAGCTCTATAGCACTGGAAATGGATCACACGAATAAGCATGCTCTTAATAATCGATTTATTATGTTTACAACTTTATCAGTTACCTATACATATTTTAATGTTGAACAGGAAGTTGTTCCAAATTAAAAAATAATCAAATTCTAAGCTATTTATTTATAGCTATTTAGAGTAATAAGTGTAAAGTGTTTATAGTGGCTTTTGGTGGATATCAAAATGTATAAAAGCGTCAGTAACTAACTAGTAGCAGTAGCTAGTAGTGCAGTTTACAGTACAACCACACTCGCATTGTAAACAACCAGTTACTAGTTGAAGTTATTATTAGTAATTTTTCAGGCATATAAAACAAATTTACCCTTCGATTACGTCGATTGTTTTTTCTAAATTTCATAATGGAAATAAAATCCTTCGGAGAAGTTGCTGGAGATCGATGGCTACTTGGATGAGCTGAATGATGTTTACGCATAGGTGCACGGTGACGATGAGACATTGTTAAAAGCACTAAAAAAATTTACCAGCACAAAAAAAAAACGATTCGCGTTTAAATAAAACTTATTTAAAAATTATCATTATTGTGGTTAGTTTTCGTTGTAGTAAAATCACAAAGTAATGATTTTTTTAAGTTCTTTTTAGATAGATGCAACTTGGATTCGTCCAAGATTAATTTAGCCCAGTAAAGTTTCTAAAAATATAAAAGCGCGTCACTTCAGCTGTTACATTTAGTTAGCAATAACGTGGTATTGTTGATGTTGAAAATTTGATTTGTTTTTCAAATTGCATTAAACTTTTGAAAATATTTTTAAAAGAAAATTGTTGTAAATAACAAGAAATATATTTCAGATTCAAGAAAAGTAGTTATACATCATAAACATAATTTTCTTCTCAAACGGTTTAACTTGAGTTTTGTAGCCAACTTCTTGTTTATTATTTTGTCTCGGTTAATGTAATACATTTGTTTATAATATTATTTTAACTTTAACTGAAAAATATTTTTATATTTATTTAAAATTTTTATTTTTGCTAAAAGTGCATCTGTATAGATACAAAGTATTAAACCGTTTCTTAAAATGTAGTGGTACAATTAGGAATTTGTGCTCCACACTCACCTATAGCTATAAGGGTTGGTCTAGTTAGTTATAGGCCTAATAGCCAGACTTTTTGATACTGTAGAATGTATATTTTAAAAAATCGATGTTTATTATTAAAAACTAAAATCCAAATACGTGTTATTAACATTTTACATACCCACGTATACCTACGGTTTGTTTTAATTAACTACAGCGTAAAAGTAGGTACACATCAAACAAACTGAGCATGAATTTTTCATAACTTTTAATATCTTCATTCAAATAAAAAAAAAATTCTATTATGTTGTAAAACTAATTATTTTTCCTCAAAGTTTATATATTTTTCATCTTATACTTATTTTGATTAAATTTTTTACTAGTTTTCATAAAAGATCAAAAAAATCAAGCTGCGTTATTATTACCCTTTTTATATTTTTTTACCAAGAGATAGTTTTTATATTTTTATCGTTAATTTCTTGTGCCTGTTGGCAGTGGTAAATTCTCAAAATGTTTTAATACTTCCATAAACAATTCTCATACGACAAATGAATGAACATAGAATAGTCGAATAATAAAACAAGACACGTTGGATCAGTTATTCGAGGTAACGTGGGCGTCTATAAGGCAACAATATTGCAATAACAACAAGTCATGGATGCAATTTGGAATACGAGCCAGCTGAACGTAAACGTATGTGCTCTGCCACAAAGGACCCCGCACAAATCTTATGGGAAATGGCCCTCGGTGAATTTTCCTAAAAATTTAGTATGTTGTAGTATTTGACCTACCGAACAAAAGTCTCCATGGCCACAAAGCCCTAAACCTAATAGTCTTCGTGTTGTGGAGACTTAAAGTACTGATAATCTTGTCACACACAATTGTGATTTTTTGAATTTTATGCATAACGATCACATTCACACAATTCTTTTAAGAAATGGCCCTCGGTGTATTTTCCTAAAAATTTAGTACGTTATGGTGTTTGACCTACTGAACAAAAGTCTCCATGGCCACAAAGCCCTAAACCCAATATTTTTCGTGTTGCGGAGGCTTCTAGTGCTGAATAATGTTGTCACACACAACTGTGGTTGGATTTAATTATAGCTGGAAAAGTTTGATACAATTGTTATCTTTGTAATGTTGGAAGTTTTAGTAAGAATGCCTGGAATAGGCGACATTGATACTCGTAATAGGCTGGATATTGCAATAAAAAGGCGTGAAGATAATGATCTTCCAAACCTATAATTAGAAAATGACACAAGAGTATGTTTGAATCGCAATCAGGGTATTGAAAGAGAATTAACGATTATTGAAGAAAATTCCATGTGTCTCCGATTAAATATTGTAAAGCAGCGAGGCAACCGAACTTGCATTTTTAAAATAAAATTCAAAAAATCACAGTTGTGTGTGACAACATTATTCAGCACTTGAAGCCTCCGCAACACGAAATATTAGGTTTAGGGCTTTGTGGCCATGGAGACTTTTGTTCAGTAGGTCAAACACCACAACATACTAAATTTTTAGGAAAATTCACCGAGGGCCATTTCTTATACGTATTGTGTGTGACAAGATTATCTAAGCCTCCACAACACGAACAATATTAGGTTTAGGGCTTCGTGGTCATGGAGACTTTTGTTCGGTAGGTCAAATACTACAACATACTAAATTTTTAGGAAAATTCACCGAGGGCCATTTCCCATAAGATTTGTGCGGGGTCCTTTATGACTCGACATGACCAAAAGGCGCTCGAACTCGAGATATCGAGAACGATAAAGTGCTTGAAGATTGTATAATTGGCCCGATTAAGTAGAGTCTTTATTATTCTACAATTTTTTTCTTATTTACTGCACCAAACTTAGATGTATACACCGTCCTTTTCAATTACTGCAGCTGAGTGAGAACAGTGTCGTTTGTTGAGCGGCACCGACAAACTACTACTGCTACTACCTAATGCCACTAATGCATACTCACACTATACATGTATACCTACATAGGTATGATTCCGAAGTAGTTCTTCCAGTAAAAGCAGTAAAATATTGTCTCAAAAAAGTATTTTATGAGTGGAAGCTGAAGTAAACTGAACAAATGCCCCAAGCGTGTATTTAGTCCATATAAAAATAATAAACAATAATTATTATTGGCTGTAGCGAGAACAGACCATGAGCGGGCCGAGAGCGTGCCTCCATTATTGCGAATCAAGCTATCACGGTTATTCCAAAGATATTGACATAATAAATAATTATATTATAATTTTTGTCCCTCAAAAATTTGACTCTAAACAAGAATTAACTCAATTAAAAGAAAAATATTTAGGATAAAATCAGACAGTTGATGTCGAATTCCCACTTAAAAACCAAAATTTAAGAATTCCTACTATAGTCCAATCACATTAGAATTGGACCTCTAACTAATTAGTAACAGGACGAGACCACTTTTAAAAACGATAGATGTCTATTGTTAGGCTACTTTTGAATTTTTATTGCCTGTTTTACCATTCCTTGATCTCCAATGCTTCGTTGTTTTCGGAATCAAGGAATGGTTTCATCTCGTGAATCGTCTTCTTAAATTTCTTCATCACTGATACCACTCATTCGGTCCCCTTCAATTGTCTCTTGGGTCGAATCCTCGACGACTTCTTCAATAGGATTATCGTCGTCTTCTTCATCTTGGAATGATATTTTTGAACTTATTCGATTGGTACACAACGTTTCTTGACAAGAAAAACATGCTGGAGAGCATCTTAAACCGGATTTGCAGCATCTGCAAGCTTTACCACAAGATCCTTTACATTTGGGCGATATTACTCTCAGTAATTCATCGGGAGCTGGCTTCAACGTTGTGGTGTCAGTGATGCAGAAATTGTCAAAGACGATGGACAAGATGAAACCATTCATTGATTCCGAAAACAACGAAGCAATGGAGATCGAGGAATGATAAAACAGGCAATAGAAATTAAAAAGTAGCTTAAGATTAGACATCTATCGTTATTGTCCGCATGCACAATAATTTTCAAGTTTGCACGCGAATTAATAAAAACCAAATGATGATAGAAAAAAGTGAAGCAAAGAATTTTTGTCGTAAATTTCATAAGGAACAAGATGAACATAGTTTAACTAGTTTCTACCAACTCTAAAGTTGTTAAAACTGTTACTAAAATAGAAAATAAATCCTATTTTTTAATGAATAAAAATCCATTATTTAGGATTTAGGCAAATGAGCTTCATAGCCTAGTAAATTAAACATCAGAAACGATAGTGAAAAAGAAAAAATATCTGGCAGCGATTTTATTCCTGAAATACATTAGGGGTGACCTCCGGAGTATGTGATAAAAATGCACCACCCGCACCCTCCCGGCTTACCTCAGGGGGGAGGCAAACGTATGACTAATTCTAGTTTCTGCAAGTTTGCTCCAAAGTTAAGCTATATACGTCAAAATACCTTAGTTAAAAAATAATGTAGATGAAATTTTTAACAAGAAAGCTTTCTTTTAGGTTTTCTCCAAATATGATAGCAGCAACGCTACAAGACCGCAAAAATAGAATATATTATCAACAATTGGTTTTATAACATACAAGACATTCTCACGTTGAACTGTTTGTATCCTAATACATAATCGGTATGAATAATGTAAAATAACACTGCCTCTCTTCTTTTGGTACTGTCCCAGTGGCGTAGATATGAGGGGGGGGGGGCGATTTTTTAAATATTAACTGCATTATGTTAATTTAACAATAAGTATACAAATTACCATCAATTGCCGTAAAACAAATGCCCCCCCCCCCTCAGCAGAAACTGTTTTGGTTCCTTTAAATTTTTTAGCGTGTAATCTATTTATAAATATGTATGTAAATGATTATAAAAATATTGAGGACAAATTTTCAGGTTTAAACAATACATTTTTATTAGTTCTAATGTCTCTAAATATTTTAATTCTGAAATATTAAGTGAAATTAACTGAAATCATTAAATGAAAGTGTTGTTAAAGTACATGGTGCTTCGGTCGTAGACCCGAAAAAGAGAAAAATAAGCTATTGGTAAAAAAATTCCTTCTTTAGGATATAGTAATTCTTCACACTGGCTCCTCTTTATTTTTGCAAAGTCAACTTAGAACTCTAAGGACTTATGATATTCATTAATTTTATCGTCATCATCATTATTCTCATTATATTGTCTTCGGGTCCCAAAATAACTTCATATTTTGTATGTATGCAATTCGCTCTAATAATTTTAAAAAATTGAGTAATACTGAGCACGTCCCATTTACATTTTTGAACGTATTTGCAATATCTAGAATATTCCACACTCAATTGTTTTTCTGATTTTCAGAAATTATTGAAAATAATCCATCTAACGACTTCCATATATAAAGTTTATTTACAACTCATACCATAGCCGAGATAACTACTGTGACACAAAAAATCAAACACACTGTATACAGGGTGTTTGCGAGAAGTGGGCCACTATTGCTATATCCGTTAAAAATGAAGATACGAGGTCGGTTAAATGAGTAAAGAAGTATAACTTTTTCCGCTGATTGCAATGGTCAACACAAAAAAAGAATTGAACATCACGTTTTCAAGATATTCACAAAAATAACTTTTTTTTTAAATAGAACACCCTATATATTTTTATATATTTGAAAAAGACACTGCATTTATAGTATAAAATGTCATATGAGTTTTGTCCTAAAATGGAAAATAAAGTACGGATTTCGTATCTTCAGTATTGAACGTATAAAGCAATAGTGGCTCACGTGGCATGAACGCCCGGTATTTTTGCTAATTTAGTATCTACATTTTACCAGGGATCTAAATTTGTATAAAAATACAGGGTGTTCGTGCCAAGGGACCACTATTGCTGTATCTGTTTAATGCTGAAGATAAGAAATCAGTAATTTATTTTTAATTTTAGTACAGAACTCAATATGACTCATATACTCAAAATTCAGTGTTCTCTTCGAATACATAAAAATATATAGGGTGTTCAATTTAAAAAAAAGTTATTTTTGTGAATATCTTAAAAACTAGATGTTCAATTCTTTTTTTGTGTTGACCATTGCAATCAGCGAAAAAAGTTATACTACTTTACTAATTAAACCGACCTCGTATCTTCAATATTAACGGATATAGCAATAGTGGCCCACTTCTCGCGAATACCCTGTATAATGTGCTCGTATAAGCAATTATCTATTTTGAAGGCGTTATACATCCCTAAAAGGCACAATAAATCGATTTTGAGAACAGTTTGCTGATGCTGTTAAAATATCTCCACAACTTTGGATAATGTGTAATTTTTTAACAGAATTCAACAGCTGCTCCTTTAGCCCCAGTAAATCAAAACAAATTTTAGTTTTCATAGATTAAATATATAAGTTATTACGTTTTATTTGCACACGAAATTATTGAAAAATGTGCACTGATTTAAATTTACCAAGTCATTTGAAGAAAAATAATCAATTTTATTTGTTATCAACAGTATACAATACATAAAGAAAACCTGGGACGATGAGTAAATTGCAATTAGTTTATCAAAAAGTAGACATATTTTACTTCAAAATGAGTGTTTATTTTCTTCAATATGTTTAATAATAACGATTTGACAGCATTTTAAAACCAAATTTCTGTTAAAAAAAAAATTAAAAAAAATGAAGAAATTTCAAATAATGGTTCTTATTATACCATAACGTATAATCAATTTCTTTTGATGTAACTTTGAAAAATAACTCATAAGAAATACTATCCTTTAATGAAAATTTTTTAAATAATTCCTTCCACTAAATATCTTGAAATATTTAAAGAAGAGTGCAAAAGAAACTTTATTTGTTCATCAATACCACAAGAAATAACAAAAATCTTCGAAAATACATGGAAATGAAAGCTGAAGTCTTTAGCTTTAAATTAATATATATTTTGTTAATGTTACCATTGTTTATCTCAGAGTAAAACAGCTTTTTATCTATCGGCGCGCAGATATTTTGCATTATATTGACTCGCTTGCTTAATAATATTTTTGAAAACATGGCTCTTTTAAAATACATTTTTTAGGAAAACCGTTGCTCCAATAGAAAAATTTTATAAAACATTTTTCTGTAGAAATGCATCATCTATAAAATAATGCTTTAGCAATTTTTCTCTACATTGCTTAATTTTGGCGAAAACTGGCGGAAACTAAAAGTAGTCATACGTTTGCCTATCCCCTGAAGTTAGCAGAGGGGGTGCGGATGGTGCATTTTTATCACTTACTCATGAGGCCACCCTCAACACATTTCAGCAATAAAATCGCTGCCAGATATTTTTTCTTTTTCAAAACATCTATTTTACTAGGCTATCAAACAACCTGAAACTTATAAGATATCTTTTTTAATAATGTCAGATAACAGGTGAGTTTTTCAGAATTGTAATTGCACTGCAAATAGGTTAAAACATCATTTTGTGAATTAACAATTTGTAAAAATGACTAGTTTAAGAAAACGGTAGTACCACCTTAATAAATTGTCAAAATTCAAAACTTGCAACATGTTTTTTGTTAGTAATTTTATGCTCAACATTCACCTGTTTTTACTTAGCAAATGAAAATTTGTTAAAGTGGTCCCGTCCTGTTACTAATTAGTTAAAGGATGACCCCTATAAAAATCACTAAAGCTGATTGAACTACTAGTATCGGTGTTTTATTAATTTATTTAAATAACAAAATTCACTTTGGAACCAAAATTATTCTTGGTAGTGATAACGATTTTTTAAAAGGTGTAACTTAGCTTTTTGTTTTTAATACCGTAAATAATAATTTAATAACTAAAATTGCTATTTTTTAACCATTTAAATTGAAATAATTACCTACCTACATAGGCAACACATCATACGCCAAATTTTAAATTTAGAAAATCACGTTTAAAAAACAGTTAGCATGGTATTAGGGAAGGACATGATTCTTCAAATTCAAAATAACATGTACTTAGGTCCTACCGTTTGGTTCTAAACAATTTCAAATGTAGTTAATTAAACAAAATATTAGGCTTAAGATCACAAATTTGCGAAAAATCAACTTAAAATTGGCGCACTCTTATATTTTGAGGATGAGGGAACTTATGTGGAGAAAGGGCCCTTTCAAATCAATTCATGCGTAAGTTTAAAAGAAATTGAACTTAGAAAACAAGCTAAAATCGTAATATATAATTTTCAAACCTGTACTTTCGCACGGAAAATGATTAAAAAATTTTGTTTGTCGAAACTTTCCCTTCGGTTTAGACACAAATTCATACAGAACTTTAGATCTGAGTAATTTTGATGAATCAGAGAATGAATCAAGAACATTGTTTTTTTAAAAGGTCTATTACAGACGATCTGATTTTTATCGACTTGATATATCAGCCATTGATATTACTGGAACCTTTATGTGTGGTGATTGCGAGGCAGCCATTTTAATTGCTTAAAATGTTAGCTATGAAAATGGGTTGCATCTCCAGTCAAACCTAAGTCGATTATGTGTAAAATACTGAAGTTCAGACCATATCAATAACATCCAAATAATTATAACTATAAGGTATACAAGGTGGAACCTAATAAAGTTTTTGGCACTAAAATAGTTTATACAGGTTGATCTATTTCGGAGGTACGACGTCAACAACACTTTTTGTAAATTTAATACCCTATATAGGTATGTTATTTTTGGAATCTCCATCGAGAGCTGATTTCAAAAACCTATTACACTAGGGCCTAAAGTTGGTAGACCTAAAGTTATTTAAAAATTTTATTTTTACACTTTCAAGTATAGTGACAGTTGCTGAATTCTGTAAAATCATTTGAAAGTATTGTTTTACGATTCTATCTCGACTTTTCAATCATAATCATAATCAATTTCCATGTATAATAACGAAAAATAGTAAATACAGGGTAATCAAATTAATAATAACAAGTAACAAATTAAATTAACACAATAGTTGTATAGTAGGTTTTTAAAATCACTTCTTAATGGAGATATGGAGAATTCAAAAATGATCAAATATATAGAGTGTTCCTTTTAAAAAAACCGTTGAAGATGTCGTACCTCCGAAATAAACCACCCTGTATAAATTATTTTGTGTCAAAAAATGCGCAATTCAAAAACTAAATCTACGTATCCCCGCTCCCACAGCTTCTTATAAAATATTTTTATATTCTGAGATAAAATGATATAATCCATGCCTTTTGATGGAAACCCTGCACCAAAGGTAGTATAAAAGATCTGATAATTTTGTTAAAGTTTTGTTTGTTTGTAATTTTCTCTTCCGTTCTCTTCCAAGTCCGCCACGAAATTTCCAATAGATTTTTCTAATTCCAGTAGGTTTCAACAAACCATGTTTAAACATTACAAATCATAGTTTTATCGAATAAAAATTATTTTTAGAAAGAAGATGCTGATTTGCTGATATGACTTTTCTTCATAAAATAAACCAAGGAATCGCTTCTTTAATTTTCAGAACGTATTTAAGACTAACTCCGTATAAGGGTAAGTATATAAGACATTTACATGTGCTTAAAGGAAGTTTAAAAAACATCGCAAAGCCAAAAATATTTCAAATTTACCTATTAATTAAAATATTTCAAGTTTAGGTACTTAGGTGCAACGTGCAACTACATAATTAAGTTTGAATGGAATTTAAACAATTTCCAAATCTATTAATTACAGTTTTAAAAATACACTAAATTACAAATTAAGCATTTTTAATTACGTTAGGAAATAAATATATTCGATTTATTTATTTATAGGATAAAGATGTTAAAATTTCTACATAAAACTTTTTAAACTTACTGATAGATGTCGCACGCTGCTCGTAAATTTCCTTTTTAGAAACGAAATTGCCGTACGAATTAAAACTAAATGCAAATAAATATTTTGGGCCTTTTGTAAAGTATTTAAAAATTTTATCAATTACCTCAGTGTTGTTCTATTGATTTATTTTTAAAATTTGGACAATTCCAAATTAGGTTAGAGCGTACGCGTACTTAGAGCAAAAGCGTTAGGGCAAAGATCGGGTAAAGATCATTGATCATTAATTACAATACGTGCTCAGAGATGTACTAATGAAAATTTTAAATGTTAATTGTACATGTGCGTTTATTATTAACAAAATTGGACTCAACAAGTAATCATAATTAAGCAGTTTTTAAGCAAGACTAATTAAAACTCATTTTAACGCCTACTAAAATCGAGGAAATTAAATCAAATTTTTTCACATGCTGATTATATCTGAAAGAAAATTTAAAAATTTCCACTGCACTTTTTTTCAGAAATCCGAGTTTATAATGATCCATCAGAAACAGAATAAATAATAGATTTTTCAACTAATCCAATATAAATTTGATAAACGATAGGTCACTGAAATATCGTAAAATACTAAAAATTAGTAATAAATTCACCCCTTAGCAAGTTTGTTTTTGGAAAGTAAGCGTAAGTTCTAGAATTAGCTACAAATTTTCAATATTAGTCATAATCGAATTTTTATTTTGTTTAATTTCTATTCGAATTTGTAATTCCGGATCTGATGAAGGAGGTGCTTTCCCACTACGTGGTGCCGTCCAACCCACCGCCTTCCGTAGCTAATTTGCTACCTATAACTAGCAACGTACCTACACCTATGGAATAGCTGTCCACGATTTGATAAAATTATTTATACCATTGCATCTTAGTCATTGTGATACAATTTTCCCACAGTTTATATAATTTAAATTCAAACTAACAAAAAGCGCATAATATTTAAAAGTAATTTTTCTATATGAGCGCTCTTTTAAAAATTTTCTTAATTAATATCTAATTAACATTTTAAATTTTTAAGGTTATTTTTAAATTGCAGAGGTATATTTTTGATATACATTGTAACCTACGAAATTTTAACTAATTATTGTACTTGTAACTATAAACTTTTAGCCATTTTCATTGGATTGGACATCGTCTTCCATTTTCTTTTGTTTTTTTTTATTATTGCAAATTATCTCTTCGTTACTTTAACTTTTACACTTTACAAAATTTATGCCTAGCGCCAGGTTTCTATAAATACAAAATATAATAATTTAGAGAAAAAAAAGCAAAAAGCACGAAATAAATTACCAAATATTTCAAACTAAAACCTACGTTTATGATTGATGTAACGATTAATTAATTAACTTTATTATTAGTTCGATTACAAATTATTTCAACTATAAGTACTTGTTTACTATAAATAAATTTCTAGTTTCGCAATTGGTTAAATGTCGGTATTTGTTCTAAACTTCAGAAAGTTAAAATTGTTTTTGACGAGGGTGATTTTGCGAGCGTGCAGGGTGGTTGTAACTCGATATCCTGCGTCACTGCAATACGTTTACCAACGATGGCCATATGTTGCAATATAGCGTTTTGTTCTTAACTTTTGGTTTGGGATAACTTAAGCTTCCTTATGGCAAAACATCAATTCGTGTTTTTGACTACACTGTTAAAAATATTTTTTTTGAGCGCTACATGACGAAATTTTTGTTAGGAACTTTTTAGCGAAACTATAATTACTTAAGTTTTGCTATTGTTTCACCGACAGACGTAGTTACGACATTGCAAATTTTTTTGTTGCCGTTTTTCCAAATTTTTAGTTGGGCAGGGGACTATCTAACCCAACATCAAAAAATTTTTACGACTGCTTGGAGGACTCAGATCTTAGATGATGGTCATCTTTACGTCAGTCTGCACTCTAAAGAACAGACGCGAAGAAATTAGAATATTTTTTGAATCTGTGGGGATTCTAGCCCCGATATAACATGCTCTGTGACGAACTACGTCAACTCAGCACTTTCGGAAGTGAAATTGAATTATAAAAAAATTTATTGTAGTCGGGGAAAAGCCGATATCAATACGTTTCACCTTCACCTATATTGTATTAGTTTAGATGTGAAGATTTGTAAAAAAAGAAATTATTATTTCTGTCAGATACAGCGTACTTCCAAAGTAATTTCTAAGTGACGGTTTTTAAAACGTTAACTTAGATTAAAGTATAGATAGGTTTTGAAACTAGCGGAGTGGTAGAGAGACTTTCCAGATTCTGAGTTCTGTGTTTATTATGCATCCATTTCTAAAACTTTAATGGTAGGTACATGCTACGTATGTAATTAAATTGTGCAATGTGCAGTGCATTTAATGCTTCCACGAGCGCCATTGTTGGGACAATTTTTCCCAAAACGTAAATTTTACTCATTTTCCACGTTCGATGCCCACGTCGACACCCTATCAGTATATAGATTTAAACCACTGGATCTTTGCACTCACGTGATCTTCCACTGTTCAATCACGAGCATGACTTAGTAGTAGTAGTGTTCCTTTTTAAACTCAATTCTTGAGTTAAATAAAAAGAGATGACTCAGGGCGAATGTGTTGACTTTGACGTCTGAAATACGTCGCAAAATGTCTCGAAATTTTTGATTTATCAATGAATGAATGTTCAACATATTCTTCTTGAATGTAAAGAATACCAAAGCGTTCGTCTAAACCTCCAACAATAAAAGAAATACTAACAGCTCATAACACCGAGAAACTCGTTAAATTTCTTCAGGACACAGATCTACTTCAAATTATTTAACTTTAGTCGTTACATTATTGTATACTGTTATCAAATCTTCACAGCTAATCGCGAAAGCCGATGCGTGGCACTTGTATGAAAATAAAAAAAAAATTGTTTCTCTTTTGTGAAGTCAATCCCTGTGGACACAATGTGTTCTCTGTTCTTATTCAGTGCTCATACCATACGGAGCTATACGTGTTTACATACCGCTTTCGAGTACGTACTAGTACGAAAAAGCTCTGGCCAATGACGTAACTAAGAGTTTCATACTAAACAATGTTTATGGCGTCCTCCCACAACGAGGGCTCTGGAGGACCGTTGTTTACGCTACTGGCTCTGACTGGTACTCAAATTACGTGGTTTTTGAGACATTAACTCTAGTAAATTATGATTCACTGGTCAGCACTGATGAAGAGAAAAGAGGGTGCTGACTCTAGTCCTAGTGAGTGCTTAGTGCACGTGAGTGCATGGGCATTGAACGTGTTAAGATTATAAACACAAAGTTGGTATGCCACATAGATAGTTTTGAGTGCAGAAGTTTTATTATCCTTCGTCGGTCTTAAATTTCGCAAAGTGTATAAAGGCTGCGCCACACACACACACACAGGCTTGCCTCCGGTTTGGTCTGTGCAGGTCGGTCTTTAAGGCCGCGCACACATACAGGCTTACCTTCCGGTTTGGCCTGTGCACGTGCAGGCCGCCTGCACAGGTCAAACAGGAAGATCTGGGAGCGTTCAGGCCGCCTACGTATAGGCCAAACCGGAAGGTAAGCCTGTATGTGCGCGCGGCCTTAAAGACCGACCTGCACAGACCAAACCGGAGTCTGAACAATGTCAAGACGCTCCGGTTTGACCTGTGCAAACCGCCCGAACGATGTCTAGATACTCCGGTTTGGCCTGTGCAGGCCGCATCCAAAGGCCAAACCAGAAGACAATCTGTATTTCTAAAAGTAATTTTGATTGAATTTCTTCAACAATAGGTTCCTACATTTATAGCTATAAGAGTAACTTGGCCTAGCTAACCTAATAAAGTAGTACTATGTTACCATTTAAGTAATTTTCTTTCAGAGTTTGGCTTCCAGCATGCTTCCATAGACTAAATTTTGATCTGAATCACTTCAGCAATGTTACCTAGGGTTTTTGATTCCTAGAACTATAGTAATTTACTTACACCAACCTCTTTATCAGTTCTTTAACAGTCTGTGTATACATTAGGTGCCATTTGACCATTTGAGGTCTTTTTGTGAAGATCACAGTTAGAAAATAAACTTTGTTCATTTCTCAACTATTGATCCTGACTAATTTTTCAAAGACTAATTACAGAAGGATTATGGCCCAACCGAATACAAAAGTTAACAATATTTAACTCCTTCCGTTCAAGATAGGGGTTGGAAAACTCTTGTTCACTATTTATAGTCCGTTATCTAATAAACTTGCACGATTCGAATAGTAAAGTAACAATTTCTTGATAGAAATGAAAATATTGTAGAAACTAATGTTCCCTCGAGTCGAACCGATTGTGCTAGCTCCTATCATCCCGTCAGTCCTGAATCCATTCCAACCTAATCTACGCATACTAGAAGGTATGTAAGTAACAAAGTAAAGATTGTCAAAAAATAAAAGATTTTTATGGCTTTAGTGGTGATTAACTGTAATAATATCAGCACAAAATAGGGTTTACGATCTTCAAAGAACAAAACACCTTCTACCTGCTATTTTTAAACTGACCAAGTACCCCAGGTTTGAAAAACAGGGTTGTTTTAAGAAACACTGGTCTACGAAAATACTACCTGTCAATCACTTGGTATGTACTTTCTTGTCGGTTCTTATTTTAAAAGTACGGCTATTGTTAAAGTATTTAGAAAGTCAAAGTCATAAAAACCATTTATTTTTAGTTTTACTTTATCTCTGATAGTAGTCATTTTAGAGACCATCAGTATGACCATAGTGTGACTTGAAGAACCTCTGATTTAGGTTAAAATGGTTAAAGAAAATAAATTAAATGTAGGTCGTCCCCTCAGAATTTGGATTAATCGAAATTTCAAACGCATTAAATTGGCTTTTATTTTTCCGAAACTGAATAAACTAAAAGCATGCCAAATGGCATAAAAGTTTCACGAAGATTTGCCTTTTATAACCACTGGATGGTTTCTAGAACCATTATTTGTATTCGAATACAACAGTTTGGTTTCACACAAACAGTGTATCGAATTAAGGTAAAGCATGAAAGTGAAAAAGTCGGTCTGCAATAGCCAAAACTATAATATCGCATTGCATTAGTAGAAATGACATGTGTTGTATGTACTTGCAACAGGAAGTTCAATCTGTTTCTCATAATAATGTCCAACAACTGCATCTGTGGTTATATCTGCGCACTTAAAGTGAAATAATTATAAAATTTCCAAAAATAAGTAAATAAATTTTACGTCATTTTTATAAAATTTCTCCAGAATAAATTTGATACGCTCGGTTACCTTTCCAACACATCTATTTCTTCTTGTTATTTACGATTTATTTTTAGATCAAATAAATGTCTTTTATTTAAATCGAGGAGAAGTGCGTAATTTGTTACATTTTATGAACTTCATAAGCGTAAATCAACAATGGTAATAGTGTTTTACTCTTGGAAGTCGCAATTTTACAAAGGCAAAAGAGTAAGTATTTTGTCATTCATAAGTACTACAAAACACGTATGGGGCATAATTTAATAGCTGTTTTTAATAATTTTTATATTTTGCATTTTTTAAAGATCATGATCTCAGATCATGGATCTCTCCGATTACTTTTATTATTCAGTGTTGTATGCCTTTCTTGTAAATAAGTATCAGTTTTGAACTCGAGAGTAATTTTGCCGAGTTGACTCAAAAGTTGCAATAATAAATTAATTCTACTTTTATTGTTTTAGAGAAATATTTTTGTTAAAATCCGCTTAAATTATAATTACCTATAATTGATTATCAATTCAACATCAAGTAATACACCTTATTTAAAATAGTTGTTTTTACTTTTAAAGTTTTAATTAACTTTTATTTAACCTTTCCAATTTTATGTGATTGTTTATGAAATAATAATGATAATTATTGGTCTTCTGTTAATGTGACATTAAAAAAATTTAGCCATTGACCTTCAAATTATTAAAATAATGTAGTACATCCTATATTACGAATTATTATAAAAGATGTATCGACAAATTTATTCAAATTACGTTTACCAAGTAATTATATTACTATGTATAAACTGGTAATAAGTGTTTATTAAAACTTTAATTAAATCACGCTTCATAAATTAGATTTCCAAGTTACACAAAGTTCATGTTAAAAAAACAAGTGAATTGACCTCATGAGGAAAATTTAATTTTGCTAATTTTTTATTTTTATAATAAAAACCTGTTTAATATTTACGTCAATTTTTATATATTTTAGAAAAAGTGAGTGCCAGTAGTGGGAATTTTTCAATGCAAAAGTACAAAGAACTTACAAATTAGGCATCATGAATAATCATTATTGAAACTGCTAATAATTCAATATTATTTATTCATGTCTAAAAATTGGGATCTGATCTATGGATGGCACAAAAAATGTAAGAAATTTGTAGATAAATTTATTGAATGCTACATTTTTGAGAAACCACCCCTATTTAAACAATATCTTTCTGTTGCCACACCATCGCTGTTCCAACGTTTAGGTATGACGTATGATTGTGACAGTGGGACTAGCACTAGCACCAGAGGCGTCGTGCAATAATTTTATTACTTGGAGTAGAGTCATCTCAACCGTTGCCGTTATGTAAAATCTAAGATTATGAAAGCAACCGTTGACACCTTAGAACAGAAAGATCCGGATGGAGGATTAGCAACCGTTGCCTATAAGAGAAAATGCGACGAAAATTACATTTTAGAAGTTCACATGGATGACTCATTCATTCTGTCGAGTTTACATTATCATTGGCTGGGCTGATTCTTATAAGTGGGAGTACGAGTACAAGCATCCATTTTTATTCATGAAATTGACCGGAAATCGCTATATTTAAACGTTCATTGCGATTCATATTACTTATTAGTTAAATGGCTCTTTCCTGGTAGAGTAAGGAATACTTCTTAACTCAATTGTTGACACCGAACTTGTGCCAGACATGACCTACGCTAGCTTGTCCTTTCCTCAAAGAGGAACTAGGATCGGGGGTTCAAGTAATGCTTACACGACGCCTGGAGTCCAGTCCCTCCACCATACACGTTGGAACAGCGATGGTGGAACTGATTTCCACAAGATATTTTTCTAACCTAACCTAACACAGTATTAGAGTGTGCTAGATCTCTCGAGTACGCTGTTAGCTCTTTTCTACGATAAAGGCCCCTATGAGATCCTTTGGATTTTAACAAAGTCTTGCTAAGGGCTAACACCCTGTGATCAATGCATTTTTGAATTAGTTATTGAAAATTCACATTATAGTTGATTAAAATATCGTGAGCGCTATAATGATGCAAATTGATTGATTGATCTAAATGATTTATCATTTAGATTTAGCTCAAAGTGTGTCTATAATAGTTTCCAAAATCCCAAATGATGGGCCTCGATCATCTAGGGCAGCGGTTCTCAAACTGTGGTACGCAGAGCTTCTCAAGATGCTACGCAAACCCCAAGCACGGATACGCATTAAGATAAAGTAACATGTTTGGGTAGAGTCGTCGAAGCCTGACTGTTGACAGGAGATGTTACAAAAATCGCAGTTTTTATAATTTTATAAAAAATAATTAATGGTAGTAGTGGTACACGACTGATCCGTAGTAGACATGAGTAGTACGCGAAAAAAAAGTTTGAGAACCCCTGATCTAGGGCACACTTTATAGGCAGATTTAATTGATGTAAGCGCATGATAAAAATGTTGTCGTGGTGGAAGGGTAACCGTTATAGAGCGCCAGAGTCCTAAGTTCGAATCCTGCACGCTTGTAGCACTAACCACACTACCTTCATCTTTATATTATTAGACTAATACCCCGTCTACACGAGACTAGTTTTTGAAGCTAGGTTATCAAGCTAATGCTAGTGATCTAGCAAGCTAGTAACTCTAGCTCCGTGTAAAGAGAGCTAGCTTCGTATTAAAGCTAGTGAGAAAGCTAGTGAGCTAGCAACCCAAGCCAGAACAGTTTAAGTTTCTATTTTTTGAACTAGTAGCGTCCCCCCGGGAAGGCTAACAAAGTAAATGATTGACTAGAGTTTTGTGTGACGACCTGTTTAGTATCGCCTAGATCTACTGTACTCCCCAAGGTATCTTGTACTTCCCTAGGTCTCTTGTACTTCCCTAGGTCTCTTGTACTCCCCTAGGTCTCTTGTACTCGCCTAGATCTCGTGTACTTGCATAGATCTCTTGTACTCCCTTAGGTCTCTTTTGTACTTTCCTAGGTCTCTTGTACTCCCCTAGGTCTCTTGTACTCGCCTAGATCTCGTGTACTTGCATAGATCTCTTGTACTCCCTTAGGTCTCTTTTGTACTTTCCTAGGTCTCTTGTACTCCCCTAGGTCTCTTGTACTCGCCTAGATCTCGTGTACTTGCATAGATCTCTTGTACTCCCTTAGGTCTCTTTTGTACTTTCCTAGGTCTCTTGTACTCCCCTAGGTCTCTTGTACTCGCCTAGATCTCGTGTACTCGCATAGATCTCTTGTACTCCCTTAGGTCTCTTGCACTTCCCTAAGTCTCCTGTACTCCCCTAGGTCTCTTGTACTCCCCTAGGTCTCTTGTACTCACCTAGATCTCTTGTACTCCCCTAGGTCTCTTGTAATCGCCTAAGTCTCTTGTACTCGCATATATCTCTTGTACTCGCATATATCTCTTGTACTCCCCTATATCTCTTGTACTCGCCTAGATCTCTTATACTCGCCTAGATCTTCACAATGAAGTTCTTCTAAAAGCAATGAAGACGCTCTACATTGAGCGCTCTACATCTACATCCTTCTTAAAATCCATGGTCTTGTCCAAATACGTTTTTCTAGCAACTATTTTAAAAATTTATTCTTCCAATGCAACTTGACACAGTTTCCGAAGTAACTGTTTCAGTCTGATTGTGTTTCTTCTACGAAAGCTGTTCATTTTTCCCTAAGGACATGTTAATTTCACTACAATGATACTGGCTTGAAATTTCTTAGCATCATGTAAACCGCTTTAGCTTGTGCCAAGCCAGGATATGACGCCAGAATACTATCTTGAAAAAACTAGCCTAGTGTAGACCGGACATTATCTATCAATCTATCCGTAGAAGTAATAGCTTTTTTATTAGTTTTTTGCTCGCACTGCGTGCACTCAGGTATTTAAATTAAGTTCGTATAACATAAGGGTGCGTACTGCGTAATCTGTGGTAATAATAGACAGTTTTAGAAGTCAAGTTCTTGACTTACATCAAGCTGAATATTATTGGGACGTATATGATAGGGAAAAGGGGTTGTTAGAAAGCATTTAAGAAGACCATTCAAAAGACCTTAAAATTTAAAATTGAGGATGGTTTATTTAAAACCAAGATACGAATATTATTCGAAACTTTAGGTTAATCAGAGCTATTGCAGTTTCGTACATTTTGGCACATTTTGGTAAGCACTGTAGTAACTCTAATGAATAAAAGGCAAAAAGCCCACCTCGGTAAAAAAAATTTGACAAATTATGTAATTAACAAAAAATTTAAATGCGATCTCGTATCATTTATTAATTTGCAAATTTTGCACATACCTACTTAATTTCCTTTTAACTGTATTCATTCCAAATTGTAACATAATCGAATCCACTTAAAAATTCATAATAAACTCATACCATCATAGGTGGGAAATATAAATTTAAAATAAAATCAAAATTTCTAAAGTATCAAATACATATCTAATTAGAAATTGTAATTTATTTTATTTTATGGAACGTATTTATTTAATTGCGTTTATGCTAAGTAATATCTCTTGTTTACTCAATTAAAGTGTTTAAATAAATTAAATTAGTGCAAATTTATACAAAATTTAGCTAAATGTTATTGTCTGTGTATTACGTAAAACACGACATATTTGTAGGTGTATAACAGCCTAAAAACACATGTGATGTGTGTGTTTTTTATTCAGTCAATTTGCATACGCTCTACATTTTTGGGTAGTAAGTAGTAAATTTTTTTATTGTATTCATTTCCAAAGTTTTAACGTTGTTAAATTCTCTATAAAATTAACCGTTATTTAGAGTTCATAAAATTTACTATTTTTACCGTTTATAGACTTAATTGAGTTTCCCCATGTAATTACACGAGGGAGAGCTCTCACATAGTCGAGAGGTGGAAACGCCTGTGTGGGTGTAAAAACTTGCCCTTCAGTGTTTTAAGTCTTAGTGCTGCAAAGTGCTGTCGAGGCACTGACATAAAATATGTTGGGTGGATTTATCTTCCTGTCCACAGCCTCTACATATATAGGTCTAGGATCATCACAGATTCCCATAGTGTGATGTAGTTTTTTATTTAGAGGCCAGTGCCCTATAAGTAGACCTTTCATCGTCCTCAGTTCAAGCTTGCTTAGGTTTAGCCTGCTCGTGTTTGCCTTCTGAAAGCAAGGTTCCTTAATAAATATCTTCGCATGTCTGAGATTTTGGTTTTTCCATGACTTTTATTGTGTTCCCTGGCGATCAATTTGGCAAGGTCTTGTTTCATGAAGCTAAGGGATTCCAAGATCTCCAGGTAACACAAAAGGCAATGAAAAAAACACAAAATCTCAGGCATGAGAAGCTTTTCATGAACGATCACTGACCTGAGAAGACAAACATACTGCTAAACCTAAGCAGACTTCAACTGAGGACGATGGCAAGCTTACTAACTGGTCACTGTCCTATAAATAAAAACCTACATACTATTGGTGTCTGTGATAACTCTATATGTAAAAGCTGTAGTGAGGAAGACGAATCCGCTCAACATATTTTATGCCAGTGCCCTGCTTTTTCTGCACTGGGACTCAGAACACTAGATGCCGCCTAATACCCGGAACCAGCAGACATACACAGAATCCATATCTGTAGGCTAGTAACCTTCTTTGAAGATACGGGACTAAGAGTGGATCCATAACCCCTCTGCATGTCTGCATACACAGGTCCTCCATGTAGGAAAAACAGGTAGATCTACGACTTATATTGTTTCTGTGAGTCGTCTTATTTCTTAAAAGTATAGTATTTGGTAATGCAATACATTTGTTGTTACTTTTTTTGTAAATGTTACCAGCACACTACTGGAAGTCAGCTCTAATGCGTTTTTTTCTCTCAATGATAAAACATGAAAAAAACAAAAATATTGATCAAATTGCAAAATAAAATTATAGTGAAATGGTATGTAAAACGCATAAACATAAACGTTAAAGGCAGTGACTGAAATTTGAAAGACACTTAAAGGATACGTAAAATATCAAAGAGGACAATATATCAAGAAGTCATTTTATAAAGTGGCAGATTATTCATGATATCATCAGCACTTTACGTAATAACTCCATTACTCACTTTTTAAATGTATATAATGTCTATAATAACAAATTTGTCAGAAGTGTTCAGATAACAACGCTTTAGAACTGATACAAACGAGGGATGGTGGATGATTAACATGCATTACGCATTTTCATAAAAGATTAAGCTTTTTTATTTTTTTGCCATCTAAAAATAACGTAACGTGTTAACCCTTATAGCATATAGGTAGCTGTCTACAGTTTTTCGCTTTTGTAAAAAAGCCAATTAGACAGACGATGGCGTTTTAACGTATGATACCTGAACAATAAAACGTTTTAAAATACAAAATTCAATGCAATGAGCTGAAGTTAAGTTCAGAAGCAATTGCCAACTGTTAAGCTGTAGATATACGTACAGTCAGCCTCACAATTATTGGTCACCCTGGCTATACGTCAGGGTGGTTATTAGTCAACAACGACAAAATGACAGAATGGAAGGTTGTTGATTTACTACTTGTTGGTAAAATAAAGCTAACCCTCAATTTAAGGGAGTGTTATGGTGGTTGCATCCACAATTAGTGCTAAACGTAAAGCCAGGGTGGCCAATAAATGTGAGGCTGACTGTACTTGTATGCTATCTACACTATTTTTCTTTCAACGTTTCTAAAAGTTTTTCAAATAATTTAAAACGATTGTTAATAGCGGCTCTATTTTAGTCTAGGTATGGGGAGAACCTTAGACAAGTTTAAAGCTAATTTAAACAAACAGTCATAAATGAGAAACACTTTTATCTTACGTCCGAACTTTCGAGTTTTGACCTATAATAGTCCCCAACTCCCCACTGTAAATCGTTAAAATTAAAATCAGTGAGGTGCCCTCTAGCATAGCCCTCTTCTTTTGTAAACAAATGCACCCCTGATCTTTCACAACTTCCTTTTAACCAGAAAATTTTCAAATTTTATAAATTTATTTTATAAACAAACCACTTGTTGATACTGACCGATAATAAGCTTGTAAGATTACATTAAAACACCCAAGACTCGGTTAAAAAAATAACTAACATTATTAAGAAAATGTTTAAAGAGAATTTGTGGGTAATATTATGTTTTAATTACGTGAGTTAAAGTGGTTAGAGCACTTAGGAAGTTAATTACGACATAATCCTCTCTAAGATACTCCAGCTTGAATATATGAACCCATGTTAGAAGCTATTAAATTATACTTACTAGAAAACATGATTAACGTGACCGTGCTAAGATACACACGTAAAGTGACTATCAAAATCGGTATGGTCAGTGAATATTGACTGAAATAAAAACAATATTAATAAACTAATTAGCATATTATGTAATGTTTGCCTATATGAAATTGAATTACTGCTAGATCAATTAGCTCAATAGTCGCTCCATTGCTCGTTGTAGGGGACTCGGTCATTATTTTAGGGTCCGACGAAATCATATCTAAGAGGAAAAGAACAAGATAAAATACTACATATTTACTCATATATCAATTAATGAACTTTATCCATTCCCGAATAATAATTATTACATTGCTACAGTGGGATGCTTAGAATATAGAGAGATAGGAAGGAGCCTTGACAACCGTTGCCTATAAGAGAAAATGCGACGGAAATAACATTTTGGAAAGCATCGGATGACTCATATATTGCGTCGACTTTACATTATCATTGGTTGTCATGGTCTTTCCTTATAAGTGGGAGTATAAGCAACCATTTCTATTGGAGAAATTAACCGGAAATCGCTATATTTAGACAACCTTTGCATTCACATACGATTACCTGGCATGCTCTTTCCTGGTAGAGTAACGGCTATTTATTCAATGGTGGGATGTGAATCTCTGGAAAACAGATTTGGAAGTGTCCATTTTTCTACGTCCATAGCTAACTATTTAGTCCAGTCAACGAACGCTCAAAAAGGGCCTTACACCTGTCCTAGCTATAAGACTAAGGAAGAGAGGGGGTAGAAATCTCCAGTTTTTTGGGTGTTTGTTTATATCTGGAAAATGGTGGGTTCTAAGGAACAAATTATTCTTAGCAAAATAAAACCTTATCAAACTTCCTATAACACTGTTTCTATTCATTTTTCTTCCATTTCTTATATTTTTTGAGATATTCGTCCGCAAAAATTTTCAAATTGCTATAACTCTGTACCAGTTGAAGATAAAATAGTAAAATAAATTTAATGCTCAACAATTTCTTTTTTGAAGACTATTGCAGTAACACGAAGGGCTGAAGTGCTAAAGGCAAATGTTTGATAAAAGAAAACATGAGGCAAAAATATTTTTTCATACACTTGCGAATTTTTACAGGCGCGTATCTCGAAAACTATAAGGAATAGTAAAAAAATTACTAGAAACAATCTTGTAGGAAATTTTATAAGCTTTCATTTTGCTATGTAGAATTTTTTCTGAGCACCCATCGTTTTCGAGATATAAGCAAAAACAACAAAAACGGGAGCTTTCCACCCCCTCCTTCTCTTAGCCATATAGCTGGGACTGGGGACCATTAGTATTTTCACCTCCTAACTACTCAAAATACATTCCTGAAAAAAACAAATTCTACCCTCTTCCATGTCCTCTATAACCTCTTCGTTGACTAGACTAATTAAAGACAATACTGCGTTAACAAACTACAAAAAAAGTACAAGGAAAATTAATTAACGGTTTGTTAATTTGGAACCTTGACAAAGAAAACTTACTCGACATATACCATAGTGGATTTTGAAAACGCCATTCAACAACTGATCAACTTGTTAATCTATCAACATAAGATCTTAAACTTGTTGTTAAAAAACAATAGAAATATTCTATGATTTTAGGGGTAGTTAGAATTAAATAACCAAATCTCCTAAACATACTCCAATCTAACCTAATCTTCGGATAAATCAGAAATCAACAGAGCTCACAAGTTCTCCGAAATCAGAAACTAATTACTACTTAATTGTTAAAAAGAAATAGAAATATACTTGCCAAAAATACACCGTGTTCATAAATGACTGGGACCAGTTCTTATGCAACCCAACTTACACTGTTGGTAGACGTATTTAACCAAGACATTATCGCGTCAGACGACGTTTCGTCTGACAAACACTGACGAGCCAATAAAAGTACTTTTACGCCACATGAAACATTTTACTTTTTCTTCAAACGTAAAAATTAATTAAAACTAAAAATAGAAAATTTTGAAAAAGCGCCATCTGTTGTCAATTACTTGTAGTTCAATTGCTAAATATTTTTTTAAATTAACTCGAACTATTATTAATCGCAACGAACAAGTTTCAATTTTATAAACACTTTTATACATTACAAATGATTAGAAATATCATCTTACTATACAATGTTTTGTAAATAATAAGGTTAGAATTTACTTTTACATCTCTAGGCGGTAAAAAATTCACTGTTACCTCCTAGAATGTAAAAGTAGAACATTAACCTTGCTTATCCACATCCAGTAACAAAATGGCAACTTTTTTTGACATTTGAAGAAAAAATTTCCTAAAATCCATGCTTATAAGCTTATAACTATTTTGAGGTGTTTTCATTATTTTCATATTTAATTTCTACTGTTAGGAAGCGTGAAAAATTAATATTGTTCCTTGATTTGGAAGCAGAATGTAATGCTCTACAACTTTTATTTGAAGCATTTTTGCCTAAAATAGTTACGAAAGCAGTAAATTACAAAAGTATGATACCCTAGGTACTGATTGATTACGTTGCATCAATATAATGCTACGTGCAATTCTTCGGGTTTAAAATACAGCCCTAATTGAAAATCATCAAATCAATTCTCTTCATTCATAGTATTCCTAACTTGGTTACAATCATTACAAAAACATAGTCATAATTATCGTCAGCTTAGGGCCGCCGTCAAGGATTATCTGCATAATGGTGCGTGAAATCTGCGATTGTCGCTGTTACACACGCTTGTCTATTATTTACGTTCATTTGATTATACAATTAAGCTGCGTTTCAACCTGTTTGATGCCCTAAATATAAACAAATAATAAACAAAAAATAATTATACAAGAAGAAAATACGAAAACAACATATTATCCGTTCACTATTTAATTGCGCTATGGTTGGCCATGTTAGGGTGACAAATTCCACCCGGTATAAATTTTGAAAAAAAATCAGTTAGGTTAAGTATTGTAGAGTAGCGGCTTTTCTTCAATTGTATTAATAGTTGGTCTGTCAGTGGTTTGTCATTTTTTTGGTATTGTCAAGAGCTGTCAGTTAACTTAATAGGGACTTTTTATTTTGGCAAACCAAAAAATAAAAGTTCATGGCCAACCATAGCGCAAATAAATTGTGAATGGATTATAAGTACGTTTTCTAGAGATTCCATCCACCAACGTAGATGTAGGTGTCAAAGGCAAAGATGTTGCAGATAAAGCTGTTACATCAACACTTTTGAGTTTTTGTAGATTTTGACTTCGTCTATTTTTTACAACATATTAACTTGTATAGAATGCAGCAACAAAATAAAAGAAACGAGAAACGAAATTGGAAATAGAAATAATTGACAAAACAACAGTTTAGGCTTTAGGAGATATTTAAAAAGCACCATATCAACCATAAATATACCTAAAAGATTATAAAAACAGTCTAAAGTTTGTGTATTGGAGTTAGTCAAAACCAGGCAGACAGGCAGAAGGTTTTTCTTCTTAAAATTGATATTTGTCTCAATGAATAAAATGAAAACTTGGAAAATCTCGGATTTAAAAATTTTCAACATCGTTACAACGCATTCTCCGACTTCATCATTCGGATAAACAATTAGAAAAGACAAGAACACGATTTTTGTTGTAAAATAGAGACACTAAATGGTTAATTTTGATACCATATGACATTTTTACACCAAACTAATTTACAAAGCTGTCCTGTAATTGAAAGGAATAAAAAAGTCAAAAGGAAATCTAATAAAAATTTTAATGAAATAAACTCGAGCATTGTTTATTTTGGCTTAAACTTTATATTGTATATGCTAAAATTTGAGAGCCCAGTTTATTTTTCTTCCACTAAAATCGTGTTATTCAAACCTAATAATAGTTAAAAAGTATGAATAAACTACATAATTGCAAAGGAGTCTAACTAAATTTTAAAACTATTACATTATTTTTATATATTTTGAAATTTACTAGATGTGTAATGAATCTGTTTACGAGTAACTATAAATATAAACGCGCTGTTATTGAACTGAAACGAGTGCATTCCTGTTAATATTACAGTCGTGTAGGACAGCGTACTTTCTGATTATACACGTTACAGAAATAACCACGTGGTTTGGCACGTGGAGATTATTTTAGATTCAGTTTCTTTACAAGTACGATTTCATACAGTATAATAATTAGTTTTTGAGTAAAAAAAACTACTAGCTGCTGAGAAAGATTTTCGGGAGTTGTTGAAGGATCATATCGCAGCTGTACGCCGGGCTTGATGCCACAACATCTGACGTCCATAACAAATACTATCGCAATAATAAGTTTGCTACAACAACATTAAAAAAAATTATGGAACTATTTTGATTATTTTCTAGCAAATGATTAATTGAGTATAAACTAAAGCACGAATCTATCTCTTTTTAATCTCCACTTTTTGTTAAGTCGAAAAATTTTTAAAAAGGCGCTTACGTGCTCCTCTTTAGAATTCCATCAAGCATTCATAAATTGAAGTCACACTTCGCTCTTTTACATCTCACCTGTTAATACCTGTTATTACGACTACTGGTTAATACTCGACTCATGTAATTACCTACTTTTACGCAATTTCGCGGTTGAGTTGTTTAAACATCACAAAGAATTATCTTACAATTTTCTGAGATTACTTTTTAAGTAATTATTTAGTACTTTACTTACTTATTATAAATTATAATAACAATTACTAAAGAACGTACCAATCGGAGTGCGTGCGGTATGTGCGCAGCACGCGGCATCTTCACCCAAATTTATTTTTTAAAATTAATTTTAACTGCAGTAAACAATTTGTAAAGTTAAAAATTAAATTTTAACAATCCAAAACAAGCTACCTATGTCACCCAAGAAGAATTACTGAAAAAATATAATAATATATTGGTAAATAATTAATTAAAAGGTGCAATAAAGTCTCGAGTTATGCCAATTGATAATTTGACACTTTATCATAGTTTTAACAAAATTGTTGCTATTGGAATTTAGTTATGAGTTTATCTTCACACCTGCAATCTACAATTTCTATAGTGGGGTGCGTATCAGTCAAAACTTGCATTTATATCGGAGAAAATGTGTCGGTCAAGACCATGCTTTCTTAATATTTAATTAGTGTAAAAATCGAAATGTTTTTATTTTTGTGAATGACTATATGGGAATTTTTTGGATTTTCTTACATTTGAAACGTTTTAAACGAGGTATCTAACAAAGCTTTGTAGTTTTAAATTTAAAAAGATCGAAAACCATCGACTAATAATATAATTAACATCTCTTCGTTTCGTTTCAGATGAGTAGAGCATTATTTTGCTATCGAGACAGGATCTTCATCAAAGGTAAGTCCTCAAAGTTGAGAATTTTTCATATTTTTTTATTTTAAACCTTTTTACTGATAAGATAAAGACTCAAAGACTAAAATAGAATTTTTGAACCAGTTTTCGGTTTTTAAAAGTAGATAATAGACTAGAATGACATCAAAATCGAGGAGATGGTATTCGGGCCCATCTCTTGGGGATCAGCTATTTGCGTGCCACTTGCCACTGATCAATAAAATCCAGGTGGCAAATTGGTTACTAGCTTTAGGACTCAGGACAGTTAACAATTAATTAATTAACTTTTAATTGATAAGAGGGACGGGAAAGCCCCCTGAGAGGGACGTCAAAGTAAAATCTTACTTTTTATATAAACAATCCCCAAGTAACATTTTTTGCTGTTAATCGGCTGTGAAAGTGCTGTAGCAGCTAAGTTGTAAGCGGCAGCTTTAAAGGCAGCCAGAATTCAGCTTCCGATCAGCTACTGATACACCAATTTGGAGGGTGAATTTTGGCTGACACAGCGTTATCGCAGCTATATCGCTGCTTTAAGAAGGCTGCCGCAGCTTTTGATTTTGGCTGCCTGAGAGCTGGTATCTTGCTGTCGCAGCTACGTGTGGCAGCTACCATGGCATCACGAGCAAGATGTATAACCACAGGACCATCGAGCCCTTATAATGATTATGGTATACCATGGGTGTTTACAGCGAGAACAAAGTGTGCCTACCATAAGCTGCCTTTACAGCAAAACTCTGCATAAAGATATTTTTATAATAATTTTATTAACGTGGGTTCGCGTTGCCCGTTCGCAACAAAAATTTATTTTATCGGTAATTTTTGAAGTTTGGGTGCAACAGTATTTTTATTTGTTTATTCATAATTAGATAGTAAAGTAATTTATTATAATTATCTATCGTGTCTATAACTCTTTAATTTTAACGCTTATAATTCCTAGTTGAATAACAGCTGTTACAGCGCTGTGACAGCTATAATAAGGAAGCTGATTTTTGGGAGTCGTTTAAGCTGCCGCAGCGTTCTATAAGCTACCCTAATACAGCTTCAGCTACTTTTCAGCTATACTACGTCACTCTTGCTGCTATTAGGCTGACAATTTGGCTGCCGCAGCGATCTTACAGCTAGGATAAATCAGCTACAGCATAATAGCTACCTCGGCGACAACTTAGCAGCCATGACGTCACCGTTGCTATTTTCTCTTGCTGACGCAGTGCTGTCGCAGCGACTAAATCAGCCTTATTTCAGCTTTAGCTAAAGAGCTGCTTTTTAAAGCTACCTCGGCGCTGTTATAGAACTATTTCGACATCCATCATACTGAAGTCGCTCCAACAGGTTTGATTGGGGAGCGAAGCCCCCCTCACTCCCCTTGAGGAACCATTCAACGAGATGGAAGCCCGCTCTGACTTTCGTCTAAGCCCACCGAACACCGAAGATTTATGTCTTTTCTTTGGAAACCACAGGCAAGAGGAACACCACCAACCTCCACACTCCCAAAAACTAGCGAGGAAGTGTTAATTATCAGGCGAATATCAAATGAGTTCGGTTAAGCAGATCTTCGACTGAGCCAATTGCTCCTAACGCACTCTTTGGTCCAAGAACTTAACATGCAAGTTTACAACCTGAGCTGACCTGAGTCTGTTAGAGCACATCCTACTTTGAGTTTGCAACTGTACATCCAATGTTCATGGAAATTTCAATAGTGCCAGGCCTTTTTAGCCGCTTTTGCTCAGTCCATGGAGTTAAGCGTTAAACTAATAGTGTACCCGATTAAAGAAAGGAGCGACTCTAGATCAAGTCCTAAATTCTAAAACTTTCTCAGTCGCGTTTCTGCCGCCTTGCTTAGAACAGGTAGTGGTTTCGAGAAAGAGACAAGTCCGATTCCGATTAAGTTATGTAAAGAAGACCGGACAGGTCTTTGTCTCTAGAAGCTGTGATAAGCCTATTCTAGCGACTCAGGACCTGATGGTCGTGATTGAAGACCCTTGATGGTCTTTTTTAGAATATGCCTGTGTAGGTAGCTGAAAGGCTCAGTTTGCTACGCAGGGCTGGATCGAAGGTAAACGAGGGGTTCTCTTGAGGAGAGTAAGAGGGGTGATTCAACGGTTCTTTCAAGGGGTTGGGCATGTGCCAAAGACAGTTCACTCTGACGGTAGTCTAAGCTTTCTGCCCCGACCCATGTTTCGCCCCTTGACAGGCCTACTGATCACTATGCAAGAAGTTTTAATTTAAAGGATTTCGCGAAGAACTTGAGGAAGTTAGGATGATCCTGTGAGCGAGACGCATCCGTATCAGGTCAGCGCTGTTACACTGTAACAGGCAAAAAGGCTTCAAAACAGCTGCCGCAGCTATAAACCTGATAAATAAAGCTGCCACAGTACTGGGTCAGCCTATTTTTGGCTGCCGCAGTTAATAGGGTAGTTTGTGCTACTATTAGGGAATAGTTACTTTACCAGTGGACAGCTCAACTACTGCTTATGAGTTGTTGGGATGAAGACGTTAACTTCAGCATTAACGACCATCTTTAGAATCTTAGAAAAGCTCTTGGTGATTAGATAAAACTAGTCGCCTGTCCCTGGCTATATTGTAGACTCATAGTCTACTGATGAGCATGACCTGAAGTAAATGCCAGGACATAGGTCCTAGACGTCATCATCGAGAAAATTCAATAATGCTGAAGGAGTTCGCTATTACAAAACCCTCTGGTATCATGGTATCCCCCCCTGGTACTATGTGTAATTAAACCGCTTCTCTATATTTTTGGGACATCTTGTAAAATATTTAAAACAGAAACCAAAAATTTCCATTGACGTTTTTGAATAACTGTAACTCTTTTTAACAAAATAATTAGTTGACTTCTGTCCTGAAAACGACATCAAACAATGCAGTGTGCCAATTGTAGATACGAAAAAAATACTTGAGTGTCGAAATTACAAAAAATATTTGCAATACTTTTCTTTAAAAGTTAAACATTTCGTAAAAGTATCTTTCAAAGAAAATACAATTTATTTAAAAAAGATGGTTGCTGCGCGCTGCGTATGTATTTTTATATTTGTGCGTGAGTGTGCGTATATTTTTACGCAATACACTTTCAAGCCTACACTTATCATGTGTTCTATTAAAAAAAATTCAACTAAAAATATTTCTATTTGTTGTCTGAAAAGAATCATAAACGTAAACGGAAATACTTCTCTTAGACACAGCAATGGTAGAGCAAAATTATTTTAGTACTCGTACATCAAATACTTCAAACTCAAACCATGACTTGTTTTTATAAAAATAAAATTCTAGTTTTATTAATTAGTACCTATCTTTTAATCTCTTCTTATACGTTTTATATGTTTTTTAAAAATTAATAAAATAATTTCTGAATAATTATAGTAATAGAGATTTTGATACGATGAGTTCTATGGATACGTTTTCTGTACTTGGTTTCTGTATAAAATTGCAATTTTCGGATTTCACTAAAAGAGATATTGTATTTTATTAAAAAGAGAATTAAGAAATTTTTAGTTGTGGAAAAATTGTGATTCAAAATTATGAAGTTTGCTACAGAAGGCAATCTGTCTGGAAAAAATCTTTTTGACTATTTTGAATATTTTTGATTCTATTTTATTGGCTTTCTCTAGTCAAAAATCTAGATCCACTGTATTTTCCATAGAGATAATTAAAATTAGATGTGACTTTTTACACTTAAGGACTATCAGCCTTGGGTAGCGAGAAGCTAGGGTCTCTACGAACCTGTAATGAGCTACGTCTAGTCGTCTGCCCCTGCACATAATTACCTCTGGACATACAATTATCTAAAAATCATCTACTTTAAATGTTATATTCTTTACTTTGCATGCTAAAACTTGAACAGATTTATCTCTTTTCAAAACCTTACTTTTCGGTACTGGCAAAATCGGCAGGTCGTCAATTGTAGACGGGGACCAATGATTTGGAGACCAAAGTTTTATGTAAAAGTAAGTGCAAGTTTATAATTCTACCGCAACCTAACCTAACTTTGCATAAAAATAAAAATATGAATTCTTATTTGTTTTTTATTTCTTAAGGGGTCAGAAGGACGAAGGGTCCACAGTAGTGCTTTTGCAAATTACGCCAGTCCAACCCTACACCAACACTCTAAAAGGCGTGTTCACTCATCTATTCGTTAAGTTAAAAACTCAATGTTTTGAGCTATTAACTTTCTTCACTTGGCTTATATTTTGGATTTATCGATATTCACTCAATTGCAGCTACAATGTAGAGTTTCAATTTAACTGGTATGTTAATTATTTAAATAGATTAGAGCCCTTACATAGAATTGAGTGCACAGCTCCTATTTACAAATTTAATGATTTGGCTTTTATGAAGCTATTTGCATGTTGCAATTGGTAATTTGAAACAATTCCAATTCATGTTCAGTACGTCATCTGTAAAACGACAGCTGTACTATTAAGCTTATTTAATTAAATGTACTTCTAATTTTGATTAGTTTAATTACCATTTATTTAATCGTTTTAAATTACCATATTATTGTGTATTCATACTTTTTATTAATTTTTATTAATTAAATGCGTCAATAAGTTTTTACAAACATGAGCTTATCGCAAAATCTCCTTCAATCCTACTTATTTTGAATTTGCTTATAAAAAATATTTAAATGAAAATAAAAATGTTTTCTTTCTAACACATAGCACCTAGTTGAAAATGCCTCCAGAACTATAGAGGTTGCGTGTCATTCACACCAATAAATAATATATCCTTACCTAACAAATTTAAACATTTTCTCTGTTGCACTTATTATAAACATTGTGTGTGTCTAGTTGGATTGGAATAAAATTATACAAAAAATGCTAACAAAAAATTTAAATATCTATCAGATAATTGAAATATATTTCGTGTATCTAATTTAACTTAATACACCATTTTTTTGTGTTTCTTTTTGTTATACTCTTCTTATTGTAGCATTAATATCTTTTGTTGGATCTGGATGTTAAATATATAATTTTGGCACAATTCAAACTGTATGTCATACCGTTTACTAACGTAAATTTGCTCATAAGTATGGTCAAGTCACACAAGTAACTCTTATCGAGTAGACGCAATCACAAATTTTATTAATTATCCTACTTAAGTAATTTAAATTAACGGTTAAGAAGCAAACAAACTAGGTAAAGAGACAAACTTTTTTTAAAATTTAGAATGTCCATAATTGAAAATAAAATGTTTAAAATATGTCATTATACGAATATTTTTAATTACTTTCTAAAGCTGTCGTCGTCTCCTTCGAATTATCCATAAAATATTCAAATTCAATAGACAAAAAGGTACATAGGTATAAACTGTTGACACGGTGTATGCTTAATTATTTTAAAGTAATAAAATAAAACGTATGACGTAATTTTATAATATCAACCCACGATGAGTACAAAGCATATTAGATGAAACATTATTATCTAAAAATGTGATTAGAAACAGGTTTTATTAAGTTTTTTTTTACTTATGGTACTGACAGGAATAATTACATAAATTAATCTCTCATCGTTTTTATTTTTCTTTGTTAAATACTCGACAAAAGCAATCATATGCGTATTAAGAATTTTAATTGTATAACTTTAAGTACCGACACACTCACACACTCGAAATAGTAATTGAAAAACACACTCAATGCCTTTTGAGATGATGTAAGATAGAAGAAGACTAAAGATTGCGGTAGCGTTTCTTTGAAGCGTCGATTTACAGTGACGCAGTGCGCTACTGCATAACAGATTGACTTCTGAACCGTCAGGTAGCGCTACTAGCGAAACTTCAAGGCGCTGAGCGCCTTTGATGCCGCTAACAAACAATTTAGTTTTTTTCATTGTGCTGGAAACCTCCAGTTTCTATCGCTGTCTAAGATAGAAGAAGAATAATTCCGGTAGCGTTTCTTTAAAGCGTCGATTTACAGTCGCGTGCGACTTACGGTGACGCAGCGCGTAACTGCGTTACAGAGTGGCATCGAAAGCGTCAGGTAGCGCTATTAATGAAACTTCATAGCGCTACACGCCTTTTATACCGGTAACAAAAAAAGTAGGTTTTTTTAATTGTGCTGGAAACCTCCAGTTTCTATCGCTGTCTAAGATAGAAGAAGAATAATTGAGGTAGCGTTTCTTTGAAACGTCGATTTACAGTCGCGCACAACTCACAGTGGCGCAGCGCGCCACTGCATAACAGATTGGCCTCAGAAGCGTCAGGTAGCGCTACTAGTGCAACTTCAAGGCGCTGGGGCGCCTTTTATACTGGTAACAAAAATGCAGGTGTTTTTAAATGTGCTGGAAACCTACAGTTTCTCTCGCTGTCTAGTCTAAAGATAGAAGAAGAATAATTGCGGTAGCGGTTCTTTGAAACGTCGATTTACAGTCGCGCACAACTCACAGTGGCGCAGCGCGCCACTGCATAACAGATTGGCCTCAGAAGCGTCAGGTAGCGCTACTAGTGCAACTTCAAGGCGCTGGGGCGCCTTTTATACTGGTAACAAAAATGCAGGTGTTTTTAAATGTGCTGGAAACCTACAGTTTCTCTCGCTGTCTAGTCTAAAGATAGAAGAAGAATAATTGCGGTAGCGGTTCTTTGAAACGTCGATTTACAGTCGCGCACAACTCACAGTGGCGCAGCGCGCCACTGCATAACAGATTGGCCTCAGAAGCGTCAGGTAGCGCTACTAGTGCAACTTCAAGGCGCTGGGGCGCCTTTTATACTGGTAACAAAAATGCAGGTGTTTTTAAATGTGCTGGAAACCTACAGTTTCTCTCGCTGTCTAGTCTAAAGATAGAAGAAGAATAATTGCGGTAGCGGTTCTTTGAAACGTCGATTTACAGTCGCGCACAACTCACAGTGGCGCAGCGCGCCACTGCATAACAGATTGGCCTCAGAAGCGTCAGGTAGCGCTGCTAGAGCGACTTTAAGGCGCTAAGCGCCTTTTATACTAGTAACAAAAATTGCAGTGTTTTTAATTGTGCTGGAAACCTCCAGTTTCTCTCGCTGTCTAAGGATAGAAGAAGAATAATTGAGGTATTGTTTCTTTGAAGCGTCGATTCGCAGCAGCGCACGACTTACAGTGACGCAGCGCGTAACTGCGTTACAGATTGGCATCGAAAGCGTCAGGTAGCGCTACTAGCGCAACTTCAAGGCGCTATGCGCCTTTTATACCAGTAACAAAAAATGTAGGTTTTTTTAATTGTGCTGGAAACCTCCAGTTTCTATCGCTGTCTAAGATAGAAGAAGAATAATTGCGGTAGCGTTTCTTTGAAGCGTCGATTTGCAGTCGCGTACGACTTACGGTGTCGCAGCGCGCAACTGCATAACAGTGGCATCGAAAGCGTCAGGTAGCGCTACTAGTGCAAGTTCAAGGCGCTGGGGCGTCTTTTATACTGGTAACAAAAATGCAGGTTTTTTTAAATTGCGGTAGCGGTTCTTTGAAGCGTCGATTTACGGTGGCGCACTACTTACAGTGGCGCGCGCGCCACTTCATAACAGATTGGCATCAGAAGCGTCAGGTAGCGCTACTAGCGCAACTTTAAGGCGCTAAGCGCCTTTTATACAAGTAACAAAAATTGCAGTGTTTTTAAATGTGCTGGAAACCTACAGTTTCTCTCGCATTTTGTTTTGTTTTTGGTATTTTTTCCTTTTTTCTAACCTACGAGCAAGAGCAGATACAGTAATTTCAACGAAAGAAAATCCCACCACGTGATCGTTGAAGTTTCGCAGTAGTTTTGTACTGTCGTCACTGAGCTCTAAAGTCACGCGTCCCCCAGATTTGGTCAGGTGGTGGTCTTTTCGTTTGTTGGGACTACTCTAGTAGAGGCTTTTGCTCCTTTAAATTATTAAATTGAAGCATCAAATACACGAAACCTTAAGAAAAGAAGACATAGTTAAAGTGAACATACTGTATAAAAATAATAGTATAATAATTAATTCACTTTTTTAGACTCGACTTTTTCGCAAAAAGAATTAGCACAGAGATATTTATTAACATTTTTAAGAATACATTTATTATTAGAAGTTTATTATAGCGGTTTTAATAGACAAAATATTTTTACTGACTACGTACAAGCAAACATATTTGGCCAAAAGTCGTTTATATGGAAATTTTAAAACAGATTCAACTTTTATATTTTTTGTTAATTTTTAGGATAGTAATGGTTATTTTAAGTTTAAGTATACTTATGTACCACATCACAGACAGACACTCCTATTTAATTTGGCAAACTTAATTATCACATTAAATAAACTTTTTAAATATTATACTTTTTTAAGACTCATTCATATTTTATAGTACTAGTTTTTTGGAATAATTAAGATTTTAGAAATTAGCAACATCTCTCGTCTCACAAACTATTCGTGTTTATTTAATTTATTACTTTGATTAAAACATAATGCGCGTTAGTACATACTAAACGGTTCATTTAAAAATTGGCGCTAAAACAGTAGTTCTCAAAACGCAAAGGGTCTAATAAATAAAGAAGAAGTAGGAACGATGCCCGGTTGCATACAAGAGAATTATATTTTAATCCGAGAATTAGATTTATAATCCTTTGATATAGCAACGTTAGTTGGGTGAACTCTAATGCCCGATTGCATAAAAGAGAATTATATTTTCATCCAAGAATTATATTTATAATCATTTGATATGGCAACGTTACACAATGTAATGTCAAAGTTTAACGTTTGCAAATAAATATTAAAGTCTGAGGTTGTTCTTTTTGTGTTGAATTAAGAAAACAATAGTGAATCTATTTTGTCAAACTTTCATATTTTTATTCATTTATTTATTTATTTATTATGTAACGTTGCCATATTAAAGATTATAAATCTAATTATGGAATTAAAATATAATTCTCTTTTATGTGACCGGGCATTAGTGTGTTTTTCCTGGTTGCATAACTTTCAGAGACATGTTAATTTACGATAGAAATAATTTTTTCGCCACTTGCCAATGTTCTCAGATGGCTTTTTCTCATATCTCAGAAGATGGCCTTATTGGCAAAAATAAATATTTGACTCCCTCTAGTTGGTTCTGAATCGCAACAGGAGACAATATTGGCTGCATTTCAGTGGTTGTGTCTTGTGACCATTGTCATATTAGATAAAACTCCAAAAATTCACATCGTCATAATTTAATTATTTAGCGTCTTCGTTCCAAAGGCTTCACATTTGACACGTGCCTTTTGTTAATTTGATGGGTTTTGTTTTTATTTATCAACTCTTGTAAGTAGTTCTGATACGATTAGTTAGTTCTCTTTTTCTACTTTCCAACTGTATCTTGACTATAATTGTAATGCATTAGCTCAAATTAAAGGTTGAGTGGAAAAATTATAAGCGCAAATTTTCCATCCCATATGTAGTTCTCCATAAAATTAAAATTAAAAGGTGAGTTACTAAAAAAGTCAATTTTGTAATTTTGTTTAATTATACTTTTAGATCATTTTTCATTTAAATTAAAATATTTTCAAAGTTATTAGAAGCGTAACAAAATTTTAACTGCATTTGAAATTTTTTGTAACTTTCACATCTCAATTACTTCAATTTGAATTGAGAAATTCGGTTTTATTACCGTTTTAAAGTGTCACATATCAAGATCAACCTTAAATATTTTAAATTTGACTCATATAATTTCATGCTTTAGATTTAAATCTGCGGTTTACAGTACATATAATGAGTAATTAAGTTTTTGGTACATGTAAATGTAATAAAATTACCTAGCTTAGGTTTTTTACATAATGTAATTACTTACGAAAACAACGCAATTAAAAATTTATGCTTTGAAGGAATTACCGTTTAAGTTGATGAAATATTATATTTATTATCAATTTTCGGTTATAGGTGCTAATTGTTTTAATTAATTATGTAGGTTAAAACTATTATATGAACATGCACTTGCAAGGTTTTGCCGTAATAAAATTTAAATTTCAATACAAAGCAGTGTTTCTAAAACTAACGGTATTCTTCTATCTCATATTAACATTATTAATATAAGTAAATTAATGCAGTTTTCAACGATCAAGAGATAAATTTAAATTTGGCTATTATTGTATCAATAATTGATCACTATACAGTTCTACTGTCTGTAGGCATGTAAAAATTTTAAAAACCGATTTGGTATTTTCTTTTAAACAGTGGAAAAATTTTAAAACGAAAAAATAAAGGATGACAATAAGATATTCAGGATTTGATGATGACTTTTTTTTAATTTTTTTTTAAATAAACCGACACTTTATTTTTTATGGAACACCCTTTAATTTTTGAGTTTTGAATTAGGTACCTACTTTTAAATTCATGTTACATTTACTGTACCTATACCTAACTCTTACCACTGATTTGGCAAACTTTTGGAGCAATAGCAATAACTAGTATGTTGTTTTATACAAAACTAGATCATTATCTATAAAAATTTAACAGTTAGCAAAATAACTAACGATTACCTAATTTGTTTATTACTTTATAAAAATTCTTATTAATTTGAGTGGAAACATTAAAAAGAATTTGCTTTTCATTATTGAGCAATTTCCATGGGTATAGATATTTTTTAAATAATTTCTACATTACCTACACTAATTTGTACTAAAAGTGGCAAATTAAAAGAAACTGATAAGTTGGGTATTAAAAACTAATATGAATATTGTATCCAGAAGTCAAAAGTCAAATAGTATAAATTAGTATAAATTATGCGAAAAGATTGCAATTGGGTCATTGAGACGCACCCCAAATTGACATTTCGAGGCCCTAAAAATCGACCAAACGTCAAAAGAAACTTCTAAACTATTATATTACTCCATAAGCTGATACTGATATTTTTCAAGTTCATAATATCATTTTCATAGGCTATAAAAATAGCATATGGACCATCGTACTTTAAAATATAGATGTGGACCGCAAATGCGCACTAGACACCTTTCGAATTCGTGTGTCGCCGTCGACCTTCGATCGGTTTCGTTGTTTTAAGTCGCTAAAGTCATTATAAGTGTAACAGTCGTAGAGTGAAATTGGATGATTTATATTAGTTAATATTTTCGATGAGTTCAAGAGGTGATGTCATACCGAATGTTGATTCTTAAAAAAAATACCCATTGTAAATAATTTCTACATTTTAATATTCGATTTACTTTTTTTTATATTTTTTTAAATAATAAATAATTTCTAAATTTTAATATGCGAATTAATGTTTTTCATATTCAATTAAATAATGTATTGATTCTTAATTTATTAAAAAAATACTCATTGTTAATAATTCTTAAATTTTAATATTGGAATTCGTTCCTTCTCGCTGACCTTCGATGTGGCCCTTACATTTTATCGAATTCGTCATTATACGTTGTAAGCTTGTGATGTGTACAACTAGGAGCTAACAACGTTCAGCTAAAATTTTAATTTTTTTCAATTGCATACAAAAAAGAGCATCGATTGTAAATAATTCTTGAGGTAATATTTCGCAACAATTACAGAATTGCAAATTAGATACGTAAGGTGAGTATTTGCAAAGATAAAATTAGTGCTAAAAGACATAGATAAAGAGCATTAATAGAGATTCAGACCCAGACCTAAGCAAAAGACCAAAAATATAGAAAAAAAGATTAAAAAAGGATACTTAGAAATTTATACTAAACGCCAGATAAACAGCAGAGATTCAGATCCAGATCTAAGCAAAATACCAACTAGGCAAAAGATTATAGAAAGAATAAAAAACGATATTAAACTGTAAAACCAATACAACAATCACAAGACTAGACAAAATCACAAATTGTTTAAACGATGTAGACGAAGTGACTCCGTAGAATTAAAAAATCCTTAAACAACCATTATCTTATTTTTGTCAACTTAAAACTAAGACAGCAAGTTTATTTTATTTTATTTATATTATTATCTATTGTATCTATTAATATGCCTCGTAGAAAAATTATTCGAAAGTGCGAAGAAGAAGAAAACTGTATTACACGTAAACGTGAAAGAAAGGCGAAGTATGAACGTCAAGATCGTTCTAGAAAAAAAAACTATGTTGATATTGATGTACTTTCGTTGAGTAATGAGATAAGTCAACATTATATTGGCGCTATGAATGTTGTCTGCACATATTGTGGAGCAAAACATTATGCATCCGAAAGAGTTGCAAATAGAGGAAATTCGTCTAACGATTGCTGTAATCACGGTGAAGTACGTTTGCAACCTTTATCTACTATACCCGCAATTCTGGAGTCATTATTCAGTGGTTCTCATTCAAAATCGAATAACTTTTTCCAACATATTCGAAGTTACAATAGCTCATTTTCATTTGCTTCGTTTAATGCTAATCTGGTTAAGTTTAATACCATTGCACGCACAGGTCCATATTGTTTTAAAATACAGGGGCAAATATATTATCAAATTAATACAGCATGTTATCCATCATTGAACGACATTCCAAGCTATGGGCAACTTTTTATTGTTGATGCTCATGAAGCATTAGAATATCGTTTAAGTCATAATTCGCAGTGTGATTCAGAAATTATGAAATTAATTGAGAATTTAATGCGTGAACATAACGTGTTTGCTCAGTCATATCAAATGATGGGCGAAGAATTGGAAAATCAAAGATCACTCAATATGAGTAAGTTATAGAGATGAAGAACCTGAACTGCATTTGTTGTTTACGATGAACCTGGAATGGATCGAAGTCGTTACAATTTTCAAAGAGTAAATGAAGTTGCTGCAGTTTTTTCTACAACAGGTGATGGCGATATTCCAGAGTCTTATGTAACAATAATAAGAAATAAAAGTGATAAGTCTACAATATGTTAGTACAATGGATGCAAATGTAGAACCATGGATATATCCTTTGTTTTATCCATTTGGCACTAGACGATGGCATCAGGCAGGCAGGCTTATACCAAATATAGAATTGCAATTCGTGATGAAACCAATGTGTTTCTAATGGGACGTCGGTTATTGCAACAAACAATGGTTAGTTGATAGCTACGTCAAAATTGAAAAAGATAGATTAAGATTCTGTAGAGACAATCAAAAGAAATTACGTGCGGAATCATATCAAGGGTTAATAGATCATTTAGGAAACAAAGCACAGTCTATTCAGCAAAGTATTGGAAAAATGATAATCTTGCCGTCTACATTTCAAGGATCTCCTAGAAATATGTTACACAATTATCAAGACGCAATGGCAATCGTTCGTAAATACGGTAAACCAGATCTTTTTGTTACGATGACTTGTAATCCAAAATGGAGAGAGATATCTGAGAACTTACTCGATGGACAAACCGCTTCTGATAGACCTGATTTAGTAGCTAGAGTATTTAGTATTAAAAAGAACACTCTTGTAGATTTAATTGTAAATAAAAATTTTTTTGGAGCAGTGCAGGCATATGTTTATGTTGTCGAATTTCAGAAACGCGGATTACCGCATATTCATATGTTAATAACTTTAAAGCAGTCTGACAAAATAACAACTTCCGATGTTGTTGAATGCATTATTTATCTCGATTTAAATTAAGCGCGCGCAGCGCGCTCACTGCCCTAGTTAGTATAAATTATGAGAAAAGATTGCAATTGGTTCATTCAGACGCACCCGAAATTGACATTTCAAGGCCCTAAAAATCGACCAAACGTCAAAAGAAACTTCATCTATAATATTACTCCATAAGGTGACACGAAAATTTGATAAGGTCATAATATCATTTTCATAAGCTATAAAATAGCCTAGGGGCCATTATGAGAGAAGATCGCAATTGGTCCATTCAAACGCACCCCAAATTGACATTTCAAGGCCATAAAAATCAGCCAACGTCAAAAGAAACTTCTGAACTATTACACAAGGCGACAATGCTATTTTTTATGGATTAAACTGTACTTAATCGAAAGGGTATGCATATTGAAGCTCAAAAATAAAAATTTTTTTACGAGTTGTTTTTGAGATAATCCACAATATGTGATTTTTTTTACCATTTTTTACCATTTGTTTTTCTCAAAAACTACTAAAGGATGCTAAAAAATTCAAAGTTTATGTTAAAGAAAACATTTCAATCTTTCCAAAAAATATTTTTGAATTTTTGAAAAAAGTTCCAAAAGTTCAAAAAAAAAGTTCTAAAATTTTATTTTTAATTTTTTTAGAATTTTTTGAACTTTTTTTTTTGTTTTTTTACTTTACCTGAGAAGAACAATTTTTTTTACACATAATAGTTAAAAATTAGGAAAATCCTACGAGTCAATAAAATATGAAGCTAAAGATTAAAAACAAAAAAAAGATTTGTATACAGGATGTCCAGCATAAGCCTCCATTCCTTGAAGTGGGTGATTTGTGAGCTCAAAATAGAGTGATAAAACCGAATTTACCTTAGTCCAAAGTTGTTTGCCTACCAAGTTACAGCGCTTTGAAGTTCTTCAAAAAAAAATCGATAAATAAGCGTAACTTTGGAATTAAAAGTGATGGAACAACGAAATTTATGGAATATGCTTTTCTTGATGAGAAGAAAAACTTGGTAATCAGTAAAAGTTAAAAACAAAAAGTTAAGGGTGCGTTAACATCGAGGGAGGGGCAACTAACCACCTCAGAAGAATCATATCGATTTTTACTGATTACCAAGTTTTTCCTCTCATCAAGAAAAGTATATTTCATAAATTTCGTTGTTCCATCACTTTTAATTCTAAAGTTACGCTTATTTATCGATTTTTTTTTGAAGAACTTCCAAGCGCTGTAACTTGGTAGGCAAACAACTTTGGACTAAGGTAAATTCGGTTTTATCACTCTATTTTGAGCTCACAAATCACCCACTTCAAGGAACGGAGGTTTATGCCGGACACCCTGTATACAAATCTTTCTTTTGTTTTTAATCTTAAGCTTCATATTTTATTGACTCGTAGGATTTTCGTAATTTTTAACTATTTTGTGTAAAAAAAATTGCTCTTTTCAGGTAAAGTAAAAAAACAAAAAAAAAGTTCAAAAAGTTCTAAAAAAATTAAAAATAAAATTTTAGAACTTTTTTTTTGAACTTTTGGAACTTTTTTCAAAAATTCAAAAATATTTTTTGGAAAGATTGAAATGTTTTCTTTAACATAAACTTTGAATTTTTTAGCATCCTTTAGTAGTTTTTGAGAAAAAGAAATGGTAAAAAATGGTAAAAAAATCACAAGTTGTGGATTATCTCAAAAACAGCTCGTAAAAAAATTTTTATTTTTTTATTTTTGAGCTTCAATATGCATACCCTTTCGATTAAGTACAGTTTAATCCATAGAAAAATTAGCAATTCTAAATTTGTCGCCTTGTGTTATATTATTCCATAATCTGACTAATATTTTTTAAGGTCATAATATCATTTTCAATAGCTATAAACATAGCCTATGGGCTATTAGGATAATTAAGGAAAAAATATTGCAATTGGTCCATTCAGACGCACACCAAATTGACATTTCAAGGCCCCAAAAAACGGCTAAACGTCAAAAGAAACTTCGAAGCTTTTATATTACTCCAGATGACACTGATACTTCTTAAGGTCATAATTTAAAGGACCGTAAGGATCAATTAGGAGAAAGGATTGCAATTGGTCCATTCAGGCGCACCCAAATTTGACATTTCAAGGCCCTAAAAATCGACCAAACGTCAAAAGAAACTTCGAAGCTTTTATATTACTCCATAAGGTGACACTAACATTTTTTAAGGTCATAATATCATTTTCATAGGCTATAAAAATAGTCTATGGGTCACTAGAATAATTAAGGATAAAAGATTGCAATTGTTCCTTTTACACGCACCCCAAATTGACATTTCAAGCCCCTAAAAATCGTTCAAACGTCAAAAGAAACTTCGAAGCTATTATATTACTTACTACTACTACTATATTACTACTTATAAGGTGACACTGACTTTTATGAAGGTCATAATATCATTTTCATAGACTATAAAAATAGCCTATGGCTATTAGGATATATTATAGGATATCTATACAGTATGAAGCTCTTAGACAGCATTAAATGAATCATATAAACCAATGTCCCGACCTAGAGCAAACCAGGGAAAGCATAAAAAGCAGCGACCAACACGTGAACATCTCCAAGCTCCTAAAAACAGAGGAAGACAGACTAAAACTCGTAAATTTTGAAAAATGAGTCTGTCTTACAAAACAAATCTAAATAACACTGATTACTCAAACGACAATATAAGAGACAGGACTAAACATAGAAGGGACAAGACAATAAATCAGAAACACCGAAAAAGAAACAAACAAAGTAGAGATTACCCATTTTTATGGCAACGGAAAAGAATGAGGAGAGAGGGTTTAGGTGAGTAGAAATCTCACGCTAACTAGCAAGCAACATTTAAGTCGAGTGTCTTTTGAAGACTTTCTGCTCTGCTGAAAAAAGCCTACACTAACCTATCTGGAATTATCTCGAAACATTCATCAATGATTTGAACGTAGGAATCCAAGATTGGTTCGGTATCACCAACCTTCAGGGCCGTAGCCAGAGGTACAGTCAGCCTCACAATTATTGGCCACCCTGGCTATACGCCAGGATGGTTAGTAGCCAACAACGACAAAAGGACAAAAGGGTAGGTTGTTGATTTACTACTTGTTGGCAAAATAAAGTTACCCCTCAATTTAAATATGGGGTATTATGATGGTTACATCCACAATTCGTGTTAAACGTATAGTCAGGGTGGTCATTAATTGTGTGGCTGACTGTACGCCAGAGCAGACTGAGCCTACCCTGGAAAATTTTAAGCTTGTTCAAGCTAGATCTGGATTTCGCAATAATAATAAAACGATAGGTTCTTAATTTATTGCTGTCAAAGAAAAAAACATTGAGAAAGAGAAAGTAAAATTTTTGCAAACTTCGGGCAAAAAACTTCCAGTCTCAGAAAAGATTACAGTGGTCAACAGATTTATACAAATCCAGAAGAGAGAAAACCATGATTTTAGCTTTCAGCCTCTCATAAAATTTTTAAATCCCTTTTTTTGCCCTTATAGCACAGTCTGACTACGGTCTTGCGCACTCAAATTTTAAATCGACATTTCGACGTAAAAAGTAACTAAATAAAGCCTTTTTGCCTCCAAATGGAATTCGATTAATACTTATCTTCCCCTTCGTCTGCAAGACTCTTAAAAATGTGTTTTCCCATGTAAGTTTCCCTATGTTCTAAATTCTTGTTGGCACCCTGTATGTAGGTATCCTGCCACAACTTTAAGGTCCTTATAGTTACCATTTCTATAAATATCTCTAATGCAACTGTTAAATTCGGACCCTGTTGTTAATATAACATCAAATCGTATTTCACGTTTGTCGCTGGACAACTTTTATGTGAACAAAAACAAATTCTTTATTCTTTGTCTTAAAATGTGTTCAAGGAACTTTAGATCGTTAAAAATCAGTACCCGTACCCATGCAACAAAACAATAAACCTACCTGAAATTTCTAGTTAATATTTACCATATAAGAGGAATAGTTTTAACCTCTATTGATAGCTTTTTTAACTGCAAATAAATCCTCTTTTACAAAATTTTGTAATAAACTTCAACAGAATTTAATGCCTCGAATTAGAAACACTGTATATATTTTTTATTTTTGGAAAGATAATAATGGACTTTTTTTTTATTTTTATTATTGATGCTGAAAATTGAAGTTACAGGTCAGTAAATTTCTCAGCATTCTAAACTCCAATTTATACGGTATTTTATAATGATTTTTGATTTATTAATAAAGGAACAAAAATCCATGTTTTTTAATAATGCAAAGAATTATTAATAAAAAGCTAGCTACACCTACACTGCAGTAAGCTGGTGGAAAACTCAATAATTGAAATGAAAATTATTTTAGGAAAATTATTTCAAGGTTTAATAATAAATTTTTAGAAAATACTTATGTTATTAGAGCTTTTGAACTAAGTAAAAACTGAAAAAAAATTCATGGACATTTATATTTTAAATGACACTCCACTAGGGGAAGATGAAGTCCCTCAGTTGATGCAGAACCGAAGAAAGGGATCACTTTGACAGAGAAAATAGCCCCTGGCCAGGACTGGATTTACCATTAAGGCTGAATGAGTTGAAGCCTAGGGCTCACGCTCAATTAGAGGCCCATCCAAACGAAATATATATCTGTACAGTCAAACTCTAATGTTAATTAAATCAAAACTTTCCTAGGTGAAAGCTCAGGCTTGATTAAAATCAATGCCAAATCGAGTTTGATATTTGCTCATTAACTTTTTACATCTTCAAATTTTAATCACATTGTTTGATACTCCATTAGTGCTTATATGCATTTTTATCATAACTCGTAATCCTCTCCTTTAACAATAGAACTACCGAATTGGCCAAAGATTAAATTAGGCAGCTTTTAAGCTGCTGTTGCGAGGTCAACCGGTCGTTATAAAAAGCGATGTGATATATACGAATACAAATGCATTCAGTTGAATAGTATGTTAGTTATTCAATTTAAATCCTTCCGCTTGCTCGCTTGAAACTATAGAAACCAGAATTCAATTATAAAATAATCGATTTCAAATTTTTTATAATATTAAGCTCACGTTCTTTGTGAATAATTTGTACAATTTAAAAACTTTATCACTCGAAATCCAATACACGTAATAAACTGTTGAGTGATGTACTCAATTTAAGTGAAAAAGTCCGAATCAGACCTCCTTCTGTGTTTGATCGAATCCATAATAAACGATATTGATTTTTAATATAGAAATAACTTTTTCAAAATAGTCCTGACGATATTATGATAAGTGAACTGGATGATACAACTTGTCAAATAAATATCTTCATTTTTATATTATTTTCAGTCTGAGAAAAAATTTAGAGCAGGAGAAGTAATTATTTTGCCATAACGTGAGTTAAATAATAAGTTTCTTCTTGATACGATAATTACAAATTTTTTTCGTAATAACTAATAACAGGTAATGATAGTCTGGCATGTTGAAAAATTTACAAATAGGTATATTGGGCATTTCCGTTAAATTTAAGTAAAAAATCGCATGCATTTTTCATATAGTCGTGAATTTATAAATATTTCAAATTAAACGTTTAGTAATAAAATGTTTCAAAGCTACACTTTGATATGCTAATTTCAAACTAGATTTAGGTAATCTAGTATGCAATTGTAATTAAATAATAACTTTGTTATGTCTGGATATCAAGGTAAAATAGATTTAGTTTTAAAAACCGATATTAAATGATAACCGATATTGTAGAGAATAAATTTTAAACTATTAAACAGTCAATCAAAATTTGACTAACATGTTATTTTATATTATATTTGCATATTTAAAATTAAATTTTATTAAGTTTTAACACGAACGTACATTGTTGTTTACAAGGAAAGGCAAATAAAACGTTTTATCTTATTTGTTTATATTATACCATTAATTAAATTACTTTATATGCTCATTTTTCTCGTCTTCATTTAAAAGGTAAATTATAGCACAATGGTGTAGTTTAAATTTTTGTATTGGAATTAAAAAACAAGAAAAAGGCACCCCTACCACCAACCACCAGCCTTAACAAAAAAGTTTATATTTGGGTTAGAATTCGGTGGCACATTGAATGTTTATCATGGGGTTTTCTTCTAGACGTCTACACTAGAGAATTCGTGAAAATTTACCACTTTTGGGAAAATAACTAAAAACGCACCAACATTCATTGACATAGTAGTGGCAGACATTTAAGCGCCTCGACACCACATCTTCTACTATACAAACACATAAATGATCTTGAAATTGTTTGCCAAAAGAGTGTTGTTGCCAACGATATTAATTGAAGTTACGAAATGTCTGTTTTGAGTAAATAAGTAGAGCATTTTCGGATTCTTTCAGTTTATTCACCTCCATCCAACATAACGTAAATCTGAAAGAGTTTTAGAAAATAACTCGATGGGTTTGACAGATATTTTCCACGGTAGATTCCATAATAGAATCGATCATACTTGCCAACTTGGTAATAATAGCTTGATCTTTATTAGTAGCTAAAATAATTCTGACTTCATCGGGAAATTTTTGACGAAGAAATGCATAACCATAATAACCAAGTTGCATGTAACGTAACAAGTGAGAAGCTTGAAGACCCAGTAATTGAAGTTTGAAGTTTATATCAGTTTAATGGTAATATCAGAATTTGTCAAACTCTTTATAATTTTCTTCTTTGATGCAAGACCGGTGTTCTCCAAGACTCCCTCCTAAGTACTATCAGAATAAATTGTAAGACCCCATACTATACTCTGTAGTGCGTTTACTAACACTTTATGAACAATTGACAAGGTTTTAACCATAAGCGCAAATAATTTGAGCCTTAAAACTCAAAAGAGGTCGAAATGATGAACACTATTTGGTAAAATCTCCTACCAAGACTACAGGATATAAAAAGCAGCAATGCAAACTTCTTCCGATACCTTCTTTTGTTATAGCCTAAAATTCATATTTTTGTCACTTTAATTTTGCTCAACAATTCCCTTATTTCTCACGATTTTTCAAAACTGTAGAGACGTTCTAACCCTGAGTCCTATAAAGGTTTGGATTAGCTTAGTTCGTCAACTAACCTTAAAATGGAACTTTGTATTTGTTCTTCCGGCTGTTAAAGCCGGTACTATAACACTTTAATCTCGAGTTACATCATTTTAGTTTTGCTCAACATCTCCCTTATTTCTCACGATGTTTCAAAACTGTATAAAGACATTCTAACCCTGATGGCGAGTTTCTCTAACGTTATATATCCATAACATTTCAAAACTTAACTATTTCTATTGTTTGAAACCGGTTTTTGAACACTTAAGGAATAGATATCTATTCGTCAGTACATAATTATCTTTAGAGAAACCCAACATGAGTCCTATAAAGCTTTGGATTAGTTTAGTTCGACAACTAACCTTAAAATGGAACTTTGTATTTGTTCTTCCGGCTGTTACAGCCGGTACTATAACACTTTAATGTCGAGTTACATCATTTTAATGTTACTAAATATCTCCCTTATTTCTTACGATTTTTTAAAACTATAAAGACATTCTAACCGTGAGTCCTATAAAGCTGGCGATTAACTTAGTTCGACAACTAACTTTACAATCGAACTTTTTATTTTTCTTCGTCCGGCTGTTACAGCAGGTATTATAACACTTTAATATCGAGTTACATCATTTTAATTCTGCTCAAATCTCCCTTATTTCTAACGATTTTTCAAAACTGTAAAGATATTCTAACCCTGAGACCTATAAAGCTTTGGATTAGTTTAGTTCGACAACTAACCTTAAAATGGAACTTTGTATTTGTTCTTCCGGCTGTTACAGCCGGTACTATAACACTTTAATGTCGAGTTACATCATTTTAGTTTTGCTCAACATCTCCCTTATTTCTCACGATGTTTCAAAACTGTATAAAGACATTCTAACCCTGATGGCGAGTTTCTCTAACGTTATAGATCCATAACATTTCAAAACTTAACTATTTCTATTGTTTGAAACCGGTTTTTGAACACTTTGGGAATAGATATCTATTCGTCAGTACAAAATTATCTTTAGAGAAACCCAACATGAGTCCTATAAAGCTTTGGATTAGTTTAGTTCGACAACTAACCTTAAAATGGAACTTTGTATTTGTTCTTCCGGCTGTTACAGCCGGTACTATAACACTTTAATGTCGAGTTACATCATTTTAATGTTGCTCAATATCTCCCTTATTTCTTACGATTTTTTAAAACTATAAAGACATTCTAACCGTGAGTCCTATAAAGCTTACGATTAACTTAGTTCGACAACTAACTTTACAATCGAACTTTGTATTTGTTCTTCCGGCCGTTACAGCAGGTATTATAACACTTTAATGTCGAGTTACATCATTTTAATTCTGCTCAACATCTCCCTTATTTCTAACGATTTTTCAAAACTGTAAAGACATTCTAACCCTGAGACCTATAAAGCTTTGGATTAGTTTAGTTCGACAACTAACCTTAAAATGGAACTTTGTATTTGTTCTTCCGGCTGTTACAGCGGGTACTATAACACTTTAATCTCGAGTTATATCATTTTAGTTTTGCTCAACATCTCCCTTATTTCTCACGATTTTTCAAAACTGTATAAAGACATTCTAACCCTGATGGCGAGTTTCTCGAACGTTATAGATCCATAACATTTCAAAACTTAACTATTTCTATTGTTTGAAACCGGTTTTTGAACAAGGAATAGATATCTATTCGTCAGTACATAATTAATTAATTATCTTTAGAGAAACCCAACATGAGTCCTATAAAGCTTTGGATTAGTTTAGTTCGACAACTAACCTTAAAATGGAACTTTGTATTTGTTCTTCCGACTGTTACAGCCGGTACTATAACACTTTAATGTCGAGTGACATCATTTTAATGTTTTTACCAAAACAGCATTGATTATTATTAAATAAACAGTTCCATTTTTGAGGTTTCTTGACGAACTAACCTAATCCAAGCTTTATATGACTCAGAATTAGAAAACTTCTATTAATATAGATCAGTGGCGCAGTCAAATTTTTTTAGAAGCACATTTTCGAATTATTGCTTACATTTCTTTTTTTTAAATACGAATGCTACTCATTATGAATCATAATCATTTAATTATTTCGTTAAATATAGAGTATTTCTAGCTCTTTTTTAAGAATGCGATATTGGTGCAATTGGCACGGAACATCCAGGGCAAGTACAGATAATTAGAATTTCAGAATTCAGATTTAAATTTTGCTGAGTTAAATTAGCTGAAATCTGAAATCCAAAAACGATAGCACTACTGACAACAACATTAAACAAAATAACGAAAAGCTCGTATTTCAAACAACCCTAGAATTCTCTCCGTTACCATTCAATTGTTTTTTAAATTTCTTTTGATCAGTGACCTATTTTTTTAATTTATTCAGTGGCGCATTCAGAAATTTTAAATGCTGCAAATGCGGGCAATTGAGTATTTTAATATACTGAGTGATGTATATTCTTGTGAGGTGTTACGTTAGCATTAACGTAAGTTATCTTGTCAGCCCTGAGGAACATTTTTATTTGTGTGTATGTTGTGTGAATAACTTGAATGTGAATCACTACTTCACATCGTACCTACCGCAAAAAGACTCTAAAATTACAAAAATGACGTAATAAAAAATAAAAAGAGTGGCGATTAAATGAAGCAATTCGTAACAAAATAATTGATGGCGACTTTTTATAATTTTATTTACTTCCAACTTACACATTAAAAGTTCTTAGAAATTTATTTTATTTTTATATCACTTGGTTAACATCAAAGATTATAAAAATTGCTGAGGTAAACGCTCTTCAGTTGTGCCACGTGTACGCGTGGGTGTAATTATTCCGATGACAAAATGCAATTTTCTTTCCTTTACTCGAGATGTACGTACTAAGTGGAAAATTGCTAACGCCGGCGCCGCGGCGCCGAAGTCTTTACGATGAGGTGAGTTTTCAAAGTGCGCTTTAAATGTAAAGAAAGCTTTTTCTAAACAAGTTGGAATAAAGTGGTACTTATTGGATTGCAATATCGCATAATATCGTATCGTATTTCTTTTTATAACAAAAGTAACAACATAAATAAAAAGATTAGTTGAAGCAATGTTTGAGTCAAAAAATGTGGAAAATAGCCAAGAGTGTTTGATAACGATTTGTCAATTTTTTTACGGTGAAAAACTGTAAAATTGATTTTTGCAATTTAAAAATGTCGAGAACTTCAATTTGTTTTTATCCGATTCGTTGGTGTTTTCCCATCCGATAAGATTTCTTTTAAACTTTAAGAGAAGTGGAATTAGACGCTCGAAATTCTGTTTGTTTACGTAAAGGAAAAATAAAGAAATTTTAATCAAAGAACTGATCTATAGAATTTAGGAATGGGTTTAAATCTGTGCTATTTATTTCAATTTGCACAAGGTTGGTCAAAAAAATTTGTTTAAGTCTTGGTGCACCGCACACATCTCTTCTACAGCGGTTTATGATTTCCGTCCTTTATTCTGGCTAACATGAAAATCTCTAAATAATTATCTACTAAAATAGAACTAATAAAAGAGAAAATAGCAAAAGACGCAGAAATAGGGCTTTGATGCAAACGTTACGAAGCACGATTAGGGGATGTTTTGAAAATTTATTTTAGTGTTAAAATTACCATTAACTAATAGTAAAAAATAAAATGGCTTTAAATAATGTAATTAAAACTACAGAGTGTGTGTGTTTTGCTAAAAGTAATTCAGTAAAATATATTTTTTTCCAAACTTTTGGCCAACCTTGATTACAAAAGAATTTATTTAAAAAAAATTACCTGTTCAACATTATGATGTTCTAACTAAAGCTGATGATGAGTTTAAAAATACAACTAAATCCCTGCTACGCTCTAGGGTTAATATCCAAGTTGAAATCTCTGGTACAAATAATTGTAAGCTGCAATTAGACTGTCAATCAAATTGTAGGATACCTAGATAATTTCAACTTTTTAACAACACACCAAATTCTTCTAGTATAATAAGTAACTACATACGTTACATGCACATAATGCACCGTCTAAATTAAATTTTTTTGACCTCTCTCAATCTTATGTTACAGTTGAGAACATCAATTTGAAAATATAATTATAAGTGTATGTGAGCTATGATAGAACAAATACCTATGAAGATCTTATAAGAGCACCATCGTAACAACTCATGAACAAATCGTATATCTTAAAAATTATAGGGATACCCATCACACAAATGCCTTGCAGTTAAAGTGCTTTACATGATATGAAAAGTTTATTATTATACCTACTTTTTATATCGTTTCAAACTCAAAAAAAAATTTTTTTATTCAAAACTTTTTAGTAAACAGGAACATAAAAAACTTGCAATAGAAGAGTAATCGTAGAAAAGCATTTTGTTAAGTTAAACCGAAAAAGTTTTTTTATTTTTCCTTATAACATCGCTTTTACCACATAATTAAACCTTATGAAAATTTCAGTTCTTTCTTAGAAGATTTACGTTTTCACCGAACTCTTTATAAGCTATAGCTATAGCATCGTTCCTGATTAAATTGTTATTTGATATTAATTTAACATTAAGTAATACTGGAAAGAAAAAACAACTGAATTTCAGGCATTTAAAAAAAATCATCTCACACGCTATTCGATATTGATTCCATTATTTTTAACTGGAAATTATTAAATTGTGATGCAAATAATTATTTCAATGACGACAAGAAGAAAGAGAGTGAGCTTTAGAGATTTTACGTACTGCTGCAAGATCCTTTATCAGCATTTTTCATAGTCTTGATCGATGGGACAAGTAATAAATAATCAAACTACGAATTAAAAATGTTTTGTTTGGAGCACTCGTATAGTAGAAAATCTGAAGGCATTTCAATTTTCTAAACAAATTAGATCCTTAATAAAAGAAAAGAAACTGGAACTTTGTATATATGAAAAATAGCGTACATCAGAAGTAGAGGTATACAACAAGATGGAATCGTACCCTAAGGGTAGCGTTCAAAAACATTTATTTTCCTAAGAAGTTACACGAATAATATAGTTTTATATGTATGAGCTTTCTAAAACTCTCCAACACACAAACTGTAACTTCGTTAAAGTAGTTATTACAACTATGAAATATTGAACTTCAAGTTTAAAGTAGGTTATAGCCGTGAATAGAGCAAGAGAATTGAGCATGATCGAATAGAATAATTAAGTTTGAATTGGTCCTAAATTAATGCTTTACAATATGATATTGCTCGAGTTATAAATAACCGATAACAGGCAGTTAGAATTGCTTATTTTTCAGCGTTTTCAAAGTTGTCAAACTCTCTTCATAATTAAGTTTCAGTTAGGAGAAGGAATCAAAATATTTCCATCGTCCTAGTCGAATATTTGCAAGAAGTTCAAAAACTTTATCTAGAGAATATATCATTGGCGTGCTTTTAAAGTTTTGGAAATCGAATTTTGTAGAAGTTAAGTTTCACCACCATGCTACTTCCTTTATCGAACTCATCCTTGCTCTCTATTTTCCTCTTTATTTCATCCCTTTCCATTTCAATACTCAAAAAATATAAATTTGTGTTTAATTTGAGTTTCTTCACTATTACCACATCAGGAGAGAGATTAATAATGGTTTTCGGCTTTTGGAGCAGTCTAAAGTATTCACATCAAGCTAAAGCTTTTCAAAACTTAACAAATATGAAATTTGAAGAGTATACTCTTTTAATGACTCGAACTTGGTCTCGCCAGATGTTGAAAGTATAACGAGGTAGGTAACTGCAATGATCAGGATCATATCCTACAGATCTCTGAATTACCCTAAGTCATTCGGGGAATCATATGGGGGGGGGGGTAACCAGTGGCGTAACTAAGAGTTTGAGGGCCCTCCCGCAAAATTTCATAGTGGGGCTCCTACACATTCCCGTTAATAATCATTTTCTATTTAATAACAATTCGCTTTTATAACGAAGTTTCATACTAAACGATGTTTATGGGTCCCTTTCTATCCTGGATCCCCACGCAACGCGGGCCCTGCGGGCGCTTTATTTACGCTACTGAATTTAGGGTTCATTTGTGACTATTTCTAAAACTTTTACAACCGACCGACTTTTAGTTGCCTATTGTCGAAACATCTGTGTAACTTTACAAGTTTTTTTTTGGTCTCATCGGACAAAAGTACTCGATATGGTTTCAGTAAACTATGTACCGAGTTTCATGCCATTAACCAAAAGTGCAGCGTTCCATAGTTTTATGTGGCGTAGACTCCGTACTAAAGGGAAGAAAAGTATTTACCTATTTCTTTTTTTAATTCTCAAATACATAATTACAAAAACAGACATTTTTAAAGTGCTTCTTTAAGCTAGCCTTGCACCACAGCCTTTAGAAGCTAGCTTCTTTTTTTCTAAGCCAATAAAAACCTTGCATTTTTAGCGTCAGACGCTAAAACATGGGGCAAATTTATCTTCTATTGGTTTGAAAAAAAAATCTGAATTCTAGAAGTTGTGATGAAAGGCTATAGCTTTATGATACAAGCTACGGAATTTTTCTGGGGCCCTTTTTATTCGGGGGCCTTCTCGCAACGCGGGTCCTGGGCCCGTTATTTACGCCACTGAGTGTAACCGTGTATCGAGATCGCTAGCAGACCTGGAATTAATGAGCACTTCTAGTCCTCCTAGAAATTTTAAATTTGATACCGGAGTCCATCATACGCAAAAACGATCCCAAGAGTTTCTTAAAGAATCTAACAGAAGACCAAGTGGGCGGAGGGGGTTCAAATTCAAAGCCCATCCAACACTTTCAAATTTGATACCGGGGTAGATTATATCCTAATGATCCCCCGAAAAGTTGAAATTACCCAATAAAAGCTCCAGGGGACCGAGTGGGTGAAATAATAAAGCACTTCTAGGCATCCAGGAACTGTAAGTTCTGTAGAAGTGTAGATCAAGCCCTAAAGATCCTTAGATAAGTCTGATTTCTAGAAGAAAAAGAGAGGTTGAGTGAGAGACTACACTGAAGGCCTATTTCTTTAAGTAATATGAAATTTATTTGTTTTATTATTCTTTGATGTACTTAGTAGAAACTTACATTTATATGAGATTCCCATTACTGGGAAAACCTTACAAATAGTAAAACAAAGTGCTCTAATTAGAAGATTTACGTTAACATTATTAAGAAAAAGCTCCACTGCGGAGTTAGTCTTCCTAGTTCATAACTGCGATGAGAATGTGCAGGGTGGTCTTCAAAAGCAAATATTCTCCATGTTCTCATATAACTAGTATCAACTAGTTTGGAAAGGAGTCAGGAAAAAGAGTCAGATAATATGTGTGACTTTTAAAAAATATTGATAATACTTGGATAACAATTAGAAGAATTGAATATCTTCATCAAGCAGATAAGATTTAAAAAGTTGCTTCTTAAACATGACTTGGCTTAATAAACGTGACCCACATTGATCATGTGCGGGGAGATGTTTAGAAAGAATCATGAACATCCACCTTAAAACATTCTATACAGCAGAGATAATCTCGACTAATCTGCATATTATGCATGAGCAACGATTGTACGTCTGGATAAGAGTGTTACTGAAGGATCATCATGACTTACTTTTTTGAAAATTAAGATGACAGTGCAAGCAGTACTACGGGAGGGCCAGGGTGGTCCCAGGCCCACCCTAAATTTTGCTGACCCACCCTATATAGAAAGCAGGCCGGATTGGCCATTTTAAAAAGACGAGATTTCAAAAACGCGACATTCATTTGTCTCATCCGATTCTTCTCTTTGGTCTTATTTGATATAGAGTGTGTAACAACTGGTCCCAGACAATCCAGCAGCTTCAGGATCATATTCAAATAGAATCAGATTGTAAGGTCATCAGATCTGTAAGGTCGAAAATGACCATCGTTTGCACATTTGACTTGAACAAAACTAACCCACTGGATCATGTGCAGAGAGATGTTCAGAAAGAACCAAGAAGGTCCACCCTAAAACATTCTAGACAGCAGAGATAATCTCCGATAATTCACATAATGCATGAACATCAATTGAACGCCTTTAAGTGTACCGGTCGGGTACGGTGTTATACAGGGTGTACCGGGAAGAATCTGCCTAACTTCAGGGGTGTATTCCTTAGCTCATTTTAAGCAAAAAAAGTTATATCAACATAGGTCCGATTCGAAAAGGTTACTGAGTTATAGCTTGTTGAAGATAGTAGTGGATTACGATGTGGAAAACGTCGATGATATTCCAGCACGGCAGGTAAACGTTAATAGCGTGTTTAAAATAATCCCAATTACCAGTTAAGTTAACTTACAAGTAACACCAAAAACGGAAAGCATTATTTAACAATTTTTTTCAAAGCCTACTCTCTACAATTTTGAATATTTAGCTATTTTCTTCGACTAGCCATAACTCGCTAACCTTTCCGAATCGGACCTATGTTGTTATGACTTTTTTTGCTTAAAATGACCCAAGGAATACACTCCTGAAGTTAGGCAGATTCTTCCCGGTACACCCTGTATAAGGATAATCGTGATTTACTTTTGTGAAAATAAAGATGACTATGCAAGCAGCACGCAAGCAGCGAGCGCTAATGAGCGATAGAGCGACAATTGTGTGAGTCTTGAGGTCTTGAGGCATAGAAATCAGGCGTGATATGTGATTTTTAGGGAACGAATATTTTTGGAAAACGCGACATTTAATTGACTCATTCGATTCCTCTCTTTGGTCTTGTCTGATAGAGTGTATAACAACAGGTCCCAGACAATCCAGTAGCATAGGGACAATATTTGACCAGAGACTCGAGCTATACACTATGGTCGAAAATGACCATCATTTGTTATTTATTATTTCATTAAAAATTCTCCAATCATGTGTTTCTTTTTAGATTTTCTTTGATCGTTTGTCTGAAAAAGCTCCCCTAACCTATTAGCGCTAGCGGTCTTGCCAACATTTATACTAACGACTATCAAAATAAAATCATTGGCGCACTAACGAATATGACTCCTGACAATTTCTACGAGAGCATCCCTCGTGTTGCCTGTGCTTAGAAATAGTACTCGTACTTCGCACTTGAGCAGTCATCGAGCACCCGTGAATTCCTCATACTGATGTAAAAATTGTCAACATAATTTTGAAAACTTGTAGTATTACAATAGGTAGTGCAGCACCGCGGCACTGGTATGTATACAATATGTAATTACTTTAGTGATTCTATATAGTTAAATTGGTTAAATGTTAAATAGAATTCTTCCAGTTCATGGGGTAACTATAATGGTTAAAAGTTAAAAGAACGGTCGTTAAATACTAGTTATATCGTTTTCCATTTTATTAGTCTTTTTTATCACACTATTTCTTAAGGAATTATTACCTGAACCGAAACTTTTAAGTAACTAGAAATACTCAAATTGGAGCATAACCTATTGTTTTTTTAACATAAAGGTCTAACCGACAAGTTTAAAAGAGAAAAAAGAAGTCGAAAGATGCTCTAAAAGTATATCATATTAAAATATTATAAAATCAATTTATAAATTTGAATTTAACCAACAATCTACACTAGACAAAGCGTTAAAAGTCAATGATTATGTGGTCAATATACGCCGAAATACCACATTCCAATGAATTTAATGAACAAGTCTTTTAAAAAGTAGAGAGAGAGCATAGCATTACATGGGCTATAAAGTATTCATTACATATTGCCGGTTTTACTATAAAAACCAGCAACACCTAACAAGTTAAAAACAATACCACTATAGGTAAATGAGACGAAATTTGAAAGTTTTGGTTCGAAAAGATTTCGACAAAGAGAATTTCTCACAATGGTTCTGGTATGTGCAAATAACAACTTTTGTGTACAAAAGTACAGATTTCTAAAAGGTAAAGTAAAGAGGGTCGTACTTGTCGTACATGAATCATTAGGATAAAAGTAATGTAAGACACGATATGAAAAATGGTTAAAATGTTGGGTGCCTCTGGCACAAAGTAGAATCTAAACCAACTTGCATTAAAGAACAGGTATCCAAATTTACCTGGCTAAGAAATATAGCAGTATTTATGACTACACATACATATACGGTCACCTTGAGATGTAAACAATAATTAGGCATTGAAAATAATGTAGCATGTACTGGTCCTACCACTCCCAGATAGAATATTTCGACTGGTTTGGTTAAGAAAGATCAGATTATTATTCTGAGAATAAAAATAGTCGCATCGATGATTTAAAATCACAAAAATTAACGTCATTTATATTGTCCGCTTTTATCGAAAAGTACTTTTATGTTAAAAAAATGCCCCCAACCTTCTTTTTTTTTCCTTATATTATTTTTCATTTTAACGAGTTCATTTGCATTCGTGTTTCGGAAAAAAATTTAATTCTACAGATCGAGCACAAGATGTAAATTCTAAACAAATTTATAATCGGCGTTTTCATGTTTAGTAACTCCAAAATATTTATTGCCAGATTATTTTCAAATTTATTTACAAAATTCGGAAACGAAATAATGCTATTATTATTTATATTTTTCTGCAAACATTAACTGGCCATATTTATTATTAAGTGTGATTCTAATCGCAATGTATACCATATTTGGTATAATCGAGGAATAATAGTCGCTAATAAAATTCATGAAAAAAGAACTGTAAGTTCGAGCTTCAAGAGAGAGGGAGCTTGAGTTTCAAAAATTAAAACAAATCAAAAATCGTTCATCCACATCGTACTTTAAAAAGCAACGTATAATTTATCATGGAGATCTAGTTGAAGTGAAGGGTGGCGAGAAATCGAATAACACTTTGGTATTAGAAAAGAGAGAAGATTTAGTACCATCAGCGCCGCAGTTTAATAACTGGTATAAAAAAATTACAGACAACAAGCGACTCATACGAAATGTCTTTGACTTTAGATACACAATTGCTGAAGCTACATAAAACTGAAGATACTTAATAAGAAAAAAAAACCTCGACAACCCACACACACTTTTTTTCTTGTGTTAAATAAATTAATACGTACAACCTCGGCAGCATCTAAACGAAATTGAAAGTATATGGTTTGTAGTTCTTAAACCCATACCTACTCTACCCATCACCTATTAATATTATAGCAGGTCATAAAGCGCCTTAACAATAGTAAAAAATATTATTTCTTTCATTACTTATAATTTAAAACCCAAATAAAAAACAATTCTAGTGTATTTGAAATATAATTAAGGTGCGAAGCCCGACAAGTTCTTCAGACTAAAATTTCATTGAGAATTTTGAGACTTGTTTTAGTCGAATTTATGATTGATTGATCTGAGCTACAACTTTATGCTAATGTACATTACAAGTATGACCTTGAACCTCTAATTAGTCACTTTAATTTAATTTTATAAATAAATGCATATCTTTTCGAATCACTTACAGGTGAATAAACCAGATGATTACCATTTCAACATAATATGAGTTACTCACATTTTTAAGTAGAAATTGGCGGTTGATTTTTTGAAAATATAATTATGGTTTAATTAGATGGAAATTATGTATATTGAAATTACGAAATGTTACGTAAAAAACAGTAATCTGTCTGCAAGGTACTCTAGATTTATCTGAATTTGACGTTCGTGTGTCGGGTAATAGTTTTAGTGTAGTGAACGAGGGTTTTACTGCTAAGAACCTACGCCTTGAACGAATTTAGATGAAATTTTTATTATTCAGTTCTAAATACCCTAAAGATCAAAGTTGATGTTGTTAAAATGTGTGCATTTGCCTCATCATCTTTCTAAACCACTTCTTGTGAATTCAGTTTTGAAAATCATAGAAATTATTAATAAGAATTTCATCATCATCATCATCATGCATTGAAATTTTTTTTTCCTTAAACTTGTTGCTTAGTTACTAATTATCAAACGCGTAAGCATTTGCACCCAAAATTATGAAATCAAAATTCTTTTTTCATGATTTTGAAAATTGAATTCACAAGAAGTGGTTTAAAAAGATGATGAGGCAAATGCACACTTTTTAACAATATAAACTTTGATCTTTAGGGTATTTAGAACTCAATAAAAAAAATTTCATCAAAATTCGTTCAAGGCGTGGGTACTTAGCAGTTTATGCTCTTTTCAGTATAATATGATTCCATATAGAGGACATGAAACAGGGTGTAAATTTTTTGTTCTGCAATCTATTTGAAATAATTACGAGGTAAGAATTTTAAAAGTCCCCGGTACTATAGCTATATGACTAAAGGTAGGAGGGAGTGGAAAGGTCACGTTTTATGGGTTTTCGCTTATATCTAAAAAATTGTGGGTCCTAGGGAAAAAATTGTGCTTAGTAAAATGAAAGATTATCAAATTTCCTACAAAATTCTTTTGATACATTTTTTTATATCCCTTGTAGTTTTCGAGATATCCGCCCACAAAAACCGTTAATGTATAAAAAAACATTTTGCGTCACGTTTTTCGTCAAACTTTTGCCTCTAGTACCTTAGCCCCTTGGTTCTCAAACCGTACTCCGCGGAACACTGGTGCTCCTTGAAGCCATTTCAAGTGTTCCCCGAAAAAATCAAATACACAATTAAAAATTTTTGCAAAAGAAAGATCAATACTAAGTAAAATAATTTTTACTAAAAATGCTCCTAAAAAAATTCTAGAAAACTGTTAAAAATCTAAACGATTTTAAATGATTTTTCGGCTTAAAATGGCCGTGCTGACGAAAGTTGGAGCCCAATAATTGAAATAAATGAAATGAAGAGCCCAAATATATGAGCCTACTTTTGATTTTTGGGCTTAAAACGGCCGTTCCAACTTCAGCCATCTACCCGGGACACGATTCCATTTTTTCTCTTCATTAATGGAGTTATTTTTGCGAGAAATGTCCTTTTTTGCGCCCTTAATTTCAAAAAGGTTGGCTGTCCCTGCTTAAAAGCTTACGTTGATTTATTGTATAGTAATAGTGTAGTCAACGAAGCAAAATTTAACCTGATAGATAGAAACAGATCTTAGAATATATATTTTTCAAAAATTAATACAACAGTGGTAAAACGTTTGGAGTGCCAGACACGGCGGGCTTCTACTAGTCCAGCCACTCATCCAGGAAACAGTTCAGGTCCAAGTAAAACGTAGAGAGCAAGTAAAACTGTGCAGACTGCGACTAGGACACACTCTTCTAACCCACTCTTGTTATTAATATTTTTGAACCCAACATGCAATATGGATTTGTTACTATATCAGCTACAACTTCCATAAGTTGCATACCATAACATTAATTACTACTCAAGTTCTCCAAAGAACTACGACATACCAATGACGACAGTTTTGAATTTTTTTGAGGTTGGGAAATAAATACAAATTACTTTAACCCAGGCAGTTTTCAAGAGAGATTCATTACAAACAAAAGGAAAATTTTTTAGTCCCGATCCGACCAATACAAGCGAAGTTATTAAAAAAATAGTGAAACGGAATCTTGAAAAAGTCAAAATTTTACATTAAAGTCGAAGAATTAGTGCCTTTCGGTCAAAATTGGGTTGAGACATTTTATACACAAACTCACAGAAATGGTTTGGACCGATTAAGGAAAAAAATTGATGTTACAAAAAAAGTCCGAAAATCAGGATAAATTTTGGTTCGTTGACTACACTATAAGTGTTGCGCGCAAAAAAAATGTCCGAGTTCAGTGTTCCCCGACTTCAAAAAATTTGAGAACCAAGGCCTTAGCCCTTCGTTTTATACTAAAAGTTTTCAAACAGTTAGTTGTCGGCATTATGCAGGGTGTCCCGGGACGAATCTACAAAACTTCAGGGGTATGTTTCTTATTTTATTTTAAGCAAAAAAAAATTATATCAACATAGGTCCGATTCGGAAAGGTTAGCGAGTTATAGCTTGTTGAAGAAAACAATTAACTGTTTAAAATTGTGAGGAGTAGGCTTTGAAAACAATTGCTAAACAATGGTTTCCTTTTTTGCTGTCACTTGTAAGTTAACTTAACTGGTAATTGTGATTATTTTAAACATGCCTTTAAGGTTTACCTGCAATGCTGGGATATCATCGACATTTACCACGTAGTAATCCACTACTTTCTTCAACAAGCTAACCAATACACCCCTGAAATTTTGCAGATTCTCCTCGGGACACCCTATATTTGCTTGTAATTGGGTACCTACCTATCAGTAGCACAGTAAATAAATCATTTAATTTAATTTACTATTTTATCTTCAACTAGTAAGGAGTTTTCATACATTGACGATTTTTGCGAGCAGATACATCAAAAACTATAAGTAATAGAGAAAAAATGAATACAAACAATCTTGTAGAAAATTTGATAGGCTTTCATTTTACTGCGTATAATTGTTTCCCTATGACCCACTGTTTTCGAGATATAAGCGAAAAGCCCAAAAACGGGACCTTTCCACCTCCCTCCCGCCCTTAGCCATATAGCTAAGACTAGGGAAATAATTCCTGGAAAAAAAATCCACCCTCTTCCATCGATACGCAATAATTACGCAACGTGATCGCGTTTCATTTCACCTGGCCGATAAAAGAAGTTGGTGCTGTTGAGGGCCACGACTATGAACTTACTAGTAATTAGTGTTTAGATTCAATAGTAGAATCTGGACAGTAGAAAGGTATAAAAGTGAGCCGATGTTTTACACTACCAATTCTATCAATTCTCCATTACTTACCTTAGCAAGCTTAGACGCATCGTTAACACCCTACTTAACAATCAATGCGCATTTCAAAATGACATATAAACGGTCCCAAAACGTGGAAACGGCAAAACTCGCATTACAGTAAAGCGCATTAGTTAACACCGGTTTTAGCAATGCATCTAAACGTGGTAAATGTCTGTAGATGATACTCTAAGGCTTCTCTATACATTTTTATTTTTATGTCTCAGTATAATAAAATTTAAATCTATTAAACGCTTATTTAAACATCCAATTTTGAGCTACTTGGAGGAATAGATCTATTCTTATTAACATGCATTATAACTTTAACTAAAGTACATTCCTTAAATATCGACTTAATCAGCCTCAATTTACTTCAAAGACGCCTAATTATTTATTTTAATAGATAAATAGGTATGTGAGAACGGTATAACCATAAAGGTATTTTAATTTTTGATAACTCGAATTTTAAATATTTAAAATAATTATTAAAACTGTTTGACACAGAAAATATAATGCGTATACGACATACATCAAAAACAATATAAAATACAAATATTAAGTTTTAATTATGTACATTACATGTAAATATTTATCTAAAATTCCGTGCATCTTACCTTTGACGATATGAGCGTCAAAGTTGGTGAAGATTCCTGTAACAATAAAAATTATTTAATTAATTAATATAAACTAGCTTAGCATCACAAAAGCAACTAATTAATTTAAATAAATAGAGAGGAGACGCGAGGAGAGTTGCTATTAGACTAAGGGTGCGCTTAGGGATTAAGCTATTTATTATAATTGTTTATTAATTCAAACAAACGAGAAGGTGCCAGAGATGACGTCTCTTATGAGTTCTGGTAAAGTACGGTTCTTGATTTTTTTTAATTATTAGGTAAATGTTCGATTCTGCATGGTTATCGTGTTACACGGTTTACTCCTAGCTTTTTATTTCACAGCAACAGCTTTCAGTGTGTAAACAATGGTTATTCATGGTTTAATATCTTTGTATTTTCTTTGCTTGATATTTTCGTAACATAGCACGCAGTTAAATAATTGAAATGAATTGAGCAATTACTTTACCATTATTGTTTTGAGCTTACATCTTCAAGGCCCTTTACTCATACTTAGTTCTTAAGTTTTATCTAGACATTTGCAAACACTCTGTGTCAGGCTGAGCCTGCCCTGGAAAATTTTAAGCTTGTTCTAGACAGAGCTTTCTAAAAATTTCTCAATAATAATGAAACGATAAATTCCTAATAGGTGCCGAAGAAGAAAACGTTGATTTTGAGAAAGTCAAATTTGTGAAAACTTTGGGCCAAAAAATCATCATCCTCAGAAGATATTACAATGGTCAACAGAGTTATACAAACTCAAAAGAGAGAAATTCCTGATTTTAGCTTTCAACCTCCCTTGAAAATTTTTGAGGCTGCCCTTATTACACTTCTGGCACATCTTATTACACGTCCCAGCTCTGTGTCCAAGATTAAGTAGGCAAAACATAGGGTTTTTGGAATTGATAAAAAATATTTTATGAGCTCAAAATGTAGCTTGTTAAGCCACTTAAGATATTAAATTGGTGTTGAGCAGTCTAAATAGTTGAAAGGATTGCATCGGACATATCACTTCCAAAGCAGTGCTTGAAACTCTAACATTATCTGATACTAATCTAGGTACATTCGGAGCTTGAAATTCGTTAAAATAAATCTTTTTAAACAGCCTTGAAGATTGAGACTTGTACCATCTATTTATTCATTAATGAGCATCAAAAGAAGCTAATTTAGCAACAAGTCTTGAATTCTTTATTAGGCGGTGTTGCACGCGTATACCCAGAAAACTGTCATCCGTTCGTCTCATAAATGGTGAAAGCGAATTTAAGCTGTATTCATGATTAAACTAAGATTGAACGAAGATACGCAGAACAAGAGTCTTGGGGTTCTCTGTGTTGTTAATCGTGACTTGACGAACGCTAATATAAATAGACACGGCTGAAACTGACAGTTGTTTGCTACTTGATACATTAACGCTCTAGTCTTTAATAATAATATCAGTATCCATAAAATAATTATTCGATGGCACAATCGTTTAAAAAAAGATAAATTTTATTAATTGTTAATTTCACACTCAAACGAGTGCGAGTATTATAAAAGGCTAAAAATGTTTAATTTATTTATTATTATTACTATCATGGGGGTTCGCTGATTGAATAAAGCAAAGAATGTATACGAGCTTTGAACAAGTTGAAAACAAAAAAGCACCACTCGACTTTACTGACCTTGGTAACATTTTGGAATACATGAAATCAAGCTCATAAAATTCAGCGAGAAAAAAAGAGGAGAACCAAAAAAAGAATAGCGGCATTGTTAAGCGTCTGGAGTTTATATAGGTCGACTAGTTAGTTATATAAGTAAGCATTTTGATTTTTAATTTTTTTTTCGTTAGCCACATGTCTGGGCTGCAAAATGGCAGCTGCTACACGCGAGCACGTGCTTTCAAATATAGGTGAGCAAGTTTAAAACTCCTTCGTGACTGCCCTAACAGAAAATACTTAATTATGATCCGGCAACCCCTTGTTCTAACATCACCATTTAAAAATTAAATTTACATTTTATTAATACTTATGTGTTTAATATATCAACCCTATTCAAAAATTAATAATCTAGTTGGCAGTCTAAGAAACCTCAATCAAAATAACTTGAAAATATTATTCATAAAATTGAATGGTTTAGAATGGAAAGATGTAAAGATATGTTGTATTTATAGGTTTTCTTGGCCTACTAATTTTTAGTTTTTATTTTAAATTTAATTAAATGTTCTGATTCTAAAATTACCTATGATTAGAAGATGATGAAAACAATGCTTTAGTAGGTAACATTGTTCTTTCCGTTTTATATTATTTTTTGATCAGAATATAAATGAAGTTGCTATAGATAACACTAAACCAAAATATTTCCAAAAATTGAAATATCAGAAGATTTGTATACTAATTATGTAATTATACATAGCTACTTATTTAACTGGAACATTATGCTTTCAACAACTTTTTTATTTTTCATATTATACCGGGTGCCAACATTCAAAAGCGGAACCTACCTAGTTCATGGAACATGGTTCCGCTTTGAACGTTGGCACTCGCGGTATAGAAACTTTTGTTACTATGGTAATTATAATCCTTTGGTAATGTTATCAAAAAATATTTTTTTTTGTTTAATTTCTGGATATTTTGAGTTCAAAACGTAAAAAGAACCTTACCAGAAGTCTGTCTTTCTGTATACAGTATGTAATGCCCGTAAAGCGAGAACTATTGAATCGATTTTGATAAAATTCACAAAATAAACTTTAAAGTTGACTTCAAGTTGACTGTCAAGTTGACTTGACTTCTTCAAATGCAATAAAAAAAAATTTCTACATCTTTCAACAAATTTAATTGACCCGTATTTCAGGATTTTGCTGAAAAAATTTTTTTTCCAAAATATTCACATAAGTAATGGATTTTTGATAATTTGCTGGATTTTCTCCAATCATTTTGTTCCTTATTCTCTTATCTATAAAACTCATTTTACAAAAAAGTGGAGTCTCTATTAAATAGGAAGTTATTAAATATTTTCGAGCGCAAGTCACCCAGCATGCTGGAGCTGAAGCGTCAGAGATTTTGTGCGGGCCATTCACGTTCGCACTTACCTTAAGGCAGGCCTGCAGGCCAACAGTATGTATTTACCCGAATCGTGTTTGGTGGAGTATCACTTTACGTTTGCGCGCGCACTGGCCCGCATTAGACACACCAATGGCTCGATTACAAGTTCTTGCGCTCGAAAATATTTAATAACTTCCGATGTAATAGGAACTCCACTTTTTTGTGAAACGAGTTTTATAGATAAGAGAATAAGGAACAAAATGATAATTTTTCTAATTAATTCAAATTGAGGGACGAGTATGTTAAAACTATTTAAACAATTAAATTGTTATTATTTTGCATTTGTTCTCAATATAAATTTTTTTTAATACACTAAAAGCTAACGTAAGGTTAGCTTTTAAGTTAAAAAAAACGACATTGATCCGATCAGTACAACTGGAGATAATAAATTTCAAGTATGAGAAGATTGGAGAAAATACAGCAAATTATCGAAAATTCATTTGTGAATATTTTCGAAAATAAAAATTTTTCAGCAAAATCCTGAAATACGGGTCAAGTAATTTTATGAATAGAGGCTGTAAAAATTTTTTGTACTATTCTAAAATGTCAAGTTTAAATTGGTGTGCGGTTTGTAAGAAAATTTCCCAAATAACGGGTCCACAGGGCCCGTGTTGCGGGAGGGTCCTAATAACATTATTTAGTATGAAAATTTGCTTTAAAATCGATTTATAATCAATAATTAAAATAATATATTATCGGCGGTGAGTAGGGGCTCATATGGATTTTGCGGGAGGTCTCCTAAATTCTTAGTTACGCCATGGCGAGTTTTATTCCATTAACCAAAAGTAAAGTAGCATTTTACGTATCGCCCCTCACTCATAGGGAATTTTGGCTAAATTCGTGTACTAACAGCGTATGTTTCGTTGCATAAGAACTACTGGTCCCAACCATTAATGAAAATGGTGTATAATTTTCTATACATTTTAATTGTTTCAAAATGCCTGCCCTTAAGGGTTCAAATTTAGTTAAAATTTTCGAATAGATTTGCGAAAAATCGGCTAAGATGTCTTTTTTTATTTTTGAGTATTAAGTTAATTAATCGAACGACGCTTGCTAAAATGATTATTTTAAATTTAACAAATAGGTAAATTAATTCACAAATCGCTACCTTTGTGTTACAAGGTTCTATCTGACAAATTTAACATTCGGAAATAAAGGCAATTGCAGTTTTAAAATCCCTTTAGGTAGCATGCAATTAGAGCTTTTGATCGCAAAATAATTTCAAGAATTTCAAATTTTTTCTACCAAAACGCCCTGTTTATGGTAATATGCCAGACATATAGAACCTTATTACGTGAGAATATCATTTTTTGAAAAAAGTTCAAATGGAGCCTTGTAATACTAATGTAATAAGGTAGAGTTCATACAAGTACGAAAGATGCCAGCTGTCAAAATTGGCAGATACGAATTTTAATAATTCCGGCGCATACAGGTCATTTTAAAATCAAATTAAGCAGTAGAAGCTTTCGTGTTTTGTAGTCGAATTAGTTCTTTAGTTTTAAAACTCGTTCATACGCCACTGACAGATATTACAGAGCCAGAATTGAGGAGATGACGTCACGAGGTGTACTCTTTCGTACCTGTATGAACTCTAGCGAGATATCTATCATTGTATATTATTTTCAATTCACAGAACGGTTCTTGTAAAACTATAAATTAGAGAAATGTCAAATTTTTTAGGAACACGCTGTATATTTTTAAATATTTTGAAAGCTCGAAAGAGAGCTGTCAGACGATATCAAACATCAAACGTTGTATTTTGACTTTCTGGTTTAGCCGGAAATGACTTGAAATGAAAACTTTTTCAATTTCAATGGACGACCCCGTATATAATTTGAGTATGCTATGATTGCCTTTTGTTTCAAAAATAAAAATGAAGAGCAAAGCATTTTAATTTAAAAATATTTTTAATAATCGTACCTAATTTACTAATTAACTATGAATTTGCGCTACTTTTTGAAGTTTTTTTTAGTTACCTACCAAATTAAAACTCTCAAGTAGCTATAAATTCTATTGCAAATTTATTATTGACATTATTTTTTTGTCCGTACACCCTTGTATTAACGAACCTGACCACTAAAACCATCGAAAACCAAACGACTTTTTATCGCCCTTGCTTATAGCTCGGTACAGGTAAACAACACAGGTATTGCATCCCTCTCTGCATAACTCCCATCGAACCAATACAGCTAGATTACGCTTAGTTGACTGTTTTATTGCTTTCTTCTTTTTTTTCTTACTCGAAAAGCTAGAGAATTAAATTAAATTTGGAAAAAAAAATATTCAGATACGATCGTGCCAAAATATAAACGGCTACGATTTTGATTCCATTTTGTGGTTTATTTTTTACTATTAAGAAAATTAGTTTTATTTGGATATTGGATATAGTGATAGTGAAGTCCATTATAAACGAAACTTCAGTTTCATTTGTTTTTGTTCGAGCTGTTTTTCATTGTTTCGTATAATTTAATATGATAAGTCATCATCAGGTATTAAGCCTTTAACTACTTCCAGAATGATAGCCCAGTTTTTGAATTGAAGTAATAATCCATTTTCCGTCGATCGATTGTTTCTTTATGGGTTTCATTTTAACCAATAGGAAACTGATTGTTAATAACTCCTATTAACGATCTGTTTTCTATTAGCGATCAACAGGGCGGTAGCCAGACTGTGTTATCAGAGCAGGCTCCAATTTCAAAGGAGGATGAAAAGCTTAAATCAGGGTTTTCTCTCTTCTGGGTTTGTATAAATCTGTCGACCATTCTTCTGAGGATGGAAGTTTTTTGTTCAAAATTTGCAAAAATTTGACTTCCTCTAAATCAATGTTTTCTTCTCTGGTTAGAACTCTGGCTAGAACAGGCGTACAATTTGCCCTAGCATACCCCTGGCTATGACCCTGACGGCCAATTGTGATATAGGCAACAAAATTACCAAATCACACTAAATTATTGCATTAAAATTGTGACATTAAAACTTGACTTTTTGTCGTAAAATAAAATTAGATTTTCTCAGAGTTTATAAGAGGTGATCGACGGAAAAGTTGTGTTAATTGTCGGTTAGAAGTTTCAACAATTAACGGGTTCGCTACGCTCACGCGTTAAAATATCTCAATTATTCATCGACCTTATTAACATACTGTTGATTAAATAATAGTATATTATCCAACGAGCGGGTAATGAAGCTCATTACTCACAAGCATGAATTTGCGACACGAGTCGTATGGTGAGTGTCGTAATCATTAGAGTGAGGAATGAGCATTACCCGCGAGTAGGATACTATACTTTATCCACGACTGCAAATATTATAAACCAAATATACATTGAATACGCGAGTATTTTTTGAAAAAATTTTTTTTATTTATTTAAAAAAATTAATTTCTTATGGAAATGTATTCAAAATTTAATGTAGAATTCAAATATGTAAAAATATATATTATGTTGCATTTAAAAATCTAAAGTTTACCTCATTGCCGGCGAAATCGGAAGTGGAAGAATTTTCAAAAGTAGTTAAACAAATTGCAATTTATATGACTATAACTCACAGCAAATTTCATTTTGATACGTTGACAAATAACGGAGCTATAAAAGTTTTCCAATCCCCTTCCCTGTGACGCCCGGTAAACCATAGAGTAATGTAATAGTCATTGAGTAATAATTATGTATATGTATATTATTCAATGATTTGCAACTAGTGAGTAATGACACACTTTACTAGTCAAAAATCATAGAGTAATGAACGTATTATTGGACGGTCGTGGATAAATATTATTTTTGTATCGTTACAGATAAACTTAATAATGTTCTTTGTTCTTTCATTTAGTCGTCTTATTATGCTTATTGAAAGTACTACTACCTACTATTTTGGGAAAATTTTAATATAGAAAAATACACCAGGGGATTAAAATGCTCATAAAATTGAGATTTCTAAGCACGTGTTTTAATAGTGGTGTAAATGTCACCTGATGATATTCATTACTTGCCTTTCGTAATACAGAATGTGAAATAAAAATAAATTTATATTACAAACAACTTAATGTAGCCCAGCTGTAGCGTACATCCACATTATGATGGCAGGCACCAAACAAAAGGCATTTCCCTCGACCCATATCAGAGATATGCCACTTGGAAATTGCGTTAAAAGTCATCCAGCCAGGTATTTTGTACCGACGGATATAATTACATGGCCGCCATTCTCAGAACATTGCTTAAATAATATTAATCCTAGAACCGCAAGGAATCTCGAATGTATAAATCACTATTTTATACAAAATAGAAGCAAACCCGTTTGCAATATAATTTACACTGGATTGACTTTTTTTTTTATTACTAATTCTCATAAAACTTATCGAGGATTAAAAGTAAGTCGCAATTTAAATACCAGTAGGTATCCATCAAAGATCATCAATTAACTTAATTTAGCAAAAACTTGGTAATACTTGAACCGCCGTATATTTAACTTTTTTTTAACTCGCTATCGTTTTGAGACAACGCTGCAAGGATGAATATGAAAAACAATAAACAAATGGATTACTATGCTAATTGTTTTTGTTATTCATTAGGTGAATCAAATCTACAAATCTAAAAGGCGATGTGCAAGTACGTGTAACCTTCACTTACTCATTACCCGAAAATGTTTACCTGAGATCATTTAATTGTTTAAAAGTTCCCAGAACACCACACATGTTTAATTATTTTTAGGCGTCATTATATTATTTACCACAGTGGCCATTGGGGATCGTAGCAGACAAAAACTACCACACTAAAATTACAATCATCTAAAAGAAAATATTATGTCCTGTCGGCAAGTAAATTTCAAACCCAAGTGCAAAATCTTAAAATTTTTACACCTGCTGTTTCAAAATTAAGTGTACGTAGGGTACAAAAAAATGTATACCTAAGTGTTGCCCTTGAATTTTGTTTTGTTTCGTCTGTACAAAATTTTACTGTATTTAAGAAATTTATATGAATTTGGTTTACCACATTAGTCCCCTTCACATTCTAACATCTAAATTGTCCTTGAATCCAGGCAATGTAGAGAAAAAAACAATTGGGATGAATGTAACAGGTATTAAACCCTGCAAACCCGGTGGTCTTAGATGATAATTGATCAGCCAAGTTATATAAACGAGCGACAATAAACCTTAATAACTTAACGAATATGGTCATATAATTGTAAATTTTTACTACTCCATAAGTTTATGACTCGGTCTAAATTTACGATACGTTATACATTATGTTGAGGTATTCGGATTTATTTCAAATTTTTCTCATTATGTAATCCTTAAATGTTAGATAAAACTAGATGAAATTTCCTCTTCTTTTGAATAATCATAATTTTATTGTACCGAACGTCGTCGTAAAAAAATTTATTTCAATTTGATTAATTCTGCTATAAATTATCAAGTTAAATCCTCTTAAATTTTTGAAATTAATTTCCAATTGCGCAGCTCCAAATATACGAAATACACACGATACAATTGAAACTAAATTCAATTTGCATGAAACTTGAATATAAATTATAATAGAGGGGTAGATATTGCATTGTATTTGAGTATTCACCATGTATGCTGATATACTCTTACTTTTAACAAATTTCTCCAAGGTGAATAGAAGTTTCCACACAATGTGTTGAAATTAGTAATCTCTTTTCACCTCCAAACTTTCAGCTTAGACGATACAAAAGCGGACTGGTTAAAAAATTTCTTCAGCTAGTCACCCACTCATTAAATCGACCTTGCAATTTTTGGCAGCTCCCCTTTTATTCTTCTCAACTTTTCACAACATTGCAACGCCAAAGACTCCATCCCACAGGTTAAAAATTCAAAATATCGACTTTGGTGGGAATAATTAATCTATTAGTATTGACTAAACGTACAAAATCAACAAAAAAACGTATTAAAGTGTGGGGTTGTTTTTATAAAATGTTGTTGAAAGCGCACATCAAAGTTATTAGATGTCAATTTATATTAAAGTGCTTTGAAACTTTATAAATTCAGTAAAAAACTAGTTGAGAAAGGATCACCTTAAAGTAAATAGAAATACTTCAACTTTATTTGATGTGCTTGCTCTAATTTTATTTGTTGGGAAATTGACTACTGGAGTCTAAAGAAAAATTTTTATTAAATTTTTATACTCAACTTTATCTTGACCTATATTATCCTTATTAACCTTTTGACAATTTTCACACTTTTTATTCGTAACCTTTAAATTATTTTTTATTATTTCTAAAAATAAGTTTTTGGACAAATTAAACACGTACAGGTATATAATTTAATCCAACTGTTTGTGTTGTAAGCATGACTTGACAAAAATAATTCATATGCGACTCGGATCAGGTAAAATATATTATGCACTGGAAAAAAGAAGAATGAGCCGCTTAAAAATTAAATCCAAATTTTGCCATTGTTGACTAAGGTAGGTATTTGTGTGTGAATAATTCCATTGTGAGCTTTTCAGTTAGAATATCTTAAAATCGTTTATCGTTCTCCCACGCTAATATTTGAGCATCGTTATCTCTATCTCTTACACCACTTTGAACGTACCTTAGGATGTGAAGCGTACTAATACGAGAGCTTGCGTGAAAACTTTAATAAAAAATTTTCTAAAATTTTACAAACTCGCTGTAATATATATTGTGACACCCCTCTTCCGCTTCCTGGTAGTAGCGTCAATTTAGGTTGGTCATTTTACAAACATTCCAAAATTTTGGAGAAAATATCCATGTAATTAGAAATAGTTGTTAATAAAAGTTATAACTACTGTAGTAATGAACAAACGATTTCAATAACATTTTTTTGTATCATCAACCCTATACTAGTTATGAGATTATTCTTCACCCTCTTAAAAAGGTTCTATGTTTACGTCAAAGTTTTAGAGAAATCGTCCGCACAGCAGCATGGTAAAAAACGATTAAAAAAGGGTAGAAACTGTTTGTAGTATAGGTAAGATCCATCATTTGCCAATAAATGAACTGTTCCGGAACATTTGGCAAACCCTGTATAATTTACAATTAATTATAATTATAATTATACCCCTATAATATTAATCTGACATTTTTTTTTATTTAAAAGGTGAACCCTAATTACCTCTTGAGTTTTGAACAAAGAAAATTATTTTTGAATAAAAATCCGATACTGAAGATGGGCTATAAAAATGTGATAATATTTACTATCAATTGCAAAAAATGTATGTATTTCGACATCAATTTAAAGGACCTCTATATTTCTTTAAAAAAAGTTAAATCGTTGTGAAAACGGCCACTAAATAATAATTTTCTTCGTACATTTTCCGTGGTAAGTAATTAAAAGAAAATTCTAAGTAATTTAAACTGTATAAAAAATGTAAATTTTAAAAGAAAATCACAGTTGCGAAATCTAGAAAAGTTTTCAACTTTTAAAATTGAGTATAACTTGATGAAAATTTAAGTTAAACAAATTGAGATTACCGGTTAATTCCTAATAAACACGGAACGTTAAACACTTTCACAGTGCTATTCCGGAGGGAATAAGATTGGAACCTTTCCTTTGTCACCATTAACATTTAGTGGAATGACATCAAAGTTCCACGGCTTTAGCAAATAATGCTACCTGTCCTATATATTGCAATAATTACACCTTTGAGTAAGTTGTATTATTGATCTGGGAAATTTACTACGTTTCAATTTCAATTATGGATTTTATACACTACAACAGCATTAAAACTCATTTAAGTGCAGTTATACTTAAAAGTTTGTATACCTGCATATCACCTCCTATATACTAATCAATAAAAGATTTAAAAATAGTGTGAAGGCAGTTAAAACTTACCCTGGAGCTGATGCTGCCTCTGATCACAACCCTGTAGTAATGAAGACAATACTCGGGGTAATAATAATAATAATATAGAAGAAAAATGGAGTGATATAAAAAGTATCATTACGTCAACACAAAAAGAAGAAATTGGACAACAGAAAAACACAATGAAACAAAAATGGATGACTCCTGAAATTTTAAAAATGATGGAAACCCGTCGTAAATATAAAATCATAGATAAAAGAAAATACTCGGAGATTCACAACCAGGTAAGGAAGATGATTAGAAGAGCTAAAGAAACATGGATGTCGGAGAGATGTGAAGAAATCGAACAACTGCAAAAGAGATATGACAACTTTAATTTACACATGAAAATCAAAGAGGTGACAGGTTGGGGGCGAATCATTGGAAGGAATACACTAAACAACTATTCGATGACAACAGACCCAAAGAATGTATAATTAAACAAAATGACGACAGTCCAGAGATGCAAAGAAGCGAATTAGAACACGCAATTTACTTAACAAAACCAGGCAAGTCTCCCGGACCAGATGAGATATTCAATGAAACAATCAAGCTGCTAGACGAAGAGACGATATCCATATTACTAGAACTTTTTAACAATATTTATGCCACTGGAATAATACCTCGAGACTGGCTGGTGTCCACTTTTGTTACCGTCCCGAAGAAACCATTCGCAAGTAAATGTGGAGATTACAGAACTATAAGCCTTATGAGTAATATTTTAAAGATATTTCTTAAGGTGATACATGCTCGGATACAGCGAAAGTGCGAGGCGGAAATATCGGAGACACAATTCGGATTTCGCAACGGATTTGGCACTCGAGAGGCGCTTTTTGCCGTTAATGTACTTATCCAAAGATGTCAAGATGTAAATAACGATGTATTTGGATATTTTATAGACTACACCAAGGCATTTGACAACGTTAAACACGCAAATGATTCAAATATTAAATAAAGATCGATTACCACGATATAAGAATTATATCATAGTTGTATTGGAATCAAAAGGCTAAGGTGAGGGTTGAAGGTGAACTATCCGAGGAAGTGATAATACGTAATACAGATAGGGCTGTGTACTGTATCCCTTATTATTCAACATAGACTCAGAGGCAGTGTTTCGAGAGGTTTTAGAGGAGGAAAATGCCGGGATAGTAGTCAATGGAATCCCAATAAACAACATAAGGTATGCCGACGATACTGTCATCCTGACTGATAGCGTGGAAGATCTCAAGCGAATGTTAGAAAATGTAAAAACGACAAATAATGAAAAGTATGGTTTGAATATTAACACAAGTAAAACAAAAATTATAGTAGTAAGTAAAAACAACAACAATCAACATCCAGATCTATACATCGGAAACGAAAGAATAGAACAAGTTACGCAATATAAGTATTTGGGCACAATAATTGACGAGCAGTGGCGACACCGACGAGAAATAGTATCGCGAATAGAACAAGCAAGATCGGCATTTATTAAACTAAAGAAATTGTTAACTGCTTCCGATCTTTCACTGGAAGTGAGAACGCGAATGGTTAGATGTTACGTCTTCCCGGTGGTCCTGTATGGGGTGGAAAGCTGGACACTAAACAAGGAATTACTCAGAAGGTTGGAGGCTTTCGAGATGTGGGTATATAGAAGAATGTTGCGCGTACCGTGGACAGCTCGAATGAGAAACACAGAAGTCCTACATCGCATGAATAAAGACCTGGAAATGTTACACACAGTCAAGAAGAGGAAGTTGGAATTTTTGGGCCACATAACGCGCAACAATAAATACCGTCTCCTACAAATAATCATGCAAGGAAAAATTGTGAGCAAAAGAAGCATAGGACGCAGAAGAATATCCTGGCTCCGTAGCCTGCGCGAATGGTTTGGGATGACTTCGCTGGAACTTTTTACAGCGGTGGCATCAACAGTGAAAATAGCCGTGATGATAAGCAACCATCATCGGAGAAACTAATCGAAGAAGAAGAATACTTAAAAGATTCACTATTCGATTAAAAAGTCATGAATGAAATAATAAATTATTTTCAAGGCTTTAAAATGCAAATGCTTGTTATTATACAGGGTGCTTTCTATTCTCCTAAAATTCTATAGGTAGGCGTCTGATATCATTTTAAAAGAAATTTCATCTAAACTAATTTTGTGATGGACTTGTGAAGTCAATGTTTATTTCGATCCTAAAACGTAAACCTCCAGAATCACAGTCTATCAATGCCTTGGCGCACGTCTGATATCATTTTCAAAGGAACATAATCTAAAATAATTCTATGATAGGGGGTGTCAGAAAAAACTTAGAAGCTAGCTAAAAATTTTGATCCGAAAACGTAAACTTCCAGAAGCACAGTCCCACAATGGTTGAGACTGACGCTGCAGTGTTACAACTGGATTTATTGAAGAAGGTATCGAGGATTAATTTTTTAAGCACCGAAGTCACATAAAGTACGCCCTCGGCCTGCCAATGTATAAAATAAAATAGCATTTTTCAGTTTTTCATGTTCAATATTTAAGTAACGGCGTCTCGACGTTTTTTAACAAAACTTTCAGCACTCACAAGCCCGAGGTACATTTCACACCTCTACTATGAGCGAGCTATGCACCTGATAGCTGCTTTAGTAATGCCTTGGAATCTGGATTTCATTGCACAGACCTTTACGATGACGTTTGGGGCCCCCTTTACCTATTATCGCCTCGAGAAGTTATTCTCTGCACAATTTCAATTGATATCTAAAGAAAACGCACACTTTTATTGACTTTTAATTAAAATAAAGTCATGGGAAAAGATGCATTGTTGTAAATGAGATTTTATTAGTTCTACATATAAAAATTGCAGAAGTGCAGAAGTAGACCAAATAATAATGTAGCCTATACTACACTAGGCTACTGAATTGCGATTGCGGTTCTTTCAACGTTTCTTCATGTCAATGCTTATCTTTTTCCTACACCTAATTTAAAAGCTTTTCTCCAACTATTGCCTGGACAAGACATTCTATTATCGAGATTCACAGTATGCAGGTTTTGTGGGTTGCATACCATTACGTTATTTTAAATCAAGTATACCTAATTTTCTCAAAACGAGTCATGGACTGTCGCTCTTTCAGCAGCATGATTTTTGAAACAATTTAGTGATGGCTCTTTTAACGTTTGCTGTCGGTGTCAAGCTTTTAAGAGCGTTGAACAATTGCAATATCCAATAGGGGCATCAAACGAAAAATTAAATTCCGGTTCTAAAATATATCATTAGATATTCAAATAATTATCATATCTTGTTTAAACACCAGTAGATATGACCTTGTAAGGCACAATAAACTATCAATGGCAAATTATTTTAATGATAATAAACGTTAATAATAATTAAGCTGTTATAGTATCACATCATACATATAAGGGTTTAAATGGGTTTTAACCAAGAATTTATTGCAAAGTTTCGTGCAAGTTTAAATAAAGACTATTTAACATAGTTTAAATTAATGACTTACATACAAACTTAGACTTTAAAATTATACTATAGTACTTCTTTTAAATTAAACATCCCCCAAAGCAATACCAACGCTGTTAAAAACAATAGGTAAATTAGTTTAGTTAAAACGTCATTAAAATGGTAAAATGGTTAAAGCTTAAGTCGACTAGAAGGTGTAAGTAATGATTTATTGAACACGTTTTTTTAATTTTCCTGATGTATCTGTTCAAAATACGATTCAACATACAATAATTGTTTAAAATGAAGCTGCTTTTCTACTCGTCTATAGTGTGTGGTAACTTTCTAATTATATTTTTATTAGTTGAATAACAGAATCACTTTGTAGTTTAAGAAGAGGGGTGCTGGTTTTAATTATTGTATAAATTGAAAAAAAAATAAGAGCTTACGAACATATTAAAAGTGAAAGAAATGACCGCCCGGATGTATAATATAGAAAAAAAAAGAGCCAAAATGTATATTCTAAGAATCGGTAAATTACTACACATGTGTTAGAAAATAAATAATAAACACCATACCCACCCATTTCCAACAAAATAAGTAAAAGTGGTTGATATTTGTGAAGCATTTTAACAGATGACCTTGACTTGAGGGTGGATATATTTTTAAAATATTTCAAAAGGAGCAAAAAAATTAGGGTGACTTTTGTGTATTTGGTACAATTCTTGCAAGTTATTTATATTTAAAAATATTATACAGGGTGTACACATTTTTAATGATTGATATAAGCGTCATAAACCGAATTTTTAATTTGTTTTTCCTATATCTGGATACTTTGTTGCTGGTTTAGGTCGAAATTAAATTAATAAGTTTGTTTATATGCACCCCCTTAACTGATATAATTATTGTTTTAATTAAGAAGAACAATGAATACAAAATTTCATAAAACTCGGTGACACGGTTTAGATTTACAAATTCCACTAAATAACTTAACCACTAGGAAATAATTTTGGATTTATTTTTTATTATTGAACTTAAATTTAAAACCCTTATATTTAAAACAAACAAACCCTAGACATAAATTATTTTATCCCCATGTCGTATGTTGTGGGTTGAATTTGAATTGCACTCCACACGCACGATATCCTTCTGAACTGAGATAAATGTAAAATTTTGATGGATCGTACGATCATGAGCAAAATTTTTTGACTGTGATATCGTTTTAAAATCGTATTAAAAATTACATCCAGTACAGAATAGTTTGGGTTCTCGTTAAAATGTTTTTTTTTGAAAAAGCAATTTGCAGTTTTGTTAGACCGATACGAAAACCTATAAATGTAAATGGTTCTAGGAATAAATTTTAAATAGCAGACTAAACGTGTAAGTAAGTACACATATGTTTTAAGGTTTCAAATAACAGCAGTTAGAAAAGCAATAACATCTTGTACCGAAAAAGGCAAAAAGCAATAATTTACAAATAAGGTCACAATTATCCAATACATTATCTGTAGAGAAGCTGTACTTTAAAAGATTCGTTTTAAATGTGATTTTAGAAAATTTGGCATGGGTATGGTTATCGCCAAAAATTAAATTTATGTTTATTTATGTTTTTTTTTCTCAATGGTAATGAACCTATGCATACGATTATCCTAGCTACAACTTCTATGGAATATTAGTTTTATGCTTAGTTTCTTTAAGAATTAAAATCAATTATTTTTGATCCCATAAAATTAGCATATTGTAGGCACCAGTTTTTTTGGCTACAGGTATTAGCTATGATGTTTTTTATTTTAATTTGTTACATTACAATAGGAATGTCTGACTTTAGAAATAAGCATATTATACTTATTTTTCACTATTTCAAATATTTAAACAAACAAGTTTTTTTAAGCATTTTGAATTGTTACCTATGTGAAGATTATTTTATATTTATAATTTTATTCCTCGTCGATGAATGCGGTAAACAAATATAAAGACGATTTATACTGTTAATTGTAATTTATGTACTTGATAATACGTACTATTTTTAATTATAAAATACCTCTTTATAATGCAGTTACTAAATAAAGAAGATAGATGGTGGATTAAAAACTTCTTTCCATTTACGTCTACCAGGGTATATCAAATTCAGTAGGTAGTTTTGTATGGGTAGACGCTGATTTTTTCGAGATTGCCGGGCGGAGCCAATGCGCTATGAGGAAAATGGGACCGATCGCATAGGGTCCTATCAATTTTAGCGATAGAGAGAGAGCGAGGAAGATTACTCGTTCCCTTCATCTTCTGTACTGCACAAGACATTGGCACCGCCTAGACGTCTAACGTTTTTTGTAGGACTATTTATCTCTCCCTTAGAAATATTTTGCTCTAAGGGACTCGTGATGTTGGGATTGCGTCGTCCCTTTCGTGTCTTCCTAGGACTATTTATGAGCTCTCTCTGATAGGACTATTTTGATCTAAAAGAGAAGACTATTTTGATCTAAGGGAGAGGACTTAAGTCCTCTGTCAATCCTCACAATTGTGATCTGATGGAAGAAGTTCTTACTCAGGACTATTGATCTCTGTCTCTGACTATTCGAATCTAAAAGATTGAACTATAATAGTAACCTACGAGTTGCTCTTATCCCCGAAGCCTTTAGGAATATTGATCTCTCCTGTAGTCCTGTATGACTATTTTGATCTAAGGAAGAGGACTCCTGACGTGATGATTGCTTCGTCCCGTTCGTGTCTTGCCAGGACTATTTATGAGCTCTCTCATAGCACTATTTTGATCTAAGAGAGAAGAATATTTTGATCTAAGGGAGAGGACTTGTGATCTGGTGGAAGAAGCTCTCTTGCGCCTTTTTCAGGACTATTGATCTTTGTCTCTGACTATTCGAATCTAAAAGATTGAACTATAATAGTGACCTACGAAGTGCTCTTATCCCTGAAGTCTTTAGGAATATTGATCTCTCCTGTATGACTATTTTGATCTAAGGAAGAGGACTCCTGATGTGAGGATTGCTTCGTCCCGTTCGTGTCTTGCCAGGACTATTTATGAGCTCTCTCATAGCACTATTTTGATCTAAGAGAGAAGAATATTTTGATCTAAGGGAGACGACTTGTGATCTGGTAGAAGAAACTCTCTTGCGCCTTTTTCAGGACTATTGATCTTTGTCTCTGACTATTCGAATCTAAAAGATTGAACTATAATAGTGACCTACGAAGTGCTCTTATCCCTGAAGTCTTTAGGAATATTGATCTCTCCTGTATGACTATTTTGATCTAAGGAAGAGGACTCGTGATGTGAGGATTGCCTCCTCCCGTTCGTGTCTTCCCAGGACTATTTATGAGCTCTCTCATAGCACTATTTTGATCTAAGAGAAAAGAATATTTTGATCTAAGGGAGAGGACTTGTGATCTGGTGGCAGAACCTCTCTTGCGCCTTTTTCAGGACTATTGATCTCTGTCTCTGACTATTCGAATCAAAAAAATTGAACTATCATAGTGACCAACGAAGTGCTCTTATCCTTGAAGCCTTTAGGAATATTGATCTCTCCTGTATGACTATTTTGATCTAAAGAAGAAGACTCGTGATGTGAGGATTGCATCCTCCCGTTCGTGTCTTCCCAGGACTATTTATGAGCTCTCTCATAGGATTGTTTTGATCTAAGAGACAAGACTATTTTGATCTAAAGGAGAGGACTTGTGATCTGGTGGAAGAAACTCTCGTGCGCATTACTCAGGACTATTGATCTCTGTCTCTGACTGTTCAAATCTAGAAAAGAGGACTATAATAGTGACCTGCGGGGTGCTCTTATCCCTGAAGCCTTTAAGAACATTGATTTCTCCTGTATGACTATTCTGATCTAAGGAAGAAGACTCGTGATGTGAGGATTGCCTCCTCCCGTTCGTGTCTTCCCAAGACTATTTATGAGCTCTCTCATAGGATTGTTTTGATCTAAGAGAGAAGACTATTTTGATCTAAAGGAGAGGACTTGTGATCTGGTGGAAGAAGCTCTCGTGCGCCTTACTCAGGACTATTGATCTCTGTCTCTGACTGTTCAAATCTAGAAGAAAGTACTATAATAGTGACCTGCGGGGTGCTCTTATCCCTGAAGCCTTTAAGAACATTGATTTCTCAAGATATTAATCTTGAGATATTAATCTCTCCTGTATAACTATTTTGTTCTAAGGAAGAGGACTCGCGATGTGAGGATTGCCTCGTCCCGTTCGTGTTTCTCAGGACTATTTATGAGCTGTGTCATAGGAGTATTTTGATCTAAGGGAGAAGATTATTTTGATCTAAAAGGAAGAGCACTTGTGATCTGGCGAAAGAAACTCTCTTGCGCCTTTCTTAGGATCTAGAAGAGAGAACTATAGTGACCTGGCAAGTGGCAAGTGCTCTAATCCCTGAATCCTTTACGACTCTTAATCTCTCCCTTATGATTATTTTGATCTAAGAAAGAGGACTCGTGATTTGAGGATTGCCTCGCCCCACCCGTGTTTTCCCAGAACTATTATGAGCTCTCTCTTAGGACTATTTTGATCTAGTCGAGAGGAGGGAGTAATCCAAGTAGTCGAGACGTAAAAGTCATATTTGTATCTCCATACTTCATACTGGAGATCAGAAAATAGGGTACGAGGGTCCTGTTTCAGTTAAAATGGAGTGTTGAAATTTTATACAGATAATTTGTGGCTTATTCATGGTAAGCCGATTTAGGAAGGCCTCAAGATTAACGCTGTTTCATAGCAGAAATAAGAACCACAGGCGGCTTTCAGCTTCTGAAGAATCTCCAACCCCTCTCACTTTTAATTAAAAAACCTGAAACTTTTCTTTAGCACTACCTAGTCAATTTGACTTAGTTAATAAACTTTTTATTTAACAATACTTAATAAATAAAAAACAACGCCTGTAAGAAATAATGTTTTATTTTAATTGTTTCAAACTGAGATAGTATCCCAGGAAATATAACTCTTATGTTCATTTTGTAATAAACTAAATGAGAGTTCATTTAAAAAAAAGTCTAACAAGCACCGCAATGGTAATAAAATAAAGTAGTAGAACTGGTAGGTCCATTATATTTGAATATAAATATTAATACCGTTATTAAAATTTACCAATTTAGATAAAGGTTAAAGTTGGTAATTAGAATATAACGTCCAAGCAATAAAAATTGTATCTCCTTATTAAAATCAAAAAGCTGATTATTGATTAGTTTCATTTGGTAACCGCACCTACTTTTTAAAAAACTACATAAAGTGAAATTAAATTATTAAGAGTAGGTACATAAATTTTTTTTATCTTGAAATTTGAAGGTGTGTATGTGTAACAAATAATATCAAATTTCAAGTAAGTCATAGTCATAATGTATTCATACGTATTGAAAATGTACTTTTGAAAAAACCTCGTTCTTGTAGCAAGTAGCAACCAACGAGCCAACTAATTAAAACATTTTAATGAGATGAGAGAGCGTCATGTGTGCTTTAAATTCACTCTACTTATTAACATAAATCAAATTATTTTAAAATGTATTTCAAATAAAAGTTTTTGTGTACATTTCTAAGGTGCGATGAAAATAGCAATGTATCGAGAAGGTAGGATTGTTTACTGCCAAGCTAAATATTCGTAAGTTTTCTGAATACCATGAAATATTTAAACTTCAAGAAAAGGCCGTATTTCTCTTGATAACACTCAAAGTACATTTTAATGAAGTGTAAAAATTATAATTTCAAGTAGGTATTCCCAGTAGCATCATCAAAGAAAAGTGAGTGGAAAAGTTAAATCTTTACGTTTATACTTACATACTGAGTAGATAATACAAAATTACTGCTGTTTGATGGCCCCACATTTTACAACCATCAAAATCTCTTCAAAATTGTGGCTAGTGGGATTAGTTATATTGAGAATATTGATCTTAATTTCACAATCTAAACTAAAATATTAAACCAAACGTTTGAAGATTATTTAGAGTTCGCGTCTCTTCCAGGTTGGGATGGGGTATAAATAGCTCAAAAATGTTAAATGGGTTGCTATTCGTATCACATACGCTAGATGGACACACGGTTCCCTGCAGTAGTGCGTAACCAGTGGGTTACGTAAAATTTGTTGGGAGTTGCAAAATTTTAAAGAAATGCTCATGTACAACAATTACAAGCAGCAGCGAGCTTGGAGCTGGAGTATCCTCCCAAGCATAGTCAGCTACGTACTGGAGATGATGTTAGATCATAGATCATGGAGGCACTTTTAGACTTTCCACCCCTTCACAAACGGGTGAAGATGGGGGAGTCTTGAAACCGCCATAAAAATTGGGTGACAGAGCAGGTCACCTAAAGATTGTGGACTTTCTACAGCCAGGCACCGTCCGAGGTGGTTATTCAGTACCGCAATACGGTTAGAAGTCAATCAATACAACTGGAACCAAACTCCTCCATCTGGTATTCAGATGGATCTAAAACGGAACAGGAAACAGATATAAGAATATATGGCATCAATAGCTTTAGGAACCTACCCCACAATTATGCAAGCTGAAACTCGTGCAATAGATCTATGTTCCTGAGAACGCCTAAGAAGGAATTTAAAGGGCGAAAAAGTCTACATAATGTCTGACAGCCAAGCTGGGATAACGGCGCTCAAAGCCAATAACTTTGAGTCCTTATCTACTTGGGAATGGAGACAATCCCTAAAAACTCTAGCAAGCGACAACAAAGTTGACCTTCACTGGGTGCCAGGTCACGAAGGAATTGAAGGAAACGAAATAGCTGATGAATTAGCTAGAACAGGCTCAAAAGCCCTCCCAATTAGATACGAACCATTCTGAGACTATCTAGAACATATAGAAGGGCGGTGATCCAAAAATGGGAAACTGAGAATACAAATTCTCACTGGAACAACGCACCAGGATAAAGACAGTCAAAGAAATTCATTGAGTACTCGACCACGAATGCTAAAAAGCTTCTTCTTTTATCAAAGAACGAAATCAGACTCATCACGGCTTTGTTTACTGGACACTGCCCAGTGAGGTATAACCTCAAGAGACTGGGACTGGAGGATAGTGATATATAGACACTCTGTGAATCAGAGATTGAATCCACCAAACACATTCTCTGCACTTGCGATACATTGGCTCGGCTTAGGCTGAAACATTTAGGGCGGGCTCAACTGACGCCTGAAGAAGTGAAAAGGAAACTTCTGATGGTAATTCTGCGCTTCGCTGGCAAGATTGAATTCCTAAGAACATAACTGCGAGTAGGGATGTGAACAAAAGATCAACACTGGTTGTAGTTCTGTAAGGCTTAGAAGCCAATCGACCCCTGAGTACAATACAATACAATAGATCATAGCTCGTTTATCTGTTAGTCTCTGCACTCTCATAAGCGACTGTATTGGTATATTGTTAAAGGCTTTCTAACTACCACGCAACCAACGATGTAGAAGTAGAAATACATCAAAATAAATATAAATTCAGACCTGTGGAAAAAAGGTAACCGAAAAAAATAACAAATAATGTGACCGATAAATGAGCAAAAACATAGGTAAACCACACACTCAGTTAAATTTTTGAACATTCCTAAGTTTTTTCGATTGCAATCTTGTTTTCATCACTTGGCGTTGTTTGTATTCGCATTTTTGATAGCGTTTATCCCCCCCCCCTCATTTAATCACCTATACTACTTCTTTTGTAGTTGCAGTACATTCCCACTTCTAGCTCTAAACGTTAAAGGATATTCCATCTTTTTATATACCTTATATCAATTTCAGTCTCACTTGGTAGTGGTAATTATAAAAATATGCAAATTATTTAAGTAAATAATATAAATTACACGTTTTATTAACAAAAAAAGTATGAATTATTAGTAAACTTTTATGGTTATAATATCATCGGTTTTTCATGTCCCCTTTTTTCCATTTAAAAATATTTTTAATTACCTACTACTTAAAATTACTAGTCACAGTCAGAATGTTGCTTTCAATTTTATAATTTATTTAGAGATATTTAGATAATAAAAATCACAGGTAAATTTGATAATAAATTTTTTTAATACACGTAAATTTTATTAGAAGTATTTAGACGTATAAAAAAACATACCGTAGGGAACTAATGAAAATAAAATAACTAAAAAAAACTAGAAAAACTAGTTTTATTATTATTTTAAATGTAGTAAGTACCCAGATAAAAATACCTGAGATTTTAAATATATTATTTTATATTAAACGTACATTTTTAAATTTTTGTCAGAAACGTACCTTGGAAGCCGATATACAAACAGAACCGTTCTCGCTACTAATTAAGATTGATGTCTTACGTGCATAATTTTAATTATAACGTTCCAATTGCCAAAAGCGAATTTCATCTTTTAATGTTATGAAATTATCCTTGTCAGAATTGAAATAATAATAATGTAAATATAATAAATATTACTCATAGTAATGGACGGAATTTACAAAAAAATTTGAGTTCATGAATTTTATACCCTCTTTGTGCTATGTTGTACCACACTGAAATCTAATTTGGTTTAGTCCCTAAAAATTCGTTTAGAAAATTCTAAAATTCAAAATGGTTACCGACATAACGCTAAAAAAATATTGAAAATTTAGTTTCTCGACTGTAGTTCGAAAATGGTTTACTTTAGAAAAAAGTTTAGGGAAAAGCTTTCAGGAGGTCAGAAGAGCTATCAAACGATACTAAACTCGACATTTTGACACATTGGTTCTAGGCGTCGCGACGTTCAACTTTTTATTTTCTTATGGAGACCTAATGTTTTTTTTTAAATGACAGTTGGTTTTGTAAATTCGGGTACCAAACTAGAACCTTCTATCTTGTACTTTTCTTAATTTACAAAACTTTCTAGGTTATGTTATGTTACGTTATGTTAATATGTTACTTTATGTTATTTCTTACGATAAAAATAAAAACTAAAACTTATTAATTCAATTTTAAAAACTAAGTTTTAGACGTTATTTTTATCCTACAAAATAACATAAAGTAACATAAATTAACATAACGTAACACAACATAACACAGAAAAGTTGTATAAGTTTAGGAAAAATTGTCGTAAGATATTAAATTGAGACAAGTAAACCGAGTAATTTTCTGCATAAAAACAATAGGACCCCATAAGAAAATGAAAAGTTGAACGTCGCGACGCTTAGCGTCGATGTGATGAAATGTCGAGTTTAGTATCGTTTGATAGCTCTTTTAGCGTCCTAAAAATGATTCTGGAGATTCTTTTTCTAAACTAAACTATTTTCAAACTAAATTGCCAATTTGCAGTTTCTTACCGTTTCCGAGATCTTAATGTTAGTACCACTTAAAAAATCAGTGTCATTCGGTGCCTTTATGAAACCTACTCTTTTCCTAACTCCAATGTTTGATTTTTTGTCAATATAAAGGTACTTTTCAGGCTCTTGTGTTATTTATTCTCAATCTTTGAATGAACCCAATAATGTTGGATGGTTAAGTCCTTATTCCCCTGGCATGGATCCTCTGATAGTCTAATATGGATTTAAAAATAGCCATTAAATACAACAGTAGTACATAAGTTTAGTCTTGACTTGATGGCGATAATTTACATAATCGTGGAATTTATAATAAAAATCTGCAACTTTAAGTAGAGGTAATAATCTACGTGACGAAAATAAAATCAAGTTATACTTTAATTATATTTTTTTTCCTAAGAGCAATATTTTATTAGTATAATTCATTGCAATCTTGCATAACAGTACACTACAATGAAGAGTTATGTATAAAATAAGAAATATATTTCATTTTGAAAGAAGGAGGTGGGTTAAGAAAGGAGAATACATAAAATTTCTTGTAAGGAAAAAATTAATTCCTAATCTAGATAAATTACTTATTATTGATATTTTGTTTGTAACTTCCTTCTCTGTAAATCGCTTACTATTAAAAGATTTTATTTACATATTCTCTGTTGGCGTTCCGGTTGCAATAATTCATGTATAAGAGATGTCTACTTTCTAATTATTTTTAATAGCAAATTTATTTGTATATTGATTTTTTAATATTTTTACAATAAACCAATCGTCTGTTTAATTTCCAACTTAATACTAAAAAGTAAAACGAAAGAAAAGCACTCATGCATAACTTAAGCAATAACAAATTGTAATGTAACAAAATTCGTATTTATTTGAATTTAACAATCGTTAAAAAATAAAGGCATAGTTTTAAAAATTAAATTAATTGCGTTCTTATTATAAAATTAAAGTAACAAAGATCAATTTATTTATTAAGAACAACTTTCACAACTAGTGTTAATAGTTTGTTAAATCAAATTATTCAGAAGCTGCCATTTTTTTATTACAATAATCAATAGTATATTACGTGAAATTTAGTGGCACGCCTTGGTAATGGGAAAAGATGTATAACTTATTAATGTTAAGTAACTGCATTTTATAAACAAAATAAATTTTAATAAAACATATAGTGATACAAGGACATTTAGAATTATGTTACATTTTTAATTATTATACAACCTTTTTGCACACCTAACTTAACTTCAAATTTCTTTTTGATGCAAAACTGAATCTGGAGCTCTTGATGTTATTTGACTCCTTGACTTTCAGTGACTACACTTCAGTGACTACACTGAAAATTCTTTGGCCTAAAAATGTCTTTAAAAGTTTTAAAAAAAAATTGAGAATGAAGGGAGATATCGATAAAAATAAAAGTGATGAAAACTTAAATTTTGGACTATAACTCAAAAACAAATGACGATATCCGATTTTTGTTTCCACCATTGAGATTGTCTTAAAAAAGTAAATAGATAACGCGGGTTATTATAGTTTTTCCTAATTCTTATATTAACTGAGATACCCCATACTCGTGACAAGCAATTTGAACCACCCTGTGCATTCATTCTCGTCCTCCACGTGTTTTGTGAGCTACTGACTTTGGCAATTAAACTAGTCCAAATCACTCTCTTCATCGCCGCTCCAAATAGTCCACATAAGACGTCGTACTTGGACCTGAAGTTTACAAAATCCAAAGTTTGTTGAATTTTTGACAAAGATATTCAATGGCATGCTTATGAGATTCAACTGATTCAAGAAATAAATACAGATCTTTAAAGAAAAGGTCTGTGTGAACAAACTTTGGCATGTACTCAAGAGCTGAAAGACAAAATCTAAGTAATGATCTCCCAAATTATGCCTAAGTAATGCAAACCTCCGTCGAGATGGTCTAGACTTGCCTGCAAAGGGATACGTTTGGGGGGTACAAAGTGGGGGGCTGGGAGGTGCTGACGATTACTTTTATTTTTATAAAAAGTACTGCACAAAAGAATAACTTAGTAAATTAGGTTTATCTCTGGGAACGGCTGTTCTCTAGCTCTCCCTTCATTTGATATAGTTGTAGATAGCTGTCTTTCTTTGTTTTTAACTTCAAATTTAACAGCGGTAAGTATGGTCTGTATTAGGCTTGGCCGATTAATTGTTTCGATTTGATTTTAATAGAACGCTAATTTGTGTCTCGTAAAAAGTATATTAGAAGTTTCAACACCCTTATGCTCTCAAAATGTCATGATTTTAGGGCCAGCGGTTTGGGATTGTTAAAGAATTCCATAAACATTTTTAACACCTTGTATATCTCTTCAGGAATTTAATTTAAAAAAATTCCTTCTTAGTGGGTGCCTACATTGTCCAAGGACTATATTTATGCTCTCAAAATGTCATGATTCTAGGGCCAGCGGCTTGGGATTGTTAAAGAATTGCATAAACATTTCCAACTCCTTGTATATCCCTTCAGGAATTGAATGTCAAAAAATCCCTTCTTAGTGGGTGCCTACATCGTCCAAGGACTATATTTATGCTCTCAAAATGTCATGATTCTAGGGGTAGCGGTTTGGGATTGTTAAAGAATTCCATAAACATTTTCAACACCTTGAATATCCCTTCAGGAATTGAATTTCAAAAAATCACTTCTTAGTGGGTGCCTACATCGTCCAAGGACTATATTTATGCTCTCAAAATGTCATGATTCTAGGGGTAGCGGTTTGGGATGTTAAAGAATTCCATAAACATTTTCAACGCCTTGTATATCCCTTCAGGAATTGATTGTCAAAGCATCCCTACATCGTCCAAGGGCAATATTTATGCTCGCAAAATGTCATGATTCTTGGGCTAGCGGTTTGGGATTGTTAAAGAATTCCATAAATATTTTCAACACCTTGTATATCCCTTCAGGAATTGATTGTCAAAAAATCCCTTCTTAGTGGGTGCTTACATCGTCCAAGGACAAAATTTATGCTCTTAAAATGTCATGATTCTCGGGTCAGCGGTTTGGGATTGTTAAAGAATTGCATAAACATTTTCAACACCTTGTATATCCCTTCAGGAATTGAATTTCAAAAATCACTTCTTAGTGGGTGCCTACATCGTCCAAGGACTATATTTATGCTCTCAAAATGTCATGATTCTAGGGGTAGCGGTTTGGGATTGTTAAAGAATTCCATAAACATTTTCAATACCTTGAATATCCCTTCAGGAATTTGAATTTAAAAAAATCACTTCTTAGTGGGTGCCTACATTGTCCAAGGACAATATTTATGCTCTCAAAATGTTATGATCCTCGGGTCAGCGGTTTGGGATTGTTAAAGAATTGCATAAACATTTTCAACACTTTGAATATCCCTTCTAGAATTGAATTTCAAAAAATCCCTTCTTAGTGGGTGCCTACATCGTCCAAAGACTATATTTATGCTCTCAAAATGTCATGAATCTAGGGTCAGCGGCTTGGGATTGTTAAAGAATTGCATAAACATTTTCAACTACTTGTATATCCCTTCAGGAATTGATTGTCAAAAAATCCCTTCTTAGTGGGTGCCTACATTGTCCAAAAACAATATTTATGCTCTCAAAAGTCATAATTCTAGGGCTAGCGGTTTGGGATTGTTAAAGAATTCCATAAACATTTTCAACACCTTGTATATCCTTTCAGGAATTGAATTTCAAAAAATACCTTCTTAGTGGGTGCTTACATCGTCCAAGGACAATATTTTTGCTCTCAAAATGTCATGATTCTAGGGCTAGCGGTTTGGGATTGTTAAAGAATTCCATAAAGATTTTCAACACCTTGTATATCCCTTCAGGAATTGAATTTCAAAAAATACCTTCTTAGTGGGTGCTTACATCGTCCAAGGACAATATATTTAGGCTCGCAAAATGTCATGATTCTAGAGCTAGCGGTTTGGGATTGTTAAAGAATTCCATAAACATTTTCAACACCTTGTATATCCTTTCAGGAATTGAATTTCAAAAAATGCCTTCTTAGTGGGTGCTTACATCGTCCAAGGACAATATTTTTGCTCTCAAAATGTCATGATTCTAGGGCTAGCGGTTTGGGATTGTTAAAGAATTCCATAAAGATTTTCAACACCTTGTATATCCCTTCAGGAATTGAATTTCAAAAAATACCTTCTTAGTGGGTGCTTACATCGTCCAAGGACAATATTTAGGCTCGCAAAATGTCATGATTCTAGAGCTAGCGGTTTGGGATTGTTAAAGAATTCCATAAACATTTTCAACGCCTTGTATATCCCTTCAGGAATTGATTGTCAAAGCATCCCTTCTTAGTGGGTGCTTACATCGTCCAATGACAAATTTTATGCTCTTAAAATGTCATGATTCGAGGGTCAGCGGTTTGGGATTGTTAAAGCATTGCATAAACATTTTCAACACCTTGTATATCCCTTCAGGAATTGAATTTCAAAAATCACTTCTTAGTGGGTGCCTACATCGTCCAAGGACTATATTTAAGCTCTCAAAATGTCATGATTCTACGGCCAGCGACTTGGGATTGTTAAAGAATTGCATAAACATTTTCAACTCCTTGTATATCCCTTCAGGAATTGATTGTTAAAAAATCCCTTCTTAGTGCGTGCTTACATCGTCCAAGGACAATATTTATACTCTCAAAATGTCATGGTTCTAGGGCCAGCTGTTTGGGATTGTTAAAGAATTCGATAAACATTTTCAACACCTTGTATATCCTTTCAGGAATTGAATTTCAAAAAATACCTTCTTAGTGGGTGCTTACATCGTCCAAGGACAATATTTAGGCTCGCAAAATGTCATGATTCTAGAGCTAGCGGTTTGGGATTGTTAAAGAATTCCATAAACATTTTCAACACCTTGTATATCCCTTCAGGAATTGAATTTCCCAAAATACCTTCTTAGTGGGTGCTTACATCGTCCAAGGACAATATATTTAGGCTCGCAAAATGTCATGATTCTAGAGCTAGCGGTTTGGGATTGTTAAAGAATTCCATAAACATTTTCAACACCTTGTATATCCTTTCAGGAATTGAATTTCAAAAAATGCCTTCTTAGTGGGTGCTTACATCGTCCAAGGACAATATTTTTGCTCTCAAAATGTCATGATTCTAGGGCCAGTGGTTTGGGATTGTTAAAGAATTCCATAAAGATTTTCAACACCTTGTATATCCCTTCAGGAATTGAATTTCAAAAAATACCTTCTTAGTGGGTGCTTACATCGTCCAAGGACAATATTTAGGCTCGCTAAATGTCACGATTCTAGAGCTAGCGGTTTGGGATTGTTAAAGAATTCCATAAACATTTTCAACGCCTTGTATATCCCTTCAGGAATTGATTGTCAAAGCATCCCTTCTTAGTGGGTGCTTACATCGTCCAAGAACAATATTTATGCTCTCAAAATGTCATGATTCTAGGGCCAGCGGTTTGGGATTGTTAAAGAATTCCATAAACATTTTCAACACCTTGTATATCCCTTCAGGAATTGAATTTCAAAAAATACCTTCTTAGTGGGTGCTTACATCGTCCAAAGACAATATTTATGCTCGCAAAATATCATGATTCTAGGGCTAGCGGTTTGGGATTGTTAAAGAATTCCATAAACATTTTCAACACCTTGTATATCCCTTCAGGAATTGATTGTCAAAAAATCCCTTCTTAGTGGGTGCTTACATCGTCCAAGGACAATATTTATGCTCTCAAAATGTCATGATTCTAGGGCCAGCGGGCCCAGCGGTTTGGGCTAGGCGACGATGAGACAGTCAGCCAATAAATAAGTCAGGATTTTGATTTTTATGTTCACCGCTTATGCACTTTTTGGCTGTTTGGTTGCACTTGTGGATCTCAACTTTAGCAAGCCGATTCTACTAATCAACTAGTATCTTTAACATCAATAAATAAGTTTTTTATCAATTCTTTGCAATGCACTGAATGAAACAATTTTTATCTACTGAACAAAACTATACGTTTTTGGTCTAGAATTGATCGTCTGTCAATTTTCAATAATCCCATAATTTTTTTATTACGCTCAGATGTATAGAAGTTGAGAATTGAAATAAAACGTGAGAGAAAACTGAACAATGTACTACTTTTAAAATGCACTTTTCGAATAGACGCCGGGCGAGTTCAAGTCCAAAACTTACCACATTATTTCTGACATTGTCCTAACCATTATTCCATCATAACATTTTTATCAGCAAAAGTTTAATTCGAAATCGTATTTCTACCCCATTAAAAATTAAAACAACTTTAGAAATTAAAATTGCAACTATCGGATTTTGTGTATCATACAAGTTGGCTTTGATAATGACATTGATAATATGAAATCAGCCTAGCTATTATTCAAAGCACGCGCTCATTTATGTAAAGTCTTTATTGTATTATCAATGCAGCTGCTAATTTTGATTAAACCGACAGGTGAAGACTAAAATTAATAATCTTTTACTTTAACTTTTGAACTAATTTTTTTTGTACTTCTAGTATCTATAAAGCACACTTCATAAAATTTACACTATTTTCACTGTTGTCTGAGATTTGAAAACACTATACAAAATTAAATTGCACGTTATCGTTCATATCCTAACAAGTTATTGATGTAATAATCAGAATATAAAATATAACTGTCATCGGCCTGCTACATCACTAAATTTTTCATTACCTTTTGAAGTCCAAAAATTTAGAGAAAAAGCTCAAAAACTATTTTATTTGATACAACTTATTTTTGTTTATGCATATTCGAGGAAACAAAGAAAACAAAACTGAATAGGAGTTTATAATCTCTAAAGATTGAAAAGAATGAATAATTTTTAATTTTAGTGCTGTCTATACATTTGTTTCCTATTTTCATGAGCCTGTGCCTGCTTTCATCTCTTCCAAGCTCCAAGCACTCTAATTATTTTGTTTTTTACTCATACTCCTACGAATCTTTACAATTTACATTTTACATTCAACATTAATATAATTTTTTAAAAGACTTCCTTTCTCTAATAACGCTAAGTAAATTACTAGTTTCAAATAGATACGGAATATTATACAGTAACAAATATTTCATAAAAGCATTAGGTAAAAGTATAGGTACTTACTACGTTAATTTAAAAAATTCCGGTTCTTGTTGCTACTACACCTAATGGATGTTCGCTTTATTAATATAAAATTACAATTTATATAAGCATCTTCATTTAGTAGTTGTGTATTATTAACTTTTTTTGGTATAATAACACTCAGATAATGTTGCAAGTAAAACATGAATTGAAATCACCTCTCGAGACTGCTCGAGAGACTTAAAACTTTTTAGAAACGAATGAATTTTGTTGACACGTGAGTTACTTTAATAACTACTTTTTAACAATAATTTCATTTTTTTGCTTAAGTTTTATAACAAAAGTCATTTTCTCGACAGTTACATTTAGACTTTTATTTTTGCCTTTTCTTTTATTCTAAAATTCGAGCAGTAAAATCACAAACTTTCTAAAGAGAGCTAAAACCGATCTCCGGAAAACTTTTGAATAATATTTGAAACTACTTCAGTCTTTTACCCCAAGAGTGTTATCATATCATACTGCTCATACTAACATTTTTTATTAACCATAAAGATATATGAAAACGTTTTGAACGCTTATTGAATATTTTACAACGTTTTACACAAAATTCGAATGTAAAAGGGTAATTTTCGGTACCCCTATAATATGAATTTTATCTTTAAAAACTATTAACGTTAACTTGCTCACATTAACTGCACAGAAACCAATACTTAATTGAATATTTCGTGTTTAAAGTTTTTAGCGTGACCGAGTAAAATTATTTATCGAATTCTTGTATCTTTATATTTGTCAACTTCACAATAAGTACTATGGTGCATGATTGAGAAAGCCCAAATAAGAAAGCAATCATGCTTTTGCCTGACTAACTTTAACCACTTTAATGCAGGGCCATAATGGTTATATCATGAAGTAAGTCACGAATATAATAATTATTTGAAATTTTATAACATACCATCGATCTAAAAATATATTATTTTATTTTACGTTACGTAATCATGAAAGGTAATATAAATTAAATTGGTATTTTTTCTTTAATAAAAATTATATGGATCTTGATAAGCATAGGCAAGTGAAAAGGTAATTTTTTGGTACGAAATTTAATTGTACAAATAGCTCGGTTATTTTTAGAATTTTACATTGAATGGGTTGCTTGAAGATTTTTATGTCGATTCAAAACGACTCTCGTTGTCTTTATGAGCATGTATTTCAGGTCAGTCAACTTGGTCCCCCGAAATTAGATTTTTCGAAAAAAAAACATTGCGCCAGGTCGGGCTAAGCTAGCGCCGCAAATATTAAAGCTAACGCCTTATTGGTTATCGAAATATTGTAACTTCAATTTTTGGGGAGCTAAGTTGACCCCTAAGAGCCACCCGAAATTCGAATTTCGAAAAAATAACCATTGCGCTAGGTTAGCCTGAGCTAGCGCTGCAAAAATTATAGAAAAGGAAATTTTGGGGGGCTAGCGTCAACTTATCCCCCCAAAATTAGAAACTCAGCCTTCATTTATAATATACTGGCCCTAAGACCCAGTATTATAAAGCCTAGTTAACCGAAGGTTAACTCATAGGTGGAAATAATAAATAAACGCCAATTTCACTATTGTGTCCAATTATGTCAAACTAAAATAACAACTAACCTACGGCTACGACATACGGTTGAAACTCCACCTTCGTTTATAATACTGGCCCTAAGGTCCAGCATTATAAAACCTAGTTAACCGAAGGTTGGCGCAACCGCAGGTTGAAATTATAAATAAACGTAAATTTCACTAGTTTGTTCAATTATATCAAACTAAAATGACAGCTAACCTACGGTTACAACCCACGGTTGAAACTTAACCTTCGTTTATAATATTGACCCTAAGGCCCATTATTATAAAGCCTAGTTAACCGAAGGTTGACTCAACTGCAGGTTGAAATTAGAAATAAACGTCAATTTCACTATTATGACAAATTATTTCAAACTAAAATGCCAGTCTAACCTTAGGTTGAGTTTCAAACATTGAATAAACAGCTGCTACTCTAACAGGATAGAGCCATTTAGCTAATAATATGGATCGCAATGGTTTTCTAAATATAGCGCTTTCCGGTCAATTTCTCCAATAGAAATGGTTGCTTATACTCCCACTTATAAGGAAAGATCATGACAGCCAATGATAATGTATTGAAAATGTCGTTTCCATCGCATTTTTTCTTATAGGCAACGGTGGCTAACCCTTCTTCCGGATCTATTTATTCAATGATTTCAACCGTAGGTTGAGTTTCAACCTTCGTTTATAATACTGGGCCTAATAGTTATTTGCTACAACTGGTAGAGGCCGTACGTTTTCTCGTGAACGATGTCCTTGAAAAAAGCTACGCGAAGACGGGGCTATTTAGAAGGGAGAGGGCTATTGTAGTGAAATTTCAAAAGATAAAAATATTGACTAATTTATACAGGGTGATTTTGAAATACACGTATATATTGATATCCACCGTAGACTAGGAAAAGTTAAAGGCGTCAGCAATTTTTTTTTAGACCAAATGTTCTTCAGTCCTTAGAAAAATAGTGTTAAAGTTTGACCCGCACCGTTTGATTACTGCATGGTTTGCTCAGCAACCCGTAGTAAAAAATGTGCATATTGGTTTATGCCAAACAAGGTAGTGCTATTCTATAATTTAAATAAAAGTAATTTTGGTTAACTTATTGTCAAAATGACACTTCTTTTAAAAAATGTTTTAATCAGCCAATGAGAAACAGTGTTAATAAACAATCGTTCCATGATTTTGTAAATTATACGTGTAGTTTTCAAATGGCGCGGGTCAAAGTTTAACACTACTTTTCTAAGAACTGGTCAACATTTTCCTTAAAATTTTTTTTGCAGAAACGTTTAACTTTTCGTAATCTACGATGGGTATCAATATAATATACGTGTATTTCAAAATCACCCTGTATAAATGAAAGGAGATTAAAAAAATTTTTAGATTTGTTAGTAACAAGCAAGTTATTCACATTTTCGACTACTGTGATCTTGTGACTCATCGTTCACGAGAAAACATACGGCCTCTAACGTTCAGAATTTTTTTAAATATACAGAAAAGGAAATTTAGTAGAATTGAGACAACCTTTTGTGTTTTATAACTTGGAGTTTTCAAATTTGTAAATTTTCCGCAAACTACGCTAAACTACGAACATTGTAATTTTCCTAGGCAGCTCTTTATGTATTCAAGAAGAGCCTGCAGCATTTAATTATTTATCGCATGTTATAATATTTTTAATATTTTTAATTAAAACCATTAAATCGCAAATGCTAATGAATCAAAAGTTTCCGATATTATTTGGACAAAAATGAAGTAATACATCAGCAATTGGGTTTTCGATCATACTTTTTTTTATCAAAATTACATTACTAATGGCGCAAGTTATAAAATTAACGTTTGGGAACTTTCTTAGAAAAAGAAAATTCATAAAATTGTTATTCGAAATTTCCCCATTACTACAAAAAAAATCTCACAAATTTACATAATGTAAAATATGTCCTTAGAGCATTTCATTTGTTTTTCTCCAAACATAATAATTTGTATCGATCCAGTGTAAAACAATTGTTTATATTATACTTAACATAAAATTATAATAAATTTATTCGAAAGTTCATTAACGTTTTGAATACTTGTTTACTGTTTTTCAAAACTACTGTGTTATATTTTATTTTAACTGTCTGTATTGGTGGAAGAAGAACACAAAACATGGACATTTTAGCTTTGGGCAGAGAATATCTCCTATTTGCTACTAATCGTGATCGTACTTGATATATTACGAAAAATCGTTCAACCCAAATGTTGCTCATAATAAGTCGATATATATTTTTGGTGTTAAACTATCACAATTCACGTTACACAAACAGGTTTAAAATACTCGTATTTAGATACATTACAATTTTTTTTATTACTTCTTCAACTATAAATAAAAATCAAATAGGCAACCTACGAAGATCTCATAATTTCAACGGGATATTTGTTAAATTTATCTAATTGAGCTAATCATTTATTTCTTACATTACAGTTAAGTACGAATTTATATTTATATAAAAAATTATATGACATATGGTTTAAATATAATATGTATGCGAGTAGGTAAGTTAGTTGTCCTTATTTTTGCTATCATTCTGTTACAGAATAAATTAAATTAAAGTGTACGGTTTGTGTGTTTTAAAAAAACTTATTAGTTACACATTTTTATTAAACTATTTAAACTGTACATGTTTAATTAAATACTGTAATTTTTTAATAGAAATGCGCTTATACAGTTCATTAATTTTTGTTTTAATCGGTGCTTAATAAACTAAAACTGTCACATCAGTCGAAAGCGTGCAGAAACGATATGTAAAATTAAATTTGAAAAGCAAGATCTCAGGGGCGAGTCTTAAGGATCATCACTAGGTCCTGTACTGTTTAAAAAGATACAAACGCAATTTAGTGCAACTGTGCGCTCTCTGAAGCGAAGGTTCTCATTGAAACCTGACACCTAAGCGTTGTTATTAGAAATGGAAATAATATATTTATGATGGTTTGAAAAAATTACTACTTTTACTTTTCAACATTAATTATAAAATTATATGAAATCTACATTACTACGGTACCTACTGAAGTGTTTGACTTAGGTAGCAAACATTAATGCAATGCCAAAAGCTTCATTAAGAAATCAACGGACATTCGTAAATATAACGAAACCGTCTAAATTAACTCCATCGAGCCTAATGTTTATGATATTAATTTGCTGTCAAATAACTGCCATATATGGTGATTTTTTAAAGTAAATAGATGATAATTCCTCTGGCAGCGTTAATACGGTGATCGAATGAGTAGAAATAATCAATCATCAGTAATTATTACGTTCGTCCAAACAATGGGCGGAGAAGAGAAAATTCTCTAATCATTCAACAATCACTAGATGATTTGGTGTGGATCGATCGAAAATCTTGACTGAATCATTCTTCTTTTTAATGGAAAGACGGTTACGGTGAACGATGAGCATTACCCAAGCAATAGTATGCGACCTTCTAATGGCACAAATAAAGTTAAATTAAATGGAGCGCTTTTGTATACAACAGGATGGCGCTACATCAAGGCTGGATTATCCATGAAGCGCGCGCTTCAGAACCCCGTGTTGTGAGGGGTCTGGAAAAAAGTAAAATAGTAAAGGACATTTAATGGTAAACAACTTCTTTTTTGAAGACTTTTAGTCTAAAACGAAGAGAAAAGGTGCTAAAGGAAAAATTTTGACGAAAAATTTAAGGCAAATTCTTTTTCATACATTAACGAAGTTTGTCGGTAGGTTTCTCAAAAACTTTAAGGAATAGAAAAAGCTGAATTTAAGAAATCTTGTAGACAATTTAATAAGCTTTCATTTTGCTAAGAACAATTTTTTCCCTAGTATACACCGTTTTCGAGATATAAGCGAAAACCCAAACAACGGGACCTTTTCATCCCCTCCAACCTTTAGCCATATAACTTGGACCTTTTGGTATTTTTACCTCCTAACTACTGCAAACACATTCCTGAAAAGAAAAATTCCACTCTCTTCCATGTCCTCTATAACCCATTCGTTAACTAGACTACAATAGTTGAAATGTTAAAGTCGTTTTTCAACAGAAAAAATTAAATCTTTAAGGGTACTACGTTCTACGTTGTAGAAAAAAAAACTCCAAGGAGATAAAATGTAGACAATTTCATGGCAAACTTTTCGGAAAAAAATTAAATTTCATAACCAGTAATATCACCGGAGTTAACATCTCCAGACTTTCTTTTGTGAGGGTTTTAAAAGAGCAACGTTTATGCTTATTCTTTATACGAATCATGATCGGTTTGAAAAATAACGTACGAGAAAATAAATTCAATATTGATGAACCACATATTTATGAACCGCTCAGAACAAAGGGTTTTTTCTAAACGCAAAATGGACTGAGCATGTGAGCATGTAAACATAGCTTTTTGAACACCCTTTTTAAATAACTAAAAAAATTTGTTTTAATTTGCTCCTGTTTCACCTCCTATCAATCACACTTTCAAATAGTGGAGTAATTTCCAAATATGCATTTTTGTTTCTTCAAAATATTCCATACCATAAATAAAAACAAGTTAAATTGAACTACCTCGTTGTTTAAAAGTGTAGGTAATTAAAAATAATGAAAATCAATGTGTACTTTCGCACATGCGGATCGAACGTTTAAAAATTAAAATATCGAAATGATTCATAACCACAAGCGCAATAATTTAATTAATATTTTTAAATATTTAATTTTTTAGTACAATTTTAACCTTCGTGTAGTTAAGTTGCCGTTTATTTGTGTTTCGAGCCCTTTAGATTTTTTCAAAGAAGCATGGAGCAATTCTTCAATAAATTGATGAAGGTTAGATTTTTCTTTAATCATAGTTCAGAGTACCTATCTAATTATTGAAGTTTTCGAATTGTCTTTATTTGTAAAATTACATAACAGGGAAATACTTAAGAATAATATTACAAGGGTGCCCCTTTTCAAGTTTAGTAATCTCACTTATTCTTCGGCTGGCAACGTATCAAATGATTAGAGGTGTAATATTCCGAACGAATATTACAAAAGTCTACAGTGGAGTAGGTATGTATAGCGACGTCATCATTAATTTTCCAAATTTGATTTTAATCATTTTTTGTTGTATTTAATATTTTTTGTCTTTGTGAGCAATTTCGTAAATAAAAATTAAAATGCAGTCTTCCACTCAAAGAGATGCTCGTCAAATTTTAAAAAGTTTAGTATGAAATTTTTCAGGAAATTTTCTTTGCATAAAGTACAAATTCTTTAATGAGAATGCTTATTAGAGCATGGAAGAATAAAAAAGATATTTTACAAACGGTAACGTTTTCCACTTAGCATTTTTTGATTTTGAATAATTATATAAAAAAATGTTTTATAAGAAAAATTGTGTTTCTCTCTACCTACACTGTTTATTTTAAAAAAGAAAATTTTAAGCTGAAATGTCGAAGGTTTTAAATTATGAAATATCTTAAAGAGTCGTACTTTGAAAGGAAACATTGGTTCAGTTAGCGGTATACAAAAAGACATTATTATAAATGTAAAAAAAATTTATTATTGAATTTAGTGAAAGACTGGATTGCGACACTTGTTTGTGCTTCTTTAAAGAATATAAAATAAAATACTGTAAAGCGCTCCAGTAAAAGTTAAAGTTTTGTAAGAAGTTTTCTATAACTGAGTGCTAATTGCTAAAATTGACAAAATGACAAAAAAGACGAAACGTTAATGTTTATGCAATAAAATTTACAAAGAAATTTAATAAAATAAGAAATTTTCTTAGGCGATGACGACTTTTTGACAGATATTGGATAAAAAAGAAAATTATGGAAACGTTAAATATATCTTAAAATATAAGTATTTGTTGCTTGCTTGGTTTTATGGAAAACCAAAGTCAAATCAGATACTTTCGGTCTTAATGAAAACTATTTTAAAGCCGTTAATGCTTTTTTTGGAATTGTAATGGGTCCTAATATTATTTTTGCTGCGTATAGACAAAAAGTTTCCAGCATATTTTACTGAAGCAGTCTTCTCTAAGAAAATAAGTACAATTCCTGATCCAATCTACAAGTTAATTTTTTTTACCCTTTTTCATAATTATCTAACGACAGACATCGCGGCCCTACGAGGCCATGCATCAAGAGGATCCCAGCAGTTTCAAACGCGACGTAATCGCGAGTGTCGTGTTATGGCTACAGAGGGAGCCAGCTGTAGAGGCTAAATAGCTAGTGGTAGCTATTTGTTGTTGAAAAATCCTGCATAGTCTAATTTTTGGTTCTAGTAAACTCAAATTTTTGGAGGGAGGGGGACAGGAATTACATTTTCACCGAGAGACCCAAAATTTGAAACTACGTCACTGCTATTCCAACCGATAATTAATAGATGTAGAGATTCTAAAGTACATACATAGTTTAAAAATAACAAGTAGACAAAAAACAGCATAAAAAGCTCGTATATCTCATTCAAATCATTTAAAATTTCATTCAAATGATACCTACTCTAATTTACATTTTGGTACACACCTACGTTTATTTCTTATTTCCTTTTACATGCCGTAAAATTGAAATTTTATGAGCTACGTTAGAAATTTTTATATCGTGTATGAATATTGTAAATCCCTTATTACTTTCTTCATTTGAAAACTTTGAGTTTCCTCGCTGACTACTGACGTAACAAGAACAACCGCCCCTGCACACTTCGTAATCTGGCTACGTAAAACTACGTAAAAAATAAAATTGGGCGTACTAGGTACTATAAGTTTTTAAAATTTTGTATTTTGTACTTTCATTTTTGGGGATCCATCCATACGCAAAGCTGTAAAGTTCCATTTTCCGAACTAAAATTTCCGTAGGAGTTATCACTAATAACATTATGTGTTAAAACAAAATTTTTAGAAATAAGAAGGTTTAATGTCTTGTGAACAAAGAGAATATTTTAATTGGTAAAATTAAGAAAATGCTCGATTCAGATTCCAAGCTCAATCATTTCCCAACGTCAGAGAGGATTTACATTCTTCCTGTTGTTGACGGCGTTTTACTTTAAAAGCAAAGGGTTTTATATCTTTTTAAAACGCCTACTACAACAATATTTTTAAGTTCTTTGTTTCAAGTATTTAATTTTTATAATTTGTGTGCGTTCGTGATCATCAATTTGTTTTTTTGTGTGTACGCCACTCAAAATATTACTTAATTATAGTAACGTGTGTGTAGTTACTAGTTAGTTACTCATGTTCTTACTTCTTACACACAACAATATAACAATTTCTTAACGAGATATTTAGTGAACCACACGTCTGCAATGCGTGCATGTTTTACGCTATATGCATGACGTGATTAATTGTAATTTTATAAATATATACCCTAAGGAAGCCCTGAAACTGGTTTCAATTTGGTTTAAAGAAAAACTTAAATATTAGCACGCTTAGCGTGTTTGTTATTGTTGCACGTAAATAATAATTCAAGTAAATTTCTTCTCAACAGTTGGTATGTATTTGAATAAAATTGTGGAAAATATGAGAAGTTGTTAAAAGTCCTATACACCAAGTGGTAAATTACTTTAATTTTACTTAAACGTTTTCTAAAAGCTTGTTAAATTTCATTCATTTTTTGGGCAATTTTCATGAATGGTAAAACATAAATAATCTTTTTGAAGAAACGAAATTTCAGAACTACTTATAATAGATTATTTATGAAAAATATTCTCTAATGAATTTTCATTTCCTGAGATGAATTCATTCATTTATATGCTATATCAATTGTATTGGAATGCACGAGTACTAACATAACGGGTTATATTCCATAACCTATATTCACTTCCACTAGCCTACTTTACTTATTAGCTCGCATATTTCATTGTTTAATCGATTAGCTATTAACAATGCAGACACAATCGCAATTCTACATGTAAAACAATAAATTATGTCGAAATAACTAAAACTTCATTTAAGTAAAATAAAAATATAATTAAAAGTAGAGTTCATAAAAATTACGGCAATGGAACACAATGAACAAAACACAACAAGTTATAGCAACGCTAACCAAGATATAGAGTAGTGATCTTAGGAATAGGAACCGTCAGAAGGAAATGGTGTAACAAACTTAGGAAGAACATTATAGACAACAAACAGATCTAAAATCTATTAAAAATAAGAAATGGAAGATGTATGTGCAGTCAGCATCACAATTAATGGCCACCCTGGCTATAACTCTAGCACGAATTGTGGAAGCAACCATCATAACACCCCCTATTTAAATTGAGGAATAACGTTATTTTGCCAACAAGTAGTAAATCAACAACCTCCCCTTATATTCTTTTATCGATGTTGGCTAATAACCACCCTGGCGTACCGCCAGGGTGGCCAATAACTGTGAGGCAAATGTATGTATAAATAAATCAAAAAAGACCCCTCAATCCTTCAGGTGTCCGGGTCCGGACCTGGTAAGCCTTCCGGTGTTGTACAGTATCAATTAAAATTGGCCTGGAAGTTTTTCATCAGTCGCTGAATTTTTGACTTACGAAATAATGAAAAGACTGGAGAAAATGAGCATCTAAACCGAAACCGTCAATGGGGATAATTCAAAACGCTAGTGGAGTTGAAAAATGTTTCCTTGAATAAATGTTTCGACTAATAAATAAAACTATTACAATTACAAAGAAGGTTTTGAAAAATGATAAATAAAGAAATAAGATAAATCGTATTATGGTATAGTTACAAAATTTAATGTACTTATCGATTACATTTCTCGAATGAAACGCTGAAAGTGAAAAATTGCTAACATAAAGAATTAAAACTCTTTTCTCTAGCGAACAAAGTTACTGTAACATCATTTATTAAATTATGTAAGTAGCTGTAATAACAGTTGATGTCAGCAATATCCATATAATACAATGATTGAAGATATTAATAAAGAATAAAGAGGCTCATTGACATGCACATAAAAGAAAATTGTTCATCACAGTAGGTTGGGTATTTAAAATATGATTTTTATTATTATTATTAATAAAAAAAACGACAAGTCACATTGAAAGTAACTTACCTGTCGTTTAACACTGGAGGAGCTATCACTGAGGCTGCCAGAGGCGGTGAATTTACGAGGTCTGCTCTTTAAACGGGCACCCTGACCCACCGCGGGACCTTCTAAACTGCCCGCCCCTGCTGCACTCTGAAACAATGCGTTACCTTGAACATGACCTGACCTACAGATTTGTGTATATGGCAGGACATGGCATGCAAAATATAAAAATTAATTATTTTTATAATATAATTTTACAGTTTTTTGATGAAATTGGTCTAATTTTTTGTAACTGGTTAATAAGTTTAAGAACAATTATTGAATCAAACGTTTGACATTATAATTCAATAAAAGATTAAATTAGAATTGCATTATACTTATGGTTATGACATAATGATCTATCAATAATAAATTAAATAACTTATTTATTTTTGATTAATACTCCAATATTTTTGTAACATTTAATTTTAATGTCATTAATCGACTAAAAAGGTCTGCATAAAAGAAACTACTTATTAATAGAGTACTTATAAGAGTTTCATTTTTTTTTCTTCTCAAGAAGCTTATCGTATGAATCAGCTAATTCAAAACCACACCCGTTGACGCTTTTGGACCCTCTAAAAGCACGCGCCGTATTATAATAGACGTGAATTTTCGTCTTTGTTTTTCAATTTTTTGCTAAAGTGGTAAAACTGAAATTATTATTTTGCTTTATGGGAACCACAAATCCGAACCTCTTTTTCGACAAAAAATTAATTAAATGAAATTTAAGGTTTTGAATTAATTGATCGGAAGAATTACTTTTATCTCGTTTTTTCTAACGATTGGCTTTAACCACAGAATGCTTTGCAGGACGATTTGTAGTGCAGAAAATAAATTTATCACTGAACGTTTATATTTTTTGATTTAGTAATTAGTACTTAGTTAAACTTTCTTGTACCTCAACGATTTTCCAGGAAAAACGAAAATAAATCGAGAAATTAGGTAATTCTACGCGATTAGAGGTAATGGTGCTCTCGTGAATAGGGTTTTATGCGAGTCTTGCAAAATTGCGAGAATCTCGCATTCTCACTTCGCAAAAGTTGTGAGATGCGAGGCAAAACTAAGGTTTCCAATTTTATGCGAGATGCGAGGCGAGACAACGATTTTAGCTTGCGAGGAGAAATTTTTTTACTTTCACCTCAGAGTTTTGCGATATCATTAGCAAAACCTAATTAAAACTCAAAGTACATGCGTCGTAAGATTACTCGGGTAATAGGGAACAACGCAACAACGAACTAAAATGACAGGCTAACCTTAGGTTGAGTTTCAACTTCCGTTTATAATACTGGGCCTTGGAATACTGTATAGCGGGTAATTATTATCAAAGGTAACGAACAGTTGGATCTTATGTAAGGCAATGTGGCCTATTAGAGCCGCGATTTATGGCGGATACAATGACGACTCCTAATAGGTATAATATGCTAGTCATCGTCAGAATTTGTAGTTACGCTACTGAGCATATCTATCGTCCTTCAGCCAATAAAAATCGTTCGTAAGCTAGAAGCTTCTATAATCTAAGGCCTGATTGCACCACTTCCCTTTAAATCTACAGTTTACTAAGAGTGGGTATGATTTAACTCATTATAAATTTACTTTTAACTTGGTTGGTAGGTACAACCAGCTCTATAGCTCAACTTGTAGCTAAACGTGGTTTAATATTTACGTGTGCATATTTATATGGATTCAATCCAAGCGTAATTTACCTGTCAAACGGAAAAACTGTCACTCGACAAATTTAAGTTATAGTTAAGGGAAAGTGGAAATCTTGCGATTGCGATTTCAAAAATTTTACGAGGCGAGACTGAAATAAATTTTTGCGAAAGATCTCGCAAGTAAAGCCCTACTCGTGAAATCGATTTTTGAACTTTACTTTTTTTCGAATTATTTTGATCGATTTTTGATATTTATTTATTTAATTCAGTTGTTTCTTTTTTATGAAATTGTTTCTTAGCAAACTTGATTTTTAAAATTAGTTTGAACATAAATAACAAAATATTCTATTTTAGTATTACTTACCGTAAAGGAATTAAAATAAATCAACCCTATCAACCCTTATATTTTTGAAAAGAGAAAAAAATTAGCTTTTTAATAACATAAAAATGAGGTTAGGTTTGTATTTAAAAAAACATAAGTTTGCATCATATCTCCAAAACGGTGCTATTAAAAAATATCTTTGTTATTAATTTATTTGGCTTTTAGTAGTGCCTTTTACCTATTTTTTGAAAATTGGAATTATCTCCATTAATAAAAAAGTTATAAGCTTATAAGCATTTAAAAAAAATTAATTTTTTTAGGTTTTGTCAAATAACTAAGAAACTTGGCAACAATGTTAATTTTTTTTAACCGAATTTGAATGGCCGTATAATTCTGCCCAACTTTGCCAATTTAACCGACTCTATATCTCTTCTAATAACAAAGTTACCCGTGTAACGTGGGTAGATTATTGTCACCCTGAATATAGTGGAAAAATGAGCATGATTATGGCATCCATATCGAGTTAAGAAAGCTGCTAAATGTCATTACACTTGCCTAAGTAAAAAAGAGATATGGAAGAAAGAAAACGCAAGATTTCAGTTTTTCTCGATATTTCTGATACGACAGAAATATCTGGATTTCTTTTAAAATATTGTAAGTGCGTGAAAATGTGCAATTTTGAATCTCTTTTAGGCTTAGAAAACCTCCATGGTTTACAATGTGACCACCTGTATAACCTGTGTAACCTGTATAACCTGTATAACCAGTCTGTATCTCTAATTAGCAATGTTCAGCTCCATGTTCAGGTTGAGACTACTTATCTACTTATATGAACACTAAATACATTATTTATACGATGTTCATTGGATTTTATACTAAAAAATGCTACTTACAGTATGTCCCTGGATGGGGTTGCCAATAGGAAAAGTTTTTTTTATTTTTCATTTTAGGAAAAAAAAGTATTCTTTATAATAAGTTTTGATTCTTTTCAAACTCCCAAATATGCAGAAATACTAAAAATAAATTTTCAAATAAAAAAGTTATTGAGCTTTTTCTCGAAATTTTTTGACTTTTTTTAAGTCCGAATATTTCGAGAAAAGAGCCAATTTTAGGTAAAAAAGTATTCTTTATAAAAAGTTTTGCTTCTTGAGAAACCTCAGAATCGATTCTCAAGTTTGAGTTTACACTTACACAGCGTCAAAAAAAGTCAATAGTTTATTGAAGTAATGGAAAAATAAAACATTTAAACTAAATTATTCTACTTAAACTCAAATTTAAGAATTGATTCTTAGGTTTCTTAAGAAGCGGAACTTTTTATAAAGAACACTTTTTGACTTAAAATTGGCCGTTTTTCGAAATTTGTTAAATTTAGAGAAAAAAGCATAATACTTTTTAATTTTAAAATTTCTTTTAGTATTTTTGCATATTTGGGAGTTTGAAAAGAAGCAAAACTTTTTATAAAGACTTTTTTTACATCTAGGTAGGTACCTAAAATGAAAAATAAAATTTTTCCCTACTGGCAACCCCATACCCCCGTATGGGGTTGTATGGGGTGTGTCCCCACACACTGTATATTGTTCTAGAACTGGACATTTTAAAGATATCTGTAAGAAGGGTGCAGTAAGCATCCATTGGAGCAATGGCGAATTTTTTGGGAGCAGTGACGAATTTTTATGGAGTTTACCTAGGACTTTACCAAATTTTCTACACTTCAGGCCTATTAACTTAATACACCGACGTTATAAACTCTTACAAAAAAATTTAGTGAATAATTTTTTGTTCAGAGATTTAAAGAGCTGTAAACCTTTAGCTAATGAACCATTTTAAAATTTTCAACATTAATAGAATCATCTTCACATGGACAACATACCTATTACTTAGCACATCTTAATAATTTTGGGAACAACTTTTAAGATTTTTAATCCTAAATTGTTCAGTGAACTTGTACAATAGAGCCGTAAAAATTAGAAAAGGCACCATAATTTGATTGATATCGTTGGTTTATTCGTTTATAATCGCTAGTTAACTTTCTGTAATTTATTTTTCAGCGTATTTTATATTTTCATTCAAAAATAATATTGTAAGCAAAACACACATTTATTAATTAATTTCATTGTTTTATAAGAGAGAACAAGTTCAAAGAAAATTGCTTTCAATTGAGTTTGATTAAATAGCAGCGAAACATCGTTAAAAGGTTATTTGATAAATACGCGTAATAATAATAGCAATAATAATTAAATAATAAGCCGATTCTTGGAAGCAATAAGTGGTTGTTCTGGCATTCGATTTTTTAACGTTGACGTTTACTTTACTCAAGATTGAATATTACACAAAAGCAATTAAATAAAAAAATTACCTGATATTGACCTGCCTGATCCTTCAACAAAAGGACAGGGCTAAAAGCCACAAAAAACAATTTTTATGTTCAACGTGGAATACTTTTTCAGAAATTAAGACGGTTTAGGTCAGGTATTGTGAAATAAAAATTGTAAAGTTGATTTGTACATTTTTGTTCAACATCTTCGCTTAGATTCTTAGAAGTTGGTTAAACACAATAAATTTTGTTTCTTCGATCCGACTTGTGTAATAAACAATCGACTGCGCTTGCTGAATAATTCCAGACGTTAAATGGGGAAAATTAACATATTTTTTTTCTTCTTTAGCGCACAGGTATTAGGAAAAATTTTAACTCCAGTCTCAAGGCCCTCTTTGTTTGAAAATCGAGGTATTGGTTTTTTTGATGAATTGTTTATAACGTGGAATTCGATCTCCCGCAAAAATTGTTTAATGATGCGCTCAGTTTTGATTTAATTAACATTTTTATTTAAAACTTGACCTGCACAATTATTATTTACATAATAAGCTATACTGGTCCTGACTGGATTCATCAAAATTATAGACCACTTCTAAACGACTTGGAAACTTAAAATTTCGTGCCCCAAATCGATTTGGAAAACCGAGTTATCTTTTTAAAATGGGGGTTGGAAAACTTTATTTAATAATTCTGAATATATTTGTGCTCCGATTTCTAGATTCTAGATAGAAATGTTAAAAATAGATCGTCCATCAAAATTTTGAGATAATCGACTTTAAAGGTGCAAAGGTGAGGCGCGAAGCGCCGTTATTGTACGCATACCACATCGTTTATTCTAAACCTAATTAAAACTTATATTTTTAGGAAATATTTATAATAAAAAAATTCAAGAATTTTAGATAAAAAATATTAAATTCTTTGTTAACCTTGTTCGAGCAAAAATTTTTGTTAATTATTAGAAAAATGCGGCGTTTCTTGTACAAAATATACCCACATTTATCATTTGAGTCGACAAGGGCTACAATTATTTAGCAGATTTCATATTTGGGAACAATGTGATTTTGGGGTAGGTAATGGATGAATAGGGTGATTTAACATCTTAAGATGCAAGGTGCTCAAAAATAAAATGACCACTCCTCTTAATTTAAAAAATTGGCTTTATATTTTTAACATTGCATCACAGCGGGTGAATTTATAAATTTTTTTGTTTGATACCTGCTAGAATTTAAAAAAAATAATATACAGGGTGGAAAAATAATAAGGAAACGAAACAACAAAAATAGAAAAAGAAATCAAATATGATAGTTGTCTATATTTTCACAATTATTATGCAATAGAAGAGATGTTAACAAAAATATGAATACAACGAAAAATTATAGAGAGTGATCACCTGATCACTGATCAAGAACTGGTAAAGACTGTTTACAGACCCTGGTATCTCATGCACATGTCAAGTTGTCATTAATTTTCCTGTATTTTTAAAACCTCTTTTCTACAACTTTTCAACCAGCTTGACCACAAAACAATGCCAAATTCTTTCGGATTCCAGTAAGCAAAGGATATATGTTAAAATTATCGGGCCCCAAACCAAGCATGTGATTGAATAGTTTGGTGCCCATAAGAAAATGAATTCATGAATACATCAAACACTACAGAAACAATGTTGGAAGCGAACACTTCAGCTTTCCCAATCACTCGAACTGTTAAACACATCTATGCAGATTATGGGATATGGACGAGAAAACGACGAGACATTACTGTTTTTGACCTGTGCTACTAACACGTAGAAGACTCAAAATTTTTGACACTGAATGTAAAAAATGCAATATTGGAACTACTGGAGAGCATAACCTCAAAGCTTCTTGAAACATCCAGGTTAAGCCCCCCTTATCCTCCCATTACGGGAGGATAATTTTTGTAGAATGATGTTTTGAATGTTCTGAGGGCATGGGTTATAATGCTTGGGTTCAATGGGAAACCAAGAAGCGCGTTATATAAAAATGGAGATGTTTCAAGTGGTGACTGGGTTTTGAAATCCATGTTCGGCTGTAAGGTTCCTAAGTAGCAGGGTTGAACTGGCCAGGTCGGTAGGTCGTCTACTGTCGACGGGGTCAAACGTCTTTGTGATCCTAACTTTTATGCATAAGTAAGGTTTTAAGTACATCATTTGTTAACAAACCTAACCTAACCACAAGTACTCTAACCTAACATAATCTTTTTTTGTAGGAGGGGAATCGTCTGGGCCAAACTCCTCTCTTACTTCTTTTGCATGTGGACTTGGAAGACTCGAAAGAACTCATCGGCATTACGTTAAGCCATCTAGAGTTTAGTTGTTCTGCTCTTCTTGTGTCTATCCGTTACTAGTTACTCACCCACCTCTTTAATGGTATAAGTGATCCCTCTCAAACTTTAACTTTATCTTGTCTTCCACCTTGGTCATTATTATTTTTCTCATAAGTTTTTCAATTTCGCTCCAATCCTCTCCGTTCTCTAGCCTATCTGCAAAATTTTCTTTCCTCAACCTCCATTCTTTCTTTAATTCGAACTCTTTTCGCTCTTTTTCTCACCTGTGGCAGGTCTTACCTAACCCAACCTAAGCAAACTTACCCTTGTATAGAAAAGAAGATTTTTGTTTATTCTATAACTATAATTTCGTTGTTATATCCTGATAATTATGGATCTTTCTCGGGGATTGGAATGGAAAAGGCGTTTAAACTACAGTTTTTAATGACGATACCAAATGAAGCCAGTTCGACCTTGCTGGTCAAGAATCACCTTTAGATATAAGGATACAATACTCCATATGAAGAAAAGCCTAGGCTCCTTCTTCTCTGTATTGTTAACACCTATCGAATCTGACATCTGGAGGACTCTGGAGTCAAAGAATTGCAGCTAGACTGATCAATATTGTATTCGTAGTCATTTGGAACGTTTTCGGTAATAAAGAAGACTGCTACGTTTTCTTGGGCCACCCTGTATCTCTTCGAGTTTACCACTTGAATAAACACACATTTTGCTTGCTATTGTTATAAATGTTTATTTTATAAAGTTGCAGGGTAACTGTTGCAGTTGAAATAAATAAAAGTGAGCAAATTTACGATGTCGTGCTTTAAAGTAATTTTGTTTCATCTACAATTGTGTAAACTTCAAAACCGTATTCCTACTGAGTAAAAAGTAGTTGTTAATGGAAATTCAAGTTGCTAAATGTAATAAGTATTATTTGGTTCTTATTTATAGTCGGCTTAAGTTGAATTTCCAACAACAAAAGTCTTTAATGATAATAAATTATGAGTACAATTTGTTTTTTTACGGTTTCAAATTATAAAAGTTCGGTCAATTTTTTAAATTCAGTTGTTAGTTGCAGGTACCTGTCCGAAAAGTGGTGCATTGCAGCACGTATATATCTCTCGGTGTCATGATTAGTTTGAAGTAGGTCGTATTATCATAATATCTCATACCCTTGCAGTAATACAGGTAAAAATTTCAATCGACTGACATTTAATCAGTGGCGGGGGATTTTATAACGTATTGATCTCTTTGGAAAGAAAAATTTAAAGTATAGTAATATTTTGTTCCCTTTTTTCATCATACTTATCTTAAAATGGTTTTATAAGAAGTTAAAAATTTATTTCTAAAGACATAAAATTTTTATTTCTATTCTGTAGACCTGAAAGATTTACTCGCAACGTAGCAGATCTTGTAATTTATCTAAAAGGCTCTATAATTCAATTTCGGTACTAAAAAGTACGCCACTGATTAAAAACCATCAAACAACTTAAATAATAAGTAAATTCAGATAGAGAGCAACCAACACATATTTTTATAAAAGCCCCCTACACCTGCGTTTCTTATATAACAGCTTGTCATTGCATTTACCTGCATACCCTCCTATCCCACAATTTTTAAACCGTACAAAACTTTTGAGTGCACAAGGGATGAAAATAAATTCCTGTACTTACTTTATACTTAAGTACACAATATCACGTTACTAAAAGAATCGAAAATTTCTTTTATATAAATAATTTCTTTTACCATTACTCTACTTGTCTACTTGATTGAAATACGAACTTCTTTTCTTATAAATATTTTTTAACCACCCTCAAATTCTTGTCCTATGAAAATTTTACCTGCTAAGTTTACTTACAACACGATCCACTAATGAAACGTCTGTTTGGTTATTAATCTATTAGAAGAGCATTTACAGTTACAAAAAATAAATTTACCCCAACTAAAAGCACGATATAATCTCGAAACAAAAAGAGAGATATTTTGATGCTCAAACAAGCATTTAGATGATATTTTAACTGACAGTGTGAGTGCAGGTAACCTTTTAATTAGATGAAACGAAAACCATTAATTCTTTTTTTAAATTTTTTAAATGGTTCTAATGAGAGACGTTTATGTTTACCAAATGGGATTTGGTTAAAAAAATTATTGTTCGGTTAACGAGTGGTTCAATTAGAGAATCTACTTACAAACTAAACTAAAAACAACAAAAGGGTGCTCATTAATAATTAAATTTTGTGGCAAAAAAATCATCAAGGCTTAAAGGTAAATTTTCAAAAATAGTCAATTACTTTATTTTATGCAAAACAATCATTAGGCGTCCTCAATAAACAAAAAGTTATGGCAGCGACGCCTAGTGTCACTATACTGTAGCTTTAATTTTTAAATGATTATTAAAATTATTAAACTTTTATTCTTATATTTACACAATTTTTGTTCAAATTTTTGAAAAATGAATTCTCAAGAACTGTTCTAAATCAATTCTCGCACATCGTTTTCTAAATTAACGTTCCTTTTGTAAATAAATAAAATATAAATGTTTATAGCTTCAGAAATTCTTCTGTGTAATAGACTTTATTATTAGGGATGTCATGGATCAATAATTTGTTGAATATTCAGCCAATTATGAAACCAAATATCGAATATTTGGCTGCATAATAAAATATTATAATCAAAGGGAGAGCGATACGGACGAGCGCCCCCTCGTAATGAAATTATTCGGTATCAATATTCCCGCTCAGGAGTATCTCCAGAGCTCACCTTTCCCATAAAAAATTTTTTACCGATAATACAGCAATTATTTTCTAAAAATAACGTTTTTTATGCCTCTTTTTTTTCTTTAGCCTTAATTTTGAAAACCATCGGAAAATCTAAAACAAGAAAAATGGCAGAAAATTTATTACTTTCAAATAAAATATGAATAATTGAAATTAATTTAACAACAAAACAACCTTTTGATATTGTAAACAAAAATTAAATAACAATACCTCAATACTAAAAATGATAAAATTTTGATAAAGACGTCTTATATTTCCGGGCAAATATCGACGTCCTTGATATGACATACCCGAAAATATTTTATGTAAAATAGTACCATCTTTTTCTTACGAAAGTAATTTAAAGCGTACGAGAAGGACAAAACAATTATAACATAGGGAAAATATATTATTTTCCCAATTATGCATAAGCGGTATGACCACGGATATTCCGATTACTGATAATATTGTTGCTTGTTACGAATTAGCATTTAACCAGTTCAAATTTGAGATAAGAAAAAATGTTAAATCTAATTACGATTGAATTTAATTGCAAATTAATATTGCATTACTATGTGGATGTTGTATGTGAAAAATATTATTTCTTTTCTCTATCATTTATAGCTCACGATTTGATAATAATTACTAATGTCATGTACAGTCAGCACTTTCAGTATTATTGATACTTCCCCCTAAGTTGATTTTAGTAAATCAAAGGGATGAAAATAAGAGAGAATTTTCTAGCAGGTTTAATCTATTGCGGAATAATTTTCCCAATACTCTTAATTAATGGACTTGAGAGCAGCTATCAAAATGTTCCGAATTAGGGGTTACAGTTTTTCAGAAATATGGAAAATACAGTCGTGGCCACACCTATCGGGGTGCGGTGGGAGCGAAGTACGCGGAAAAATAAAGGGCCTTCACCAGCTGCCATTTTCTACAAAATATAATTTTTTTAAATTAATTTTAGCTACAGTGAGCAATTTGTGAGGTTAAAAATTAAATATTAACAATTTAAAACAAGTTATGTCACCCAAAAAGAATTCCTAAAAAAATACAAAGATGTATTAATTTATTGGTAAATAATTAATCAAATAAAATTTTTTAAGCCTCAAGTTATGTCAATTGATCATTTCACACTTTTTATCATACTTTTAACAAAAATTTTTCTATTGGAATTAAGTTATAAGTTTATCTTCACACCTGCAGTTCACAATTTTTATAGTGGCGTACGTATCTTCAAAATTTGTAATTATATTGGAGAAAAGGGGTCGGTCAATACCCGCTTGTTTAAGGTTTAATTAGTGTAAAAATTGAGCTGCTTTTATTTTGTTTGTGAATTATGTGAATTTAATTTGGACTATGGCAATTTTGTTGGATTTTCTTGCATTTAAAACGTTTTAAACTAGGTAGAGGTAAAATTATTAAATTATTAAAGGGGAGTGGCCAAACCTGCGCGAACTTATCCCTACCGCTCCTCATCTTAAAATATTATACCTGTATATCACAAAGTTTTGCAGTTTTAACTTATTTTAAAAGGTTCAAAAACCATCGACTAATATAATTAAATTTTTTTATTTTCGTTTCAGATGAGTGGAACATCATTTTGCTATCGAGACAGGATCTTCACCAAACGTAAGTTCTCAAAGTTGAGGATTTTTCAAAAACTCTTATTTTTTGGACTAAGTATAAATCTTTTACTGATAACGCTTCAAAGAATAAAATAGAATTTTTGAGAAACTTTTCCCTTTTAAAAGTAACAGACTACGAAAACATAAAAATCGAGGTGATAGTATTCGGTCTCATCTCTTGGTGGGGATCAGCTATTTGAGTGCCACTGAACAAGTAAATCTATAGTTGGCATAGCTGACACTAGTTTTAGGGCTCAGGACTGTTAACAGTTAACTTTTAATAATTGATAAGATAGGCGGGAAAGCCATCTGAGAGGGATGTCAAAAGTAAAATCTTACTTAAGTATTATGTAAACAATTGTTACCTTGGCAGATGATAACCCGAATGCTATTTATGAGTTGTTGGTATGAAGACGTTAATCTAAACTCAGCTGTCAAAGATAAATAATTCTCTTTATTGGGAAATTCAACTTTTTGGTGTCACCGCAGACAAAACACTTAAAAATAATCCTTCATTCTTTATTATAACATATCTATGATAAAGAATCGTTAACTCGAAGACATTAAATTCCGCTCAGCTCTGTCAAAGATCATGTCGGAGGTCGGAAGGCGGAGGAGTCTCGTATACTCTTATAGTTACCCTATTGCTAAATACCCTAAATAATTCTCTTTATTGGGAAATCCAACTTTTTGGAGTCACCGCGAAATGCAAATCTTCCAGCAGACAAAACACTTCAAAACAATCCTTGATTCTTTACGATAAAGAATCATTAACTCGAAGACATTATAATAAAACTTTATGTTCAAGATGGGGCCAGGTCTGCATGCTTAATAATGACACTAATTACGAATTTTACCATCGATTTATTCAGTTTTAAGGAAATCCATCAGAAACCATATTCTTCAAACAAACTTTATCCATCTATTCATTTGACAGGCCAAATGACACGACATATTAATTACATAAATTATAAATGTTTGACATTTAGTAATTTTTGTTATTTGTCAAACTGATGGATATCTTGATAAGTTTGTTTATTTGATGAAAGAGGTTTTCCGAACTCAATGGAAACCAATGGAAAATTAAAACAACATGAGTTATGCATTTTTTAATGCTTTCAAACCGTCTTGCCTTTAGCCATGAAGCAATTTGACTGGAAAACTATCATTAAACAAAATCGCTCGTCTTTCGCTCTCGCTATTTTGATTGATGACAATTTTTTATTCTCAAATCACTAGGCAACAAGTTTTCGTGGCAAACAAAATTTATGCGGTTAAATATAAAAAGGCTCTTGTAATTAAAGTCGATATGTTTTCAAAACACTGTCAAAAGTGACACTGTCAAAAAGTGGAAATTGGGTGCACTTTTTTATCTGATAAGAGCCCGAGTGGTTGGTGAATGTACATTAGGTATATGCAAGAGGGGTATTTACAAATAATATTTTACGAAACAGAAATTATTTTATTAATAAATAGCAAAGTCAAATCTGAAGATCATTGACAGCTGTCAGATTCTTCACACTGTGTAGATCGTGGTTGACAGATAAACTTCTGCAGCCCGTCCCTTCCGGTTCCGCGATTATTAGAGAGACAAAAATACCTGATGGTATAGAATATAGTTATTATTGTGCAATTAGTGCAATTTTTTAAAATAATGACTAATGATTGGCTGTTTCGTAGTCAGATATTTATGCCTGTCTGTGTGGTTCTATTCATGTGTCAGCTCATCAGCTGATTTTTCAACATGTCAAAATCATATAATGCTCGTTTTCAAATAGCTAACTTAGGTTACACCCTTTCAATTTGTTAAAGATTAATGGTAGACTATGGAAAGATAATAATATATACAATCACTGATTAAAATTAAAATCATAAAATAGTCAATTAATTGACATATTCATCAAACCTCAATGTTTATTACGGTGCTTTGATGACTGTCGAAATACGTCATTTTAATCAGCTGTTATACTACGTTAATCGTCCTTTTTAACCCGAGGTTCGAGGTTAGGTTCAATGAAAAATTCTTTGGGTGGTTAGGATAACGTGTTCAGCACGACGAGATACGAGAGGGTGATGGTTATGGTTAAAGTACGTAGATCCGATATTTCCACTGTTATGACGCTAAAATCAAATTTTTTTTAAATTATTAATTTAGAGCTGTCGTTTTCAACTTTTTCCACTTGTTACTTGTGCATACGAGCACACTATCAATTAATCATCTGTCACATTAGTTAGATGTTATTTGTTCTTGGAATTTCGTAATAGAATTTTTATTAAAAACATTTTACTAACTTTGTCTATTTAACGTTGCTTTTAACGTTTAGTACCTACCGTAAATGCAAGTAATGCAGGTCAAATGACCGCTTTTATGTTAATACACACTGCTAGATAGATGTTTATCGATTTCTTTAAATAGGTCTACATGTAAGTAACGTATCGCGCCTCGTATATGTGCGTATTTTATCTATCATAATATAAATTTGATTTGCGTATGAATAATAATCACTTACCTGAATTCCAATATGAGGGGAATGAGCCCCTTGACTATCAACGTTTGCAGAGGGCTGGCGAGATGTCATGGCCCTCTAAACCATGATGGTTATTCTACACCATTGCCGATTATGTTAATAATCACACACTTGTTTAACCAAACAAGCTAAATAAAAAACGAACTCACTACTTTTGAAACACTCGGTAAAAACAAATTTTTTTTAAAGATAGAGTAATTTGTTTATAAAATGACTATAAAAACTGCTAATGGATTTGAAAGAAATGACCTATATTTGCTCATCAAGGTGTCATGTAGAGTCGTACTGCCATATTGCAGATAAGGCGTGTAATATTAGATAAATAGTTTTACTATCCAGTTATAACAGGTAAATCACAAAACTACACTTTTTACAAATTTAAACATTCAAATTATCCAAGTAAAATTTTGCAAAGCAACGGTTTGAAACAACGTCGGAGGTTTACACCTGGACGACACGAAAGAAAACCTTTACAAAATCACACAAAACCGAATTAAATATTTTGTTAGTTTATTGCACCGGTTAAAATTCACTACACATTGTATTAATTTACAAATTTTCACATATAAGCCATCACCAGCACCCACATGAAGAAATGTCAATCAGGCCACCACCTGCAATTTCGGAAGGAATCGTTTACTTCCGCAAGACGACGCGTCGGCAAAACGACGCTTACGTCAGCGGCGTCCATTTATCGATTCGGAAAATCTTCCGGGGAAAGCTGATTGTAAAAGTTTTAAGAGGGAAACAAAATTATGTCTTACGTACGATCGGAAGAGAGACATAAAATGACGACCTTGTTTTTGAGGATGTTTTTCGGCCTATATCTCTTCTAGATAAGTCTATTTTTGAGAAGAATTATATATGTAGTGTATGCAGGCGCCACACAAACTAACAAGATATTTTCTTCTCTCTATACATATTTTTACAAAATACGCAATGGTATTCGAGTTATCTGCGAAATTAGATTTTTTTAGTATAATTTACCTTCTTTTGATTTCCGCAATAAAGTAAACAAAAATAAATAACAAAATGTTTAAATGAAAAAAAAAAGGAAATTGAAACAGAAGTTTTCAAGTTTCTTAAAGTCAAAGATATAAAAACTAATCATATTATTTTGTTCGAGTAAAAAAAACCAATAAAACCAAGATTTCATCTTAATTACTTTAGGCAAGAACAATAAACCTCTTACTTTTTACATTACGTCTAAAAACGCAATTATAAGAATTAATTTCACTTACTGTTGCTTCGTATTTCCTCGTAACATTAATACAAATAGCAACAGCATTTTAAAAAAAATTACTTGCATTGTAGGAGAAATGTGTGGTTAATCTTCTTTTTGCCATGGTTTCTGTTCCTATTCCTACAACATTGGAATTTATTTTTTCTTTAGCCTAAGTATTGGTTTCCATGGGTTTCCATGTTAACTGAATGTAGCCCCTTATTTTTCATTTCAAATTATTTCGACGTCAACTCGTATTTATCTTCCAACCTACTTCATAATTTCTATTTTTAACTGAATAATATTAAAAAGCTATTTGAAAATGTTATAAGTACGGCATTTTGAAGTTATATACATTTTTGCCTTTTCTTTTTCTGCCAGTCGCGTCTTGACAATTTCACTTTTGCAGTTTGTTGGTTTTCGCTCCAGAAGTTTTCAGTACTATCGTCCTTCGTGCATGATGTTTATCTGTGTACTTGCTACTAAATTTAAACTTTCCAAGCACAGAGGGTACAATGTTTTGTAACTAAACATATTTGATTACATTGCATGGGTACATAGGTACGTACCTACTACAAATATTTGTACTCAAGCAGGACGTGCCTACTGAAGTTGTTGACATTATTTCTACGTTTAGTACGTCTGTAATGGAAATGCGTTGGGAAATATAATCGATTATTTTTTGCATAATAGAAATAATTATTGTCTAGTCCTATTATTGAATAATATTAATCAATTATTAAAAGCACTTGATTAATCGATTACTAAGCACTGGATTACTGGATTATTCCATTCTTTTACAACGATTAAGCAATTAATTCACCTTCGATTATACACTCTATTGAATAATTTTTATATAAATAATAATACTCTATTGACTTTTAATAGAATGATAAGTATCTTATAATATGTCATTTAAAAAATCAGAAAATAATTTGCTAAAGAAAATTTTGAGATTTTCAAGAAAATTATCAAACAGTTTCGATCATTGAAGAAAAAGGTTCTGTAAAATTTACTGTACCGTCTTGATTGTCTTCACACAGTTTTGAAATTTTACCCATTGTTGTGTAATCCATTAGTGAATAATGAATGAATATTTTCATAAATTATGGACATAAATAAACTGTAAATATTGAATTTCTCTGTACATGTTATTTGAGATATTTGAGAAAACATATTGAGATAGGACAAAGTTTTATAATATTTTTGCATTATACCAGACCGGACCTGTCGGTCGTAGGGATTTATCTGTAAAATCATGCTTTCGTAATTTTCTGCTCCCCAATTGACTTTAGAAAAAAAATACTACTACATATAAATAAAAGTTTTAGAGCATAAAAAATCTAAAGCAGTCAACAAAAATAATTTTGGATACTTTGTAATGCCATAAATTTACTTTGAAAATTTCGAAAATTAACAGAAATACCTATAGCGATTGCTTTGATACAGAATTAAAAATTGTCAAATATAATCCATTCATTATTTATTTGCGCTATGGTTGGCCATGAACTTTTATTTTTTGGTTTGCCAAAATAAAAAGTCCCTATTAAGTTGACTGACAGCTCTTGACAATACAAAAAAAATGACAGACCAACTATTAACACAATTGAATAAAAGCCGCTACTTTACAATACTTAACCTAACTGATTTTTTCAAATTTATACCGGGTGGCATCTGTCACCCTAACATGGCCAACCTTAGCGCAAATAAATAGTGAACGGATAATATTTTACGCTAATATTTACTATTATTTGAAGATTATTTTCTGAATTCAATTGGGAAGCAGGAAATCACCAAAATATGATTTTACAAATGTTAAATCCATATCCGAGAAGTGCGGTTACCAACCGGTATGTAATATACCGGGAGTGTCCATTTTCAAAAAGGAACATAGTAAAAATAATATTTGTAATTACTTAATTGCAATTTGCTGCTCATCATCAGATAAATCTAAAACGGCGGTAATGACAAGTGTCTATCGAAAAAGATCCTTTTTCTGCCTCGTACTTTTTCTCCCTCGTACATTTTCTCCCTGCCCCCCTCCCTATATAGGAGATTTAACTACTCAAGAAAAAAATTATGTGAGCGATCAGGTCTTGGTTTAGGCGCTCTTATTCTCCTCCTATTCGCTTTTCAAGAACATTTTCAAAGTAGTGTTGCATTACTTTGCAAGCATCGAGCTTTTAGAGGAACTTTATCCATGTGCACCGGTCGACTTTTTTCGAGCATACTCAGAGCTGCGGTACTATATAAAATTTTACTTCAAACGGCAGCGAGAAGTGGCTCCCGCTAGGAGGGAGCATTTCATAATTCATAATTACTGAAATCCATAGACGTCGAGGAAAAAGAGTTCTCGACTTTTGCCGAGCAAAGGGTTAAGAATAGTAAAATGTCCTTAGATATGAAAATCAAAACATACTAAATCTTTGGCGTTTTAATCATAACCCTTTTTAACACCCCTGAGGGTCTAAAAACAGATTCTTCTATTATTGTTTATTTTTTTTCTTGGGCTTTTGGAGCTGAAATTATGCACTTCTAAGAACAAAAATTTTTTGGATCCGGGGGGCACACAAGGGCTCCAAAAATAATTCTTAAAAATTAAAAATTGTCATATTTCTGAAATTGTAAGAGGTACAAAAAATTTTATTTTTGTGTATTGTAGACTTTATTAGTAAGCTTAACTTCCAGGATTTTTTCCAAAATTTTGGAATTGAATTTTGATTTTAGTAATCTCAACTGCCATGAGTTTTTCTCAGATGTTTGGAAGTGGTGTATCACCGCTAAAAATACTTATTAATTTCGTGTAAAATGTTGGATTCTATAGAAAAAACATAACGGAGAAGAGGCCAAAATGAAAAATTTTCCGGAACAGCACATCAATTTCAAATTTTACAGATTTTTGAGCGCTAAAAATAACCCTTTATTGACTCATGTTGTCATGTTTTCTCTAACTTCCATATACTTACACAGGGTGGTTCATTGAAACGACAGTCTTCGATAGCTCCCTAGCCGTTTGCTAGCCTAGCCTAAAACTTATTCAACTCTTTAAGGAGCATAACCTAAAATTATTTTCATCTCTACAGGGTGGTGTATTACTGCTCGGAGAGAATATTGTTAATTCTTTTAAATGGAATACCGTGTATATTTTTTTATATTTCGACTTGGAATTAAGTCGCCTTAATGGCTATATTAATTTTTTTTAATTTCTCTGCTGTGTTGCCAAGTTTTTTCTCTAAAAATGCTCGCAATACGTGTTCTTTTGTAAAATCGTACCAAAGCCGTTGTTCAAGGAACAATAACAAAAATTTTTTTTTAGATTTTTATGACTATCTCCTATGCTATGAAATTAAAAAAAGGTTTAATTAAATTGTACAGGGTGTTTATTAAAGCGACCCAAAGTTACTCATTTTCAAATGACGATAACTTGTTATTTTCTAATGGAACACCCTGTATATTTTTACATATTTGGATTTCTGCAAAACTTTAGATTCTAAATTTGTAAAACTATACAGGGTGCTCTATTAAAAAATAACGCGTTATGGTCATTTGAAAATGAGTAACTTTGGGTTCCATTAATGAACACCCTGTACAATTTAATCGAACTTTTTTAATTTCATAGCATAGAGGAAAGTCAAACAACCTAGAAAAAAAATTCCTTTTTTTGGAAACTTTAAAGTGTTGGAATAAGTTGAACAGCTGTAGCATTGCTACAGCTTTAGCAGTGAAAATTGATTTAAATTGTGGTAGTTGAAATGTACAGCTTCTAATATTTCAAAAGCCTTAAATCCTTTAATGTACTGTATAATTAAAATTTGGCACTCATAGTAGTTTTAAATTACAAACAATATCGTATAGAACCTTTTTTAACATAATTTTTCGTGGCTAAAAAGCTAAGGTACTAGAAGGCTCATTGATCTAAAACTCACAAGTTTTATTGTTAGTGAAATAAATATTTGAATGTTTTCTTACAAAGGCAAATAATTGATATAGAACATCTAAAAGCCTAAAAGTGCACCACTTTGTTCCATCTAACCATCGCTTTAGCACTAGCTTTAGCAATAATAAATAATCTAACCATGTTATCCCTCGTCCCATGGGTAGTTGTGTTACAAGACAACAAGTCAAGTTTTACACATGCTGTTAGTACGAAAGAATGAAAAACACGAATAAGCAATTTATTAAAGAAGAAAGAGAACACAATATCACATTTTTTAATACTTTTAGCTCTCGAATCAGAACTTATTAAAAAATCAATTTATCAAAAATTTTAAGAAATTTAAAGCCTCGAGAAAATACTGTTATTTAGTACTAATTTCTATTGAATTGGTGAGATATAGGTAAATTAATTAATAAGTAATAAGTACAAAAATAACAACGAAACTAAGTTAGCCATTCAGTTGACTCTCGCTCTTACAGTATGCGTGAGCGAGAACGAGACGATAGAAAATTTTCTATTTAGACAGAGAGCGAGAGCGAGAGCTTTCTATTCTCTATTGATGATACTGCCTACATTAAGTAATTGTATGATTTTTTAATAGGCCTATAAACGATATCACACTCTGAGTTTATACTAGAAAACGCCATTACTGTAATTTTATTTGCAAGTGAATCGATGAGAGTGCGTGGGCAAAAATAATAAACTTAAAACTATTATAACCTCACTGTTATCTTTATCACGAGTAATTAAAATGTAACTTTATAAAAGACGGCAAGTTTAAATTTTCAATTACGTTTTTATGTCTTTTTTTATTTATGAATCAAGTTTTATCTATCAATTGAGGAATTGAGAACTCATCCTTAACTTAAAATTACATTTTTCAACTTTTTTAAGTTTAAAAGAGAAAAACGAAAGTTTATTTTTGAGTAATACAAATGAATTTTACTAAAAAGTCGACGTTTAAATTGAAAAACTATTTTCTTTAAGGAAAAAGTTGGGTTTTATTCTTTCGTTTTACGTCGAAAAAGAACAAAAATCACTTTTAAACAACAGCTTTTTGCTAGTAGACATAAAGGATTTTAAATATAAAAATGATATCCAAAAACATTTTTCAATTTCTCTATTTCCTCAAATTCGCAAAAATAAATTTGAATAATTTAAAAATCGTTAAGCGATACTGATTGGTACAATAAAGAATGTCGAGGCATAGCGTCCCTTTAAAATTCTGACAAACCACTTGAGTTATGATCTAGTTACATTATTTGAATTGGTAATAACATTGAAAAAAGTAAAACTTTGTGATTTATGCGAATGCTAGAGAAAAATGCTTGATAATACTTTATGAAAATTTATGGGAGTTATCTTGCAAAAAATTGGTCAAAATAACAAAACCACAAATAATAAAACTACGCGCATTTTCCTTCTATCGAGCGATTCAAAAGCTTATACCAACCATAACCACCACCACCACTAACGTTATAAATAGAATTTTTACCCAAAAAAGAAACATTGCAGTTAGCTAATAATAAATTAATTTTTTATAAATACAGAAAACTCGCAAATAAATTAACAAAATTAATCTCTTATTCTATTAAGGTAAGTCTTGTAAGGTTTCTTACAAATTAATTAATTCTATTAAGTTCTACCAAACTGAAAGGATTATATTTACTCAAAATTAAACATTATTTATTTAATAAATGCATAATAAAAGAATATGTATTAAGGATATTCCTCACCTTTATAAATAAAATATCTATTTTTTTTGTAATTGCTCAACTAATACCACTTTAGTTTAATTACTAGCCTCATCAATATCGATCATAATGTTATTGGGTTATAGTAATTATTTTAGCGACGTGTAGTTGTGGAGTAGATGGAACTAGCTTTTATCTCTTTTGTAAATTTCAGTAAGCATCATTACCATGTATAAGACAGGGAGCGAAGCCCGCTGAACGCCGCACCCTTTGGACTGTTCAACGAGAACGATGGTCCGCTCTGACTTCCGTCTAAGCCTACCACTCTTCTAAGCTTCATCGTTACTTTCTTTGGAAACCACAGTAAAGCAAACACCACCATCCTCCACACTTCAAAAATTAGCGAGGAAGTGTTAAATTATCTGGCGAATTTCAAGTGAATTCGGTGAAGCGGAGATACTGCTGAGTGTGCATCCTATCCTGAGCATGTACAAATACATCCTAACTCTATTGATCATTTGTTTTCGCTCTGTATGTGGAGTTAAACGATTAAACCAACAGTGTCCCCGAATAGAGAAAGGAGCGCACTGGGGCAAGTTCTAACCTCTAAACCAGCGTTTCTCAACCTGGGGGTCGCGACCCCGAAGGAGGTCGCGTACTGCTTTTTGGGGGTCGCTAGACTAGACAAATCTACAGTAAAATTTGAGCTTTCATTTGAACGTCTCTGAAAGAACCAGCAACAATAATTTGCATAAAACTTCAGAGAGACAGAGGGTCGTCAAAAATAATAACTAGAATTTTGGGGGTCGCGAACCAAAAAGGTTGAGAAACGCTGCTCTAAACCTTTGTTAGTCACATCCCCGCCACCTTTAAGTAAGTAATGGTGGTTTCGAGAAAGATAACTGAAAATGATACGAGCGGGTCGCAACCAGCAGCCGATGCCTTGTCAGGGATAATCTTGAAACTAGTCCAGTTGCAACGGGGTTTAGGGAGAAGATTGGACCGGCCAGGTTATCTTTGTGCTGGCAGGTTGATAGGCTTTTCCAGAGACTCAGAGCCTGGTGGTCGAGAGAGGAGCAGGCCTATACAGACAAGAACTGCACAGGACACTTAAACAATCTACATATACGCTCCGGATTACTTCTGTACACTAAGTTTGTTGCTTCTTGTCTGAGCAACTCAAAAATGCTCAAGGAAGCTATCAGTTTGTCTCCACACATGGAGGCTCTTACTATGGTAGGCCTGTACAGGCCAAAACTGCCCATTTCCGCTGAATGATCTATAGGTACATAAGCTCCGGTTTACCTGTACAGACTAGGTCTGCACAGTGCACCTGCCTGCCGTTTGACGGTGATATCTAGTGATTCACTAAAAATATAAGAAATCTGGTCTGGATCGAATTTTGTCTATTTTATGTAATAAAAAATTCAAGTTTTTGTCTTGGCATTTTCTTCTCTTGATATCAAGGGTCTTGATAGCAATAATTTTGTAGAAATCATTCATCTAACAGGAGCGTTTATTTCATCTTGAACCGTTGCATCTACGTTCTTTTCTGCATTTGCATTATTTTTGATTAAATATTTATTTAGGCCGATATCTAGATTACACATTTATCCTTAGTATAAACTTAGTATAAATGATTCAAGCTACTGTTTAAACCTCTTTATACTGAGACTAAAATTAAATCCTAAGGATAAATGTGTATTGTAAAATAGAGGCTTAGGTTCAATTCTATCTTAGACTTTATTTTAGTCTCAGATTAAACTGGTGAAAGCTATATTGTAAAAAATCCGTTTATACTGGGACTAAATTAAAGTCTAAGACTAACTATGTATTGTAAAATTGAGGTTTAGGGTCAATTCTACTTCTACATTATATGTATATTTATCCCAAGGATTTAATTTTAGTCTCTGTATAAAAAGGTTTTAACAATAGCTTAAACCGGTTTATACTGAGACTAAAACCAAATTCCAAGGATAAACGTGTATTGTAAAATCAACACTTAGACCGACTTCTACATTACACATTTATCCCTAGGATTTAATTTTAGTCTCAGTATAAACCGGTCCACGCTATTGTTGAAACCTCTTTATACTAGGACCAAAATTAAATCCTAGGAATATACAGGGTGTTTTTGAAATACACGTATATATTGATACCCATCGTAGATTACGAAAATTTAAACGTTTCTGCAAAAAAAATGTTAAGGGAAATGTTGACCAATTCTTAGAAAAGTAGTGTTAAACTTTGACCTGCTCCATTTGAAAACTACACGTATAATTTACATAATCATGGAACGATTGTTTATTAACACTGTTTCTCATTGGCTGATTAAAACATTTTTTCAAGGAACTGTCATTTTGACAATTAGTTAACCAAAATTACTTTTATTTAAATTATAGAATAGCACTAACTTGTTTTGCATAAACCAAACTGGGAGGGTCAAACTTTAACACTATTTTACTAAGAACTGAAGAACATTTGCTCTAAAAAAAATTTGCTGATGCCTTTAACTTTTCATAGTCTACGGTGGATATCAATATATACGTGTATTTCAAAATCACCCTGTATATGTGTAATGTACAATTCTACAAGTGCACATTTAGTATGGGATAAACTGTGGTAAGCTTATACTCGGACTTTTTTAACCCCTAACTTATAACTAAGATTTATTAACTAACTTCTATAACGTCATATTAGACTTGAAATTTGTTATTCCTCCGTTTAAATGCCAGAACCTTAGAATATAGAGAGACAGGAAGAAGCCTTGACAACCGTTGCCTATAAGAGAAAATGCGACGGAAATAACATTTTGGAAAGCATCGGATGACTCATTTTTTGCGTCGACTTTACATTATCATTGGTTGTCATGGCCTTTCCTTATACGTGGGAGTATAAGCAACCATTTCTATTGGAGAAATTGAGCGGGAATCGCTATATTTAGACAACCTTTGCATTCACATACGATTACCTGGCATGCTCTTTCCTGGTAGAGTAACAGCTATTTATTCAATGGTCAGAACATAATGTTGACATTACTGCAAGCTAAAAAATTATTATTTTACTTAAAAGTTTAGGTCTATAGTACTGGAAGACATAAATGAAAAGCCATAAAAAAATTTACCTGAGTATCCTAAATTATAAGCCGATAAATATACAAAGCTGGTAAAAGTATAAGCAAAGAAACAGAGCCGGACTAAATTTTAAATTATTTATTTATGATTTTTAGATTTTTAAAAAGCAATTTTTAAGTTTTTTTAAACTAGCGCAAGGGTTTCTTCCCATGGTCAGAACATATTTGAAAATAATCACAAAAAAATCACAAATACACCACAATTCAGTTTACTAAAAACGGTAACAAAAATGTTTAAACACGACCCATCACCAATTGCAAGAGATACCCGCTGTGCTACCTGTGGAGTATTTTAAGGGTGTCGATTACAAGCTTTATGGTACTGCCAGAGGGTTTTCATTTATGTCTACCCGTACAATAATGGAAAATTTTAAATGTGAACATCACTACATAACCTCAAACAACAAACAATTTTGCATTTTTATTTTTTAATACTTGCAGAAAATCAGTTAAATTGTAATTTAAGAATGTGTCCACCGTTAGTTTTGAGAAGAGCAGGTAGTGGGTTCTACCCTTTTATGCGTTTACCTTTAAAGAAAAGTATAGCTAATTGCATTTGAGTTCAATGTTCATGTTCAGTAGGTACCTACTGACCATTATTAGTCAATGTACATTGACCATTTTTATAAGTACTTGAGAAAATTACTTCAAACCTCAATGAAAGTTATTTTAAAATCGTACAGTTATTTTTGACAAAGAGTAGATTAAGGGCCTTTTGCCTCTAACGACTTTTGAAGATTCTACATCTCCTTTATTAATTTTGTAATTTACAGTTATACCTATTGCTTTTTTCTACATTTTTTTATTTTTGAAAGAAAGTTTTTGTTATTTAACTTCATTGTATAGGTAATTGACATTTTCTACCTGTAAAAATCTTTAAGGGTAGGTAAAGTTAAATTAGTTTCTTGGTACATCTCGCCGTGTGAAGTGCTATAGTATCTAATCTACATCCTTTGTTTAATTTCAAATAATTAAAATAGTAATTACTAGTAAGTATAAAAAGCATAATTTATTTATTAAAAATACGAACGCAGAAGACTTTTTCTCGGGGCGAGGGTTAGACGTTAGTGTTATGTATTTCATTGGCTAGAACTCCCGGAATAAAGTTAACTGAGTTTTATCCGACTGCAACGTCCAAAAGTTATCCTATTCCGTGCTATTCCGTGTTTATCGGATACTTGTAGAACGCTTTTTCAGTTTTATACCCACACTAAAACTAATTCCAAGACTTAATACCAGAATAAATACAATGTAGAATTGGCCCTTAGTATAGTATTTCTTAACCCATGGATTAGGCAGACTCGTATCATCGTCTAGATGAATAAATTAAGACTACTGTTTCTAGTGACAGTATGTGGTAATTTTAAGTGCAGGAAATAAATAGATAATAGAATAAAAACACTCTCAAATTTGAGATCTTGTGAAACGTTAGATTGCAAACTTGGCCTCAGTTTGTATTTAGTAAGGTTTTCTAAACCAAAAAATACAAAAATTTGTATCAGATAAAAGTTGTATGATGTATGGGACATTTCTAGCTCTTAATTTTTATTTCTAATTATTCACATGATATTCCAAATTTTTGTGACGTACAAAGTTAGTGAGCCAAAATCTAATAGGAAATTCTTGTATGGAATTTCTGGAGTTAAAAAGAAATTGTGAGGGCTTTTTTGACATTCTTGCAGAATTCTGTTTTTTAAATCGTCGATCTTAATGGTTAGCTGCTTATTTCAACAGTTTCAACATTTAATAAAGATCAATAAAACAGGTACCTACACTAGATGAAATTGTCCAAAGAATTCAAAAATAAAAATTTATACGAGGTGCTCCATTTAAAAAACATAACTTTGAAACGTCACAAGAATTTTGGGACACCTTGTATAATAAAAAGTAAATTAAAATAAAAGCTTTCATCAGAAATATTTATTTTTATTTGCTTTGGTTTAGACGATATTTATTATATTATTATTTAAACGTTTCTATATATTTAATGTGTACCTACCCTGTATTATTATCGTAAATACAGCAGGTGCTGTCTGGTGTTTGATAACAATAATTTTTGTATAACGTTATTTGTGTGCTTTCAGTATAGAAGATAGAGATTGTTATTTTTACATTTAACCACCAATCATTTAACAATCTTATCAGCTAAGATTTGATAGTTTTTAAATATTGATTGCCTTGTTTATGTATTTGCTTACATTTTTTGAATACGCCCACAGACTGGGTGCTCTTTTCTAAACGATTTTTACAATTTTTACAAAAATTGCGACAGTTTTGCCACACTGTGGCTTCTTTTTTTTCAAAACGTTATTACTGGTTTAAAATCCGGGCTATTAATTTATACAGCGTGGTGGCCTGACTTCTCGGTCATAGATATTTAACATGTAAAATCATAGTTTGCTAGTTTCCTGCTTCCCAATTTATTTTAGAAAAAAACTCCTTGAATAAAAGTATTAGAGCATAAAATTCTGCATCTAAATCAATAAACTAAATTAATTTTAGATACTTTATAACGCCGAAAAAATTTGAAAATTAGCAGAAATAGTGGAAATGACGGTGTGGGAGTCGTTCAAAAGCTGTTGTAAAGGTAGAACGTAGAAGCTCTGTATCAGAGATGCTGTCGTGCCTAAATTTGGAAAAATAGAAGACTAATTAACAATGTCTTCATTCGTCTCAATTAGTGAGGCTGGATCAGTCGTTCACCGAGCACTTTATCCTTTTAAATTTAAATATATCAAATTATGTACCTACATATTACCATCCAGGAAAGCAAATTGTATAACATTTCTGGTAATTGATCGATCTCTGGCGCTATAATAAATTCTTAAGTATTCAGATTATTTTAAAGCAGTACACATGCATACGTTTGACTAAACCAAGTTGATAAGTTGATAATTAATTAATTAATTAATGAACTTGGAAAAAATGTCACATTTTTTTTTGTTTTTAATTGCTCAGAAAACATAATGATTTGCAATTTTAAAAGGCGAGTATTGGCAGCTTTGACACGTCTTCTGATGGTTAAAAAAATTAATAAACATTAGATACCTACCAAAATAACTTTTTAATTTGCCACCTATCAGAACGTCTTTAGCTTGCTTTTTATGTTTCATACACCCTGAAAAATAGTTGAAAATAATGAAATTTTCTTTTCAAATATTTAAACTCAATTTGGGAAACTTTCGATGTTCAATTGTTTTTCCAAAAAGTTTTCACATTTCCCTAACTGCAATTGCCGAATTTATATGTAGAATGGTTAATGAGATAGTTACGCGGCGCTGTAACAAACAAAAATTTTCGTGTCCAAACTGATAATTTCCTTCATCGATCTTTCCGCGCAAAAAAAATCGTTCAAATGCATAATGCATCACACTTGAAATTTTCATTTACGTAATTTCAAAAAAATCTATATCTATAGTTGCAATTTAACATTTACGTAAAAATTGAATTCGTAAGTACAAACACCACCTGGAAAAGCCCATATACTCCATAAGGCGATTTTCGTTCATCGCAATTCGATGATACGAAAAAAAATAAAAAGTTCAGTTATGGGATCACCTCAAAATCCAATTTTATAAAACTCAACTCTAAAGAATATATCTTTACGGTTAGAAATGCAAAGTAAAATGTTTTTTTATATTTTTTTAACTTAACATAACAATAAAAAAGTACCCTAACATTGATTAGCCTCAAATGAGAATTTTATGTTTTACGATCTATAAAATCTATTCAAAATGGCGTCCGTCTTATTTTTATTACGCAATTTCTTCGTTCTGTACCTTTAGCTGCAGTAAGCAATATATAGAAACATACATCAAAAGTCTTTCTTGGCTCAAGTCGAGACTCACGTGGAGTTTGCGTTTCTTTCTGTCTCGGGGGTTGCACGAGGTCAAGTGTGAGATGGAAATAAAGGGAAGAACGCATACACCCTAGCAACTACTGCAAGCAGGGTATATATTAGGTACGGTGCTCCCAAAATCGATATGGTTTGTTTTGCGCGGAGGCGAGGGGATGATAAGTAAGGGCGGAAGAGAAATACGCGCACTGTCGGGGTGAGGGGTGAATGCGTATGGTACGCCATGTTACGAATTTAAGCACACAAAAAACATTTTACACATGAACATTGTAGTGTTTAGTCAATACGGGTTCGGGTAACAATCAAAGGTACATTGACAAAATGTGATTTCATAAATTTGTGTTTTCCAACAGTACCTTTTCGTGAGTATTATTACTTTTGTAATTTTTAAATTCCGGTAAATATATAATTGTTTTTTTTTATTTTGTTTTGATTACTCGTTATCTCAATGTTATTTACTTGCTGCTGCTGCAATCTAATTAAAACTTTATATTTCGAGCAATTAAACAAAATTTTAATGTTCGAAAATCATGTAATTACATCATTAAATTTTGTATTTAATTTACCAACAAACTAAATTCTATAAAATGTTATTTTTCGTAATGGTTAAACTCGCCAAAAAAAGTAACCTTCTAAGCTAATTATTATTGTTATTATAACAACATAACCAAATTTTTGTAAACGTACACGAGCATGAGAAAATTTCAATTTTAACCCTTCCAAAAGAGGAAAAGAAAAGAAAAATAAAACAAGAAAAAAGTTTGCAACTTTTCATTACAAACCAAAAATTATTAAGTTAATTATTTACGTTTTCGCGACCGCACTTTGTAAATTCGCGGAAATATTTGCATATTCTTTTTAAATGGAGGGGGGGTTGGGGATGATGCGACGGAAAGGACGACTGATGCATACGGAAATGTGCGAAGGCTATTCGCACATTTGCACGTAACGGAAGTGGCTTCCCTTTATGGAATATTTATGTTTTCGGATTAATTTTATTACCGTGTGCTTGTTTAGCGCCACAAACCTCTTTAAATCTGAAAGCTTTAATATTACCTTGACGCTTTAAATACCTACCTACCTACTTTTATAATTAAAAGGAAATTCTTACACACAAAAAGAAATTTACTTTTGACTTTATTATTTACAACTTTTGCACTTTTAAGTTTAATTTGGGTTAGATGAATAGACTCTTTCAAACATTTTCTTTAAATTTAATGCTTTCTAAATGGAGCAAAATTTAATAATTTGTTACGATTTGTTTATTGCTTCTTAATCTTTTAATCTACTTATTAATTTTATTATAATTAAATTATAAACCATAAAAGGTTATTCATTCATTAAAATTAATTACCTTCCCATTTAAACAATTTTTGGACTTTTGTTAAGACATTCTGGTACAAAATGCACAATCTATTGCTTCGTGAGAAAACTCCATTTACTGATCAATCTAAAATTTTCTTCGTTTTCTTTCTTTTGCAAACCACCTTAGAATTGTCATCACCTCATCACATGACAAGAAAAAAGTTAATTTTGTCAACAATTTTGTTTACGAGTTCAAGTTATTGCTCCTAGTAGCAAAGAGGTTTAAGTGGACAAAACGTATGATGTTTCACTTTCAATTGGGATATTTATATTTTTACAAACGTTTTTTCCAACTCTTGAATTGTAAGAGTTGGCACGCTGCTTTACATTACTCCGGGATTAGTACATAAAACCACTCCTCTTCCCTCTCACAGTGTGTGTGTCACTCTTCTATTTTCATTCGTCATATTTATATTCCAAAAGAATAATAAAAATAAGTTAGTCTCGATTCAGTAATGAAAATTGTCATTCCGTCTAGCTCAAAACTTTTCAAAATACATCAATGATGTCTCATCAAGTCCAATTCGCTAGGAAGTTTTGTCATTGATTCATTGGCCGATAACATGGGCTTTAAGTAGTCATAAAGCATACGAGACGTGCTCCGCACTGTTATGATTTTCATCGAGTGTCAGTCTCTCGCTTAGAAGTCGAATATCGGGGAGATGTTATTGTCTATAGTGATACTGATAGTCGGTTGTTAATTTTCTCGAAAATATGTTTTAATTTTGTGAAAAATGTTCTTTAGGATTCATATCTTTTCTAAAAAGTTCTAAGCATCTTACGATGAGATTGAACAATGAAGCGACTTCTGTTCATTTTAAAAATCGACTTCCGAAAGTTCTAACAATGTGAAAATTATAAGTAACATTATCAAAAGGATCACGTTTAGAAAAATAACGATGTGGAGAAAAACCCTGGTTAAAAATTTTCGTTATGACGAAATGGAAGTTTTTATGAGCATGATCTAAAAAATTCAGTCATTTTATTTTCCCAAAAACAAATGTTTAAATTATTATTTTCCTTTGAATATCGTGATCCAATTTCAGATTTTTAAAATGTCAATTCAAGGTCAAACTTGCACATCTGTGGAAAGTGGAAAATATAAACTTTACGACTTCCTCAGAAATCAAACTGTCTTGAAAACGATGCTGTCATGCTCAGCTCATGGATCACAACATCTTAAAATATGAACCTTTACCATACATCTAATTCACTGTAACGAAACTCAAATTTGATTTCGATTGAAGTAAAGTAGTATATAGTATATTAGGTAATTTAAATCTCATATATAAAGTAATAAAAATCTCATAAAAGAGGTTACTATTGTAATATTCTGCTGAATATAAGCTTCTTCACTTAAGTTGGAGTTCAAACGACAAGCGTTTTACTTAAGTTGTCCAAACACGTACTAAAATACTCTTTGAAATCCTTCTGTTATGTGTATAGGTCCCCATTCAATTAAGCGGCCTTTAAATAATTGAGATCAAAGTAAATAAAAGTCCTTTTTTTGCGAGAAATAATTTTGCTTTTACAAATTATATAAAGCAACAATTTTCAATTAAACGCAAATTGTTTTTGAGAATTTGCTGTAAATAATCTGTTGGTTTTTGTTGAAGAAAATTTTGAAGCCTTTGACATCTGTGGAAACGACAAAGCTCATTTTATGAATAACATTTTTACTGTTAGGAAATAGAGTCACGTATTATTTTTCTATCTTGGAGAAATTTTGAATATCAGTATACAGAAGAACTACGTTCTACATGGAACTATATTTTGACAACCATCAAGATACAATAACAAATATAAGGGTGGTTTTTATAAGACAAAATTTTAAACATTTTTCAATAGAAGTAACTTTTTGTCTTTGTATAGTTCGTAACTTCCAAAGAAATTTGTTTATAAGTTGTAGTTTAAATTATAAAACAGATCAATAAATGCATCTCGGATGTCGGATGTAGCTTTTTGCTCATTATTTCTTGTATCAACCGCTTTCACTGTATACATTGTAACCAAGCGTGAAGTCAAAGGGCGCAACACAAGGACGTTAGGAAATTTGCTGTTGAGCGTAAGATAAAGTAAGTCGTTTGTTAAGTTTTACATAAAGAAGAAAGTGAGGTGTATGATCAGATGCTATAATTTTAATCTATAAAATCTACAGGTTGTACTTAAATTACTTTTCAACCACACATAGGGTGGTCATAGGATTTTAACATGGAAAATCATACTTTTATATTTTTCTGCTTCCCAATTAATTTTAGAAAAAAAATCTTCAAATAATAGTTTTAGAGCATGAACTTTTGCTTCTAAATTAATAAACAAAATAAATTTTGGATGCTTTATAACGCCAGAAATTTAATTGGAAAATTTTTAAAATTAACAAAAATAGCTATTGCCATGAAATACTTTTATCTTTTAAAACAATTTTGAGGGTAATTAAATTACCTAACTAAAAATAAAAATAAAGTAATTTAATTATTAAATAAATTCAATAATATACTGAATATAAAATACATAATTATTTTGACAGATAAAGCATAAACCATTTGACAAGTTTTATTTGTTTCAAGGCAATAAGACAATCGTTATTTCTACTAATTTTCGTAATTTTCAAATTAAATTAAATGCGTTATAAAGCATCCAAAATTAATTTTGTTAACTGATTTAGGTGCAAAATTTTATATTCTAGAACTTTTATTTAGAGATTTTTTATCAAAACTAAATTGGGAAGCAGGAAATTACGAAAGTATGATTTTACATGCTAAATCCCTATGTCCGAGAGGTCTGTTCACCTCCCTGTATATTCGAAGTTATGCCGACAATTTTTACATCCCTATCATCACTCGTGTTCGGTGTGATTTGAAATAACCCTTGTGCTTCTCCCTCGTGTTATTAATAAGCAAGTACATCGAACACTCGATGCTATAAATGGTGTAAAAATTATCGACATAACTCGTGGTACCTATTAATTATATATAAGTAAAAACTTTGTGGCTTTATAGCAAATTAAATTTCAAAATAATTCTGAAGTTTTCGAAATTATTAGCTGATGATGTGTAATACATGGTACAGTTTAATTCACCCCTATAATAATATTAAGCATCTGCAACAATTTCTTGTGAAAAAAATATTCATTTTTTTACAGTTATGTTGCTAGTAAATCTATGGTTTCTCTCATGTTGTATTAATTGTTTTTAACCCTTAATTACTGTATCAATTAATAGATCATATTAAACTGCAGCTCTTCTCATGTTGGAATTAATTAATTAATTATTTCATTAATTGTAGATCTGAGGCTTGTCCCTAGTGGTTCCTTGCATCACGACCTCTCGAATCTATTGTGCGGTCTTGTCGGTATGGGAGTTCTTTTAAAAAAAGTCCAGAATTTTCCCTATCGATAAGTTAGGCAGTTCTCTTTGGAGCATCTTCTCTTTCCCGAGAACGTTGTAACGACTTCTTGTAAAAGCCTCACAGTATAGGAGATGAGATGATGAATTAGAGTTTCCTCTCCTCCGTACAGTCAGCCTCACAATTAATTGCCACCCTGCATATACGCCAGCAACGATGACTTAAGGACAGAAGGTCCTTATAAATAAAATAAAGTTACTTCTCAATTTAAGTAGGGGGTGTTATGATGGTTGCATCCACAGTTAGTACTAAACGTATAGCCAGGGTGGTCATTAAATGTGTACATACTCGGCATAGTAGGACTTCATCTAGTCCCATCGTATACAGGTGCTTTATAATTATTGCCGTTGCCAGTTGTAGTTCATCTATGCTCATTCTGAGTAGGGGCGAGTTCTTTGATCAGAAGGTTTCTCCAGTAGGCCTTTAGAATGCCCCTGTCCAGGAGTTTCCCTCCATTTCCATATTATGTTGGTTTTTCTGATTTAAGGTGTTCTTACAGCAATAAGCGAATGCATCCGATGGAACAGCTCTCAACAGATATAACTGATCGCTCATTAATTCCCTATATCTGTTCATTTTAGCACGGAGATAGAGAATAGGCGATCAGTAAGTTGTTGGGAAATGTCCTGTTTGCTGAATTATGGCCCAATGTATCAATTTACGTTTATCTCTAGCAATCGTTGAGTCGCTAATAATGGTCCCAGCTCTACTCTTATAACCACGTATTTTCACCACAGATTATGCTTCAAAACCAGTGTAGCTAATGTCAAGAACTGAGTGAAATTTGAGATTAAAAACTGCTAAGTGGATGTGGGCGATCTTGATTTTAAATTTCAAACTGTTAGACCATCTAAAATGGAGTCCTGGTGTTTATTGGAGATTAAAGGTTCTATGAGCAAAAGCAACAATTGCAAATAACGATAAAGAAATGTCAAATTCTTTTTCAATCGCAGATGCAGTTTTAAAAAAATGATTACATGTAGAGATTTCCACTAAATAAGATAATCCAGTTCTCAGAGATCTCACTGTCTATCCGAAAATGTTGAATCTCTAGGCCTTTCTTAATATATTTTTAAATTTAGAACGGTAAATTCCAAAATGATTGCTAAATAATGCGCTTCTGGAGTCACATCATTAGTGAAAATTTTAAAAATAACATCCGATCAAAACGTAATAAATCGCGAAGGCGTGAGGATGTTTAGTTATGATTGATAGGACACGTCATGACATTTTCATTCAAATTTTACGATTTGACCAATAACCCATTCAAATCGTCTTCCCAATTTTAAGTATTTCAAAAAAGTTACCAGAAAACTTTGAAAATAATTATTTTTGTTTCTTCATCATTGGATTCATTTTTCCAAAACTCTTGTAAGTTTTTCCTAATTTCATAACGTAAATTTTCAGGCATCTTGTTTTATTGAATTATTCTGTTTTTTTATATCGATTCATCTCCTGCGTCTTGGCATTTTCACACCTCATATAATGTGAAGTCAAATCTTGAATAAAAATCTTTCTCTAATAATAGTTTAGTAAAATTAAAATATAAAACTCATTTAGAAATTTCAATTCATTATATGAAATATTAATTTTGGTTTATTGTAAAAAAATCGTAATTATGCTGTTATCACTGTATATTTTAATATTTTAGAGCTATCATTAAAAATGTAGATTAATGAAACCAACACGAAAAGTCAGGTTAAAAATGACGGATGTGGAAACATATGATTATCAATTTAAAGGACGTGTTATGATACATTACATTTTATATTACACTTATTACAACCTGTTTTTATTAAAGAATTAGCAATAAAGTCAAAAGAAAGAATAACAGTGGCACTTTTTAATAGCAAATGTGCATGCCGCTTAATTTCTTCTAATTGAAACTTTTTTACATTAAATGCAAATAATCCCATTGTCAACTTCCGTATTTCATAAGTAAATGCCTGAACCCTCTCTCATTGCTTATGTAGGAGTATAATATAATTCAATCGATTAACCTCTCCTCTCTGATATGCTTCTACTATGTAACACTCAACTGTTCTTACTTTGGATGGAAGATAGAAATTAAGCTCGAATTAATTATATAAATTACCTATTTAACTGAATTATGCTAAATTTTACTAAATTATTTAATTAGCGCTCAAGTTCTATTACAAAAAAAATTTAACTCGTGAAAATAAAAAAAATCTAAGGCTTGATCATTAATTCTAATTTTGCTCTGTTAATTGTATCTATTTTTTGTTTTACGTTGTTGTTACAACTTACGACTAAAAATAGACGTCGTTCATAAATTATTTTTATCTTAAAAAAAATTAATTTCGATGTCTAATTTTGTAATTTTGAAATTAGAGGAAAATAGCGTGCGAATTAATTAGAGTAGTGGTGCACTGTTGCAGTGTAAATCGGGCGGAGATACGGACATGACCGGTTTTTCTGATCTCAGCAAAGCAGCCATGATGGTGAGCTAAGTGGCACCGAGAGCAAGTACTGCTCAAATCATCAAATGGTAGTAGGCGGTAAACGCGGCAGGTCGACGCGCAAGTGTTCAGCACGCAGCAAGTAAGAGCAAGACGCGGTTCGCAGCGATTGTTTCAACAATTGCAACCGCCTTGGCTGCATTCTTGATGTATGGATGCTACGGTTGTTGATTGTTGATGCGATTGTTGTTTTTAAGTGCGGTGTTTTGTTTATTTTTTTAATTGTTCCCCGTTTGATAAAAAAATAACTGTGTCAACTCAAAAAATAAATAAATAAATTGTTTTGGATAACTTTTCAATTTTTTTCTCATTTTCAATTTTTTTTTATAAAATTGTGCGCTCAATGCGTGTGTTTTGATTGGTCAAAAAGAATTAAAATAATGACAACTGTAAATGAAATTGTGAGTTTTTGTAAATTTGCGAAATTTTTTTTGCAAAGTTGTGTTTATCAACTTAATCGTCGCTAGTTATCCATGAAATTTGCAATTTAATTATTTGGTGCTTTAGATTTTGAAAATAAAAGTTTTTTTTTTGAAGAAAATAAATTTCGAATTTGTGCTGTGAGTGATATAATTGTGGGAAATTGGCGTTAGAAAAATATTGTATTTTAGTTTTCTGTTGGGAAATCTTAACAATGCGTAAGTCATACTTTTTGAAAGGTTATGTACATACATTTTCTTTTTATTGCCAGGGAACTCTAAATATAGGCATATAAATTGGGACTGTTTGATCAATTAAATTGTATTAAACTGCGTATTGATTTTGCAATTATTGAGAACCAATCAGAAATAGACTTTTTTCTTGTTCTTGTATAAGTTGCGCACGTCTCTCGTAGTTTTTAACGCGGTTTTTCTATTTTTGCGCACATCCCCAATTTTTGCCATTGCGCCATTGTCCAGTTACCTCCAATTTTTTAGCGGATTATTGATTTTATTTTATGTTATACGTAATGTTGCACTTATAAATGCAAAAAATTGAATTGCGCTCAATTCCTCAAACTCCCCAAAAATTCAGTTTTTCTTCTCTGCAAAATTTTCATTCATAACTCTCGTGTGCACATGTTCCGTGTAAACAAAATTGAAAGTCAGAAAGTATACAAATATTAATAACAATTATTCTAAATTAATTGAATTTTAGAAATTTTGTGAATTTTTATGTTTAATTTGTGTAAATTAATCCATGTAGCTGCAGTAATAATCGCGACAAAAATGTATTATCCGCTTGCTGATGAGTACACTTTCTACTTGATTATTTCTAAAAGGATTTTTATTATGAATTAAATTGTTTTAGATATAATTTGAATTAATTCGTATACAAATTTCTCTATTAAATGTCAATTTTTAGAATAAAATGTGCAAATTTTTAATTTTGCAAAATTTTTGTTAAAATTTTACATTGTAAGTTTTGTTACGTAACACGAATTTATAGTTCGTGCATTGATTGAGAAGTCGATAAATAATGTATTTATGGAAGTCGAATTTATAAATTTTAATCACCATATAAGTTGCAGTTAATACGAAAGGTGGCTTTAACTATTTATTACCTTTACAGTCTCGTCTACTTTAATTACAATTTTTTACTTAATTTACGAATTCAATTGCTTAAGCATTCGAGTAATACGCTAATACTATTTTACATTTTATTAACAAAATTTGCAATTCAATGAAATTTGCTACTTACAACCTTAACACTTTAAGAACAAAATTTGTAATTGAAAATTTAAATTTCAATTAAAAAAAGCCTAAAAAAAGTGATTATTGATCACACGCGATGCACTAGTGTAGTGCACTTTGCCTAAGTTATAGGCGTATTTCTTTACAATTATTTTTTTCATTAATTTCAATTATTTTTTTTGTTAATTATCTTTTATTATTATTACCAAATGGAATTGTAACAATAACCAAACACATTTTTACTACCTTAATTAGTGTTAAATTCGTAATAAATAATTACGGCTCTTTTTTTAAAAGTCACTTTATCACTATTTATGTTTCTTTTTACATTTTATAATTGGTATGATTTAAGTTTAAAGATAACAAAAAAGTGAGGCACATTACAAGAGCGTTAATTATAATTTTTTGCTGTACTAATTTAATTAAATAAAGGTACACGCAAAGATAACTATAGAATTTAGTTTTAATAAGTAGAATAAAAATGAATCAAACAACAATGCTTAAGTAATGTAATTAGTTTTCATTTATAATTAGATTGTGGTTTGTTTAGAAATTTTACGTATCCAAATTTTTCTCATTATCGAACCATGAATTCATTAACTCAGTAAAATAAACGGAAAAAATAATGTTAAATTATTTTAAGACGAGTAATTATGAATAATTAAACATATAATAAAAAATATTACCTGTTGTTTCTCTTGTATGTGCTTCATTAATATATGTTATATTATAATTACTCGCTTGTAATTGAGTTTTTAAAGCATAAGAAGAGGTCGAAAACACTTGTACTGAAACAATGGTGGACCAATTATTATTTAAACCCAAATTCTTTTAGAATAAATTATAATATTCAATTTTATGACTTAATTTAGATTATTTTTTCATCAAAGGTACCTAACTCCAATTAAACAATTTACTAAATTAAGAAGTTTTGCAATACTTTATTAGAAAGTTACATAAATCTTTAATGAATAAATGTATTAAATAGGTACCTTACATATAGATTATTTATGAGTATTTAATAATTTCGTTTAGTTGTTCTAGCGTTGCTCAATTACAATTTTAATTTTAAAATTCTCGTCTTATTTGTAGTTTTACATAAAGCAAGATTTAGCTTTAACTTATTCTTCAACCCATTTAATTTATTTATTGTATAATATCCATTATTATTTAGATTTAGCATCCTTGATAGGGTTAGAAGACGACAATTTGAAGGTAGACACAACAGATCTCTCGAAATTAACATCTTAAAATTACCCAGAATTTTATTTAAAATTGTAATTTTATTTTGACGTAGTAAAAATGCTCTTGTAGTGAATAAGTAGAAAAATTATTACGCAAGTTACATGTTTACATCTAAATAAAAAAGTACAAAAAGCGTAAAAATTGGCATGCTATACATTGCACCTGTTCATTTATAATATTTTGGCAAAAATTAAGAATTAACAGTGCTCTAAAACTATTTTTTCATTATCCCTCAATGCTACTCGTATGTGGGATCACTAATTTAAACAAAATTTCCACAAATTAAAAATGATAATCCAATTGACTTCTTAATATCTGTTGTTATTCATCCTAATTGGCTTGTTCTTTATGTGATCAGTAATCAAGTAGGTACAAAGAATTCACGATGTTTATTAATTGGACATGAGACCAGTCCAACCATGGTCCATCCCAACATCAGAGGCATGCATGTGGAGAAATTTGTCTTATGAAAATCCTAAAGCAAAAATCTTAGCATGCTAAATACTTCATGGCCTTGTACCTACATGTCTTTGGATATTTTATTGATTGATTTAAATTCCAAATCGGCATCTAAAACACTTCATAACTACTAACTTCGGTCGCTTCAAAAGCCTTCTAGAAGCTGAAAATTGAAATTCAATATCTAACAGTTTTCTAGGCATTGTAGGCAGTTTAACTATTCTATAAACAGAATTCTCAAGTTAGTCGAGAGAACAAGAAAGGTTTATTTATTCTACAAATATTTATGTACTCTGATGAGCTTACTGTTTGGAGCCAGTATTTACTATTGTCCCCTTTACATTATGTTGACCACTTTTGGCACTTTTAACAACGTTTGGGTACCAAACTCTTTTTTTTACAATTTGCTACAAGCTTCTAAGTAGTCAAATAGCTTGGCTGGGCCGTTTTCAAGTAGAAATAAAGCCAGTCAAGGCTATGCTGGACTAATCTATAACTTACGTCTTTTTAGAGAGCTACTCAAGTGACTTTAGTTGTTTAAGTAGTTCCTCGAGTAATTCGTTTCCGAATTTTACAATAATCAGGGCGTTCGATGGGTCTGTAAAAAGCCCATAACTGCACAAAAATGCGAAATTGGTTAAGAGGTACAGAGAGCAGAAAGGGAAATAGATAAAGGGTCAATACGTTAGGTTAGATCCAAATTAGATCTGAGTTTTCCAATTTGGAAGTTTTGGGAGCGATGTTTCAATAAATCACATGGCAGTATTCCTTGACGAGAGAGATAAAGGTGAATTGAACATCAGTGGAAGATTACTGAAAAAATTAGGAAACTTTAAAATGTCCACGTTATTAAAATTCGTTACAAAAATGCAAAAATTGCCGAGATGTTTAAAAAAACAATTTGATGTGGGGGCCCTAATTGTTGTTATCCAATTAAAATTAATCTATTCGTTTTAATAAAATAAATTAAAACTTTTTTGAGCATCCGAGATTGTTTTTATTGATTTTTTTGCAAGAAATCAACTTTACCTAATAAGCCGTAATGAGAAAATAAAATTAACATTTTTTAGGAAATATTTGTAAAAGTTGAACAAAATCAAACTAAATAATGTAAAAATCATGCTGCCCAAAAGATTATATCAGTACGAGTTTTTTTTACTTAAGTACATTATAATGAATTGATGACAAAAACATGAAAGCCACGCAAATTTTAACGTTTTGGGTGGGAGTTGGTAACAATAAGTGGAGCAAAATACATGATTTTAATAGAAAAAAAAGTAATTATAATAAATTTGAAAAAAAATAAGTTCAAAGCAGTAAAGATACTTCGAGGACAAAGTAGAAAGCTATAATAGAAGAGTCAAATAATTTTTGTATTGAAGATTAAGTTCATATTACATTTTTGTATTTTGTTCACATATTTCTATAAGTTTTATTATTAATTTGAATACAAATGTATGTCCTGCTTTCAAGTCCGGTTTTTTCCTAATTATTTATTAATATGTGAAATAGATAGCAAATTTTTTTGACCAATGGTATTTAAATGAAATTGTTTAAAAATTAGCAATTAACGGAATAGTTTACGATTATTAATAATTATTTTCGCGTCTTGTTTATTTAATAAGCAATTTATTATCTTATATTATGTGGGCTTTTATATTATTAATTTCTAGTACCTAAATTGTTTTAGTAAATTCACAAATTAGGTAATATTAGAAATTTAAAGTACGAATTCGTAATTATTTATGATTGTACACGAATATAATTTTTAAACCTTCACCTTCAAATTTGAATAAATTTGTTTAATAACAATTTGTAATAATTATAATTCAATATTTTATTCTTCCCAACATTGATAGTATGAGTAGACGATGAATACAGTGTAATTCAGAAGCTCTTGGATGTCAGCAGCTTGTCAGCTGATGATGATGATGTATTACTGTAATGGACTTCACCTGTGAGATCAAAACTAGATAAGATAATCAAAAGTTAGAACACGTTTATTTAAGTATAGATTTTTTTTTTATTATTTTATCAATACTTAATAATATATCCAGTAGTGTTCATGTTCACATCTGGCTATAATTGAATTAACTTTATACTGCTTCCGAAAAGCCAATCCCATTAGTAGCTGCTAACATATAATTAAAACTTTTTCTTAACTTGATACTATACAGTACGTCTCTATAATGTACCAAGAAACTTCACCACCGAATTATCATGACCTAGAAAATATTTTAAAACAGACTTTACTTATTCAAAGAGCAGAGCCGTTTATAGTCGGGTCAAAATTATTTCAATTGCTCCATGCATTGTTGTACTGAGTAGTAAACAGAAAAACTGTCTTTATTGTTGTAGGGATCAATAGAAATAAGGGAAGGCATCATACGTACTGTGAGATGAAATTTTACGACTTTAGAGTAGGTATCTTTTATACGTTTACTCTTCGTGAAAGAAATTGAAAGATCGATCTTTTTTGTTGCTTGCATTATTTCCCAAAAACGAGTAATTTTTCACTATTGGAGCAAAAATCGACAATAATGGAATTTCGAGTTAGTGACAAATAAATCAAGACGCCGTGTTGTTGTTGTTGTTTATGTCTAAATTTCCTTCAAATTTTATGGAAAGTACGCTTTTTATGAGTTATTTCAACTGCGTCAGGCAAATACTATTATGAAAATCTTTTTTTGAATTTCAACTCGCAGTCCGATGGCGTAACCACTTAGTATAGTGATACTGGTGATACATTATTCATTGTAAGGATTAATAAATCCAAAAGATCTGTTTTGGTTTTAGAAATGCGTTGGTAACCGTTTTATACACACAGGGTTCCAATTTTATTCTGGAACATAACATAGAGAAATTACATTTTTTGAGCTCTTCGATTCGCAATAAAAAATTGGACGATTTTGAAACGATAATCTTTCTTGCAAAGGAAAACAAAAGATTTTTTAAAACTGTAACCAGAATGTGGACTTTAAAAAAAATAAGGAAACGTTTGACATTTTTAAATTTTTGTTTTTCATGGCAAGAGAGTAAGTTGTTGAATTCTATACAGCAATTTGTTTTCTCTCTAAACGTCAAAAAAGTTGACATTTTGTTACTGAATAAGTAGGTGAGGCTGACGTTGTACTTTTTTAGTGCAAAAAAGTGTATTCTAACCTTACTTATAACAAATTGTAATGGTAAAAGTTACTGCTTTCTTTAAATTCCTTTTATTATTTGTATGTTACGATTAAAAATTAGCTCGTTTTTACAATTTTAAGTGAATTTTTAAAAATATTTGACAACTGAAGTACAGGTAATTATTGACAAGAGATGGCGCTTTTTAAAGTATTATTTTTTACGTTTAAATGAGTTTTAAATAAATTTTTACGTTTTAAAAAAACTTAACGTTTCAGATGGAGAAAAGTTGACTTGTTTTGGCTCGTCAGTAGTCGTCTGACGAAGAGAACTGACTCGCGGAAAAAATGTATCACGTTTATTCTTTATAAAATAATATTAGGTACTATTATTTCTTAATTGGTAGAAAATATTACTATGAGCTATGAGTTAATATTTAAAATGTTCCAACTAACTGAAGTGCCTTCTAGTCAAAATTGGGTTGGGATAAACCTTTTTCTTCGACTTCGCTGCAAAATTTAAACTTTCTCAAATTTTCGTTTCACTATTTTTTTAATATCTTGGCTTATATGGGTCGGACCAGGACCAAAAAAACTTCGTTTTGTTTGTAATGAATCTCTCTTTAAAATTG